>VYXD01008895.1:187917-214416 GCA_013397195.1 Hylia prasina
TTTTTTTTTTTTTTTTTTTTTTTTTTTCTTTTGGAAGACAGGAGACTCTAGGTGCTAGTCACACAGAAGGGAGAGGAATACAGAAAAGAAGAGAAGGCATATTTATCTAGTCTGCAGCAGCAAAAAGCAATAATATTTCAATCATTTCCTAAGGCCCAGAGGAACTAATATTTACCTGGCATCTCACTGATCTCATTTCTACTTAGAATGCTGCAAACTGTAGAAAAAGGCTGCTCAAACCTGCCTACTTTGGCAATGCAGAAGTTATAGCTGCAGGCAGGTCTAGGACAGATATACGAGATACAATTGATGAATGACTATTTTTTCTTTTTCCACGGTGCTTATTACATTGATGCTTTCAATTAATAAATCATTAATAAACATAACTTTTACCCACAGATAGTCATCAAATCAATCAATCAATTTTCAGCCAAATGGGCAAAATACATGATTTTAAGTCTTTGACTACATTATACAAGGTGAGTTTGCTACTAACCCTCAGAGAAGTGCTACACAAACACCCACGTTATTTATTAAGGCTGCTTTCAAGCAATTTCCTCATCCTACAGGAAAAAAAAAAAGTAGCTCTGTTCCAAAATTTACATGCAAGGAGGGCTGGTACATTCATACACAACTGAACTAGAGAAACACACAGAGCTGGGAAGTGAAATCTCTACAAATTACTTCACAAAGGTGACCCAAAGGCCGATTTCTTGCTCGCTTTTATTGCTTCCAGCACAGTGGGAATCTGTGCACATGGCAATACTGCAGTACTAATGGAAATCAGTAAACAGGGTCACACAGGCCACATGAGTTGCTTTTCACGTTCTAAAAATATTTGTGGGTCCTGCTTGCTGGAAAAGCAGAGACCTTTGCTGGTGTTGCCTGGTCTGGCTGGGTGTACCCTGCACCTACAGCCCCCAGCAGCGCATCCCACTCAGAGGAAATACACTGCTAAACTTGTTATCAGCCAAATTAGAAAGTAAAATTATTACAGCAAATCTCCCCCTGGGCCGTCCTCTGCAGACTGCAAAAGACTCGGGAGCAGCCCATCCCTCCTGGGAAATGCCACTGTTGGAAAACAATTGTTTATCATTCAATTAAAGTACAGCATGAGGTGAATGAGATAAATGGAGTATCTGACTCGACTGGAATCGTGTGTTGGGCCCAGGCCCTGTGAGACACAGGCAGCCTGAGGGATATTTCTGCACAAAACACATTTATGGTTTTATGCCTTGAGACCAAAGATAACATAGTGCAAAGGGCTACCAGGGAGGGAATGCAGAAGGTCCCCTCAGCTATTGTTTGCAGCCTGAACAAGAAAATAAGAAGAGCAGGAGCAAAGACAACAAAATAACAGGAGTAAATCTATACAATCTACAGAAAGAGGATGAAAAGCTCCAGCTATTCCAGCTGGTATTCCAGCTCCAGGTATTCCAGCCTTGAAGGGACGCATCTCCTCGAGTTGTGAACAGCAAAAGGATTTTGCTTTGCACACTTTGTGGAGTGAATATCACCAGCTACTGCCAGAGTCACATCTGAACCACAGGCAGCATGAGCAGGCAGTGAAAGGGCACACAGAGCAAAAAGTGCTTGCAGTGAAAGATCACCGCAGAAAAATGAGGAGGGAACAACATTCAGCATCTTCTGGCTTTTTGAAATCAAACATGAAATTTTACATCTTCACACACACACAAAAAAAATTAAATTTATGAATAATAGCTCTTTCTTTGAACTTCTGAAAAGTTCCTGAAAATTCTGAGCATGTCAGCCTCAGGAAGAATGAATGAAAATAAGGATTTGAAAAGAGAAACGAAGACAAGCTTGATGCTTGTATAATAAAACAATCCAGTGCCAAGGCTTGAGAAAAACAAGGAAATTCAATAGTTCTAACACTGTTCTTTGTCAAATGCTACACACTGAGGATTTGCATTTTCCAACTGCCATCTGGATTTTTTTTTTTAAATTTTAAATGCATAATAGGGAACTAAAGCAAGACAGCTTATACCTTCATGTCCTCAGGCTTTTTTGTTCCTTTGTTTGCTTTTAAACAAGGAACATTTACAGATAATGACTGGCTATGATTACTGAGAAATACATAAAGAAAACGAGTTTTTCCAAATGCCCCATCCAAATGCATTAATGAGCAACTAGAACCTCCTCAGGTTTCCATTAGTCTGACAAAACAAGAAATAATCTCATGGCAGCGGACTAAAATTCTTAAAGATTGTCACATTGATTGAATTTCAAAGTATAGACTTACAAATTCGTAGTCTCCATCCTGTGGTACTTTCCAATCAGATGAATTTTTTGTCTGGCCAGAAACATTCTTCCCAAAGCTATTGATTTGATTCTCTTTCTCCTTCTGTTCAAAGTATTCAAGGAATGATGGTCTGGCTGGCTGCATCGTTTCATCCCTCCCTGGAAATATTAAAAATAAGAAAAAAAAAATAGTCATTTTGAAAAATACAGTTTTGGTTATACAGCCCTACATCACGCCCAAAAGTGATTTTATTTTTTTTATCACACCCTAAATCACACAGTACTGCTAAAGTACTTGCTAAAATACTATTTTTCAGCAGCTTTGCCATCATAAAACTGACTGCACAGTGAGGAAAGCAGAGCTGAAAGCCCACCACAGACGTGATTACAATGCTGGAGGCCTTGGCCTCTAGACCTGCAATCCATCCCTGACAGCACACTCCAGGTAACCAACATCAGGCACTGAATGCCAGCACTGAACAGCTGCTGGCGAGACAGGCTGGGCTTTTCATCCCAGCCACGTTCCCTGCACTGCCAAATAAGCAAGCTTCAAAAATAAGCACTGCTGGTTTACAAGCAGAAACTCACCTGTACTTTTGTGAACAGAACAGGACAAAAATGAGGAAATGAGGCTTTCAAAGAGCACAAAACACCTTATAAATACCACAAAACTTGCCTTGGGTAGAAATGGTCAAGTTTTCTGTATTGTTTGGGTAGAAAGGCTTATTTAGCTTGCAAAACTTCTTTTTTTTTTTTTCCCCCTCTTCTTATATACAGTCAGTAGGTGCTCAAGTTTACTGCCCTAGTTTTCTTTTTATAAATTAGTTCTTCTGAACCAACTTTCTTCTAAGAAAGGCTTAGACTTAGACTCAAACAAGCCAGATATACAGATTAAGCATTCGATTCTAGGCTGTAATTAAACTTGGGGTAACAAGAAACGTGAGGGTGGCTTCACTTCTAGGGCGATGAGAGCACAGTGAGGAAGGAAGTGATGAAATGTGAGAAGATGGAAATGGTAATTCCCAGCACAGCAAAAAAAATAAAGCTAAAACAGGAAGAAAACATGAAATTTAACTTGACAGCAAGTCAAGGTTACAAGGCTTCCAGCATCTCCAAGTGAAGATTTCTTGAGCAGTGCAACCAGTCCAGCAGCAGATGCTGCCCAGGCTCTGCACACTTAAACTGGGCTGTCCTGAGCTTCAGCACAGCTAATTCCTTGAGAACAGTCTCAGTCCAAACTAAGAGACAGGCTGTTAAAGCAAATGTGCTGCAGCAGGACCATGAGAGCTGCAGACACAGCTGAAGGCTGCTCACAGCTTAATGCCACTGCTCTTGATGATGAAATCACCAGAACCTGTGAGCAGCATGGAAGCAAGCACTGTAACCCACTAAATGGTTTTGTTCTGTAACACAAGGCTCTGTAGGATAAGTTACTCATACTTGAAACATATGTTTTAGGTGATGCAGAAACCACAATTTTCAGAAAGCAGGATCAGGACTGGATTTAACAGAAAATGGCATCAGAACAGCCTAAGTCTGGACTGCAGAAATAAGTTTAGTGCTGAATGCCATACGCTTGAAACAAACATAATCTGTCAGGCAGACAACCAACCAGGAGTTCAGAGCTTCAAACAAGCACACAGGGGGATGTCCTGTGATGGGTTGGCAGGGTCTGTGTAACACAGAGACTCTCCCACAAGAATCTGTGCAGAAGGCAGGCTGTCACAAAACAGCCCTCTCTAAGGACATTCAGCAGCGCTTTCCTCTTGAAAAAATATTAGCTGCTCTGGAAACTCATTAAGATTTAATCACAGCATATTATTCTTGCATATAAAATTGCCACCCAGTGATCCAGAACTTCCCTGGCAGACTCTGTCTGAACCTCAGAAAAGTGGATGAAGTCCTTCGTCAGCTACAAGATACTCAAGGAAATTATTTGTCTATAGACATGTCAAATATGGAACAAATTTCTACAAAGTATGAGAAATCTTGGCAGGATATTTGGGTTGTGATACTGAGAGAAGTGTGGTTCTGCACAGCCCTAAATATCATGATGCATTTTGAAAAAGCCCTGCATCCTTCTGCCTCTCCAGGGCCAGCTAAAAGCTCAAGCATGAACTGAAGTGCTGATACTTTTGCAGCATGACAACTGGAGCAAAGACAAATTATTATACCCCTGGCAGTAGTTCCCCCTCTTTAAAAAACAAAACTAAAAAACTCATCATAGATAATTAGATCAAGAAAGACACGTTCAGACCAGCAGCGTGAAGGTCAGGCAGGGAACACGTCTGCAAAGTGGAGAACAGATTTGCTGTTGGGAATAATTACTGAAATACAATCACAATCCAATTACTGCTGAGTGATAAAACATTTATTTAGAATGAAGTAAACACACCCCTTGTACTCTGCTGCAGCTCAGCCTCCTTGAAGCAGGAGGTAAGTTATTATGGACAATCATGGCAATGTTTAACACCAACTGATTTTGCAGAAAGAGAGGAATTCATAACTAGCCAGACTAATCTATACACAGCTCACTGACAGCCAGCCTGGGTCTCCGTAATTCAGACTTCCTAGGGGGAAAAAAAAGAGAAAATCTAAATCATGTTTGTATTCTGTTTTGAAGATTACCGTTTGCAGCAGAGGAGACTGTGAAAGCAAATGTTTCACTCCAGTGACATTGGCTTATTCACTTCTTTTCTATTTTATAAAAAACCGTTCACTCAAAACAGAGCTTAATTCAGAGTGTCAGTTAAAATAATCGTGCTCATTTCCTCACATCTTGTGTTTTACCGAGAACTGCAGTATTTGCACTTGGCAGAAGAGATTTGCAGAGTGCCACCTCTCCAGTGTGCCCAGGTCCCACTGGATGGAATCCCTTCCCTCCAGCATGTCAACTGCACCACACAGCTCAGTGTCGTCAGTGAAAAAATGAAGAACAGGGAAAATTATCTACCTACAGGAGATTTTCTTGCTGCCCTTAATGTCCCAGGCCATATTTAATTCTGTCAGGGTTTTAGCTTTCCTAACCTGATCCCTGGCTGCTTGGACAATCTCTGTATTTCTCCCAGGCTGTCCCCTCTGGAGGCTTCCTTTTTGTGGCTGAGTTTGTCCAGGAGATCCTTGTTCATTCATGCAGGCCTCATGGCATTTTTGCCTGATCCCCATTGTCAGGATGCATCTCTCCTGAGCTTGGAGGAAGTTAGCCTTGGATATAAATCAGGTTTTTGGGCCCCTTTTTCCTCCACAAAAAGGGATAATTCCTTTATCCCATGATGCTCTACCAAGCTTATTCTGAAGTGCAGAGCAATGAACTTTCTGTGTGACCTCCTCACTCTCCCAGTGAGAGGATGAGGGGAAATGAACTGCTGCAAAGGGTAACTCGGATGAACAAAAGGAAGAAAGTTTCACAGCAGAGATGGCTGTGCAGCAGAATGGGACTGGAGTGACTTTGCAAGGCCTCAAGCAACCAGATCTGACATTGCCCTTCTCCCATTCCAGGGACAGTTGCACACAGGGAATCACTGATGAGCACCAGAGCTCCCTGCCCACCCAAGTGCTTTTGTGGCACGTGCTTTTCACACCCACCATCAGACACCTCTCACCCTGCAGTCACCTTAGGCCTTGCAAACACAAGCAACATTTAGTCACCAATTTTAGTACATTTAGTCACCAATTTTAGTACATTTAGTCACCAATTTTAGTACATTTCCATGCATCAACACATTACACTGCATTTAATGCTGCTTTGGTTTGTAACTGATATAAAGCAGAGATTGCTTACTGACAAAAAAATGGGGGAAAAAAAGATGGTGTTGTAAAAGGAAAAATAGCTGTGATGCAGATCTAACATATCTGTGATCTCTGTAGGGGTGTGGATGCAGCAAGACTGACAGAAACGCTCCTGGAGACAGAAAGACATTACACCAAATCAATTATCATCCCAGCACGACTGAACTTCTTTTTGTCCATCTTAGCACTTAACAGCAGTGTCATCTTTCCAAAGATGACCTGCTATTAATTCAACACTAGAGTCACACCACTATATCTTTAAAATTTTGATAACAGGCAGCCAAAGACAAAAATCAATCACTGCTATTTGCAGAGGCAGATGCTGCTGAAGGATGACACCGCACCAAAAGCGTCTGTGCCAAAAAGCATTTAACTTCCTAATTTTATAGGGTTAGGCTAAAATATGAACATTTAACAGAAAGTGAGATCACAGCTGTGGTAGAGAAGAGCCTTTTATGAGAAGGTCACCCTGTGGTGACAAGAAAGGCTTCACTGTTGCATCTATTTTGGAATCTAAAGAGTTGCTTATAAGGATGAGCCATGAGAGCTCCCTGGAGCCATTAAAGGTCTATCATTTAGATATGCAGTCATCTTTTAGGAGCTATATTAATTACACAAATGGAACACCACAGCTCTGCTGGGGCTGGTCCAAGTGACTGCAGAACTGCAGGTTCAGAGTGGCTGTGCAGAGCAGGGAGGGCTGCTCAGAGCTCAGCCTGCGTCCTGTGAACAGCAGAAGCACACCACGGAAAACTCACAGGTTTTAAAGTCGTGTTTAAAAAGTATAAGAACATCAGTACTCCTGTGTCTGAGAACAGAAAAAGGTGTGAAACCAGTGGGTCCAAAGGTAGAGAATGCTCCAAGTTGTGCACAACAAATATCCCCGTGAACTTCGATTTCTGTGTTATCCTTCAGCACTGGAAAGCAATGTGCAACTGCACGTGGCAGTGTGCAAGCTGGGACAGTCCCTCTCCAGGCACAAACAGCCCAGACAAGCCAAAAGACAACTGACAGGTACAGGCAGGGCTCTGCCAGCACTGCATCCTCTCCTCTGCCAGGCTACAGCAAAGGCAACTTGTAAGGAAAAAACTGAACAACAATCCACTCCGTTCCAAAAACTGTCACCTGTCTGAATAGTTGAGGGAATGGAATAGGTCAGTCAGAGGCTGACTGCAGCACACCAACCACCTCACATGAAGCAAAAGGTGACAAAGAAGGTGTGGAGAGCCTCCCAGTCATTTGCATTTCCATACGATGCTGCAGAGAAAGCAGAATGATAAAGAAGATAACAGCCCAGTCAATCAAACCAGCAAGAGATTTACTTTTCATGCCCAGCAGTAAAGACTATCCATGAAACCAGATCATTTGCTATCATCTAGCCCCAGGAATCAAAAGACTCATTCCGTTGATTTTGCCAAATTAGCTCTCACAATTGAAAATTTTCAGAAGCTCACGAGCTTCAAAGGATGCTTTCAAAAAGAAAGGGAGATTTACAAAGACCTCTCTCTGTCTGAGCAAGCTTGCTGAGCAATGAAACTAAAATTTCTGCTTTTCTCTAAAATTATTCCTCTCTACTCAAACTTGACATCAGAAGAATCCTTGTTTTATTATTCTTTCCTCTTGAAAGGGATTGCTAAGGTCTGCCTAGGGTGAATATTCTGGAGTTACAAAGCTTCTCATGAGAGGGAGAGTAAGATAACCTCAGGAACACATTTTGTGTGCACTTTACTCAAAGTAGTTTATACAGTTAATGCTTAAATACCTGTTCTTGAAATCACAATGATTAGATTTCCTCCCTATACCACAAAAATTGGAGCTGGAGTTATGGCTGGGAACAGTCACAAGATAATGCTACTAATTAATTTACAATGAAGCTGACATAAATTGGCAACAATGAAGTGATCAATTACTACATCAGTGATTTCAAGCTAGAACGTGATCCTCGGTACATGTTTTTGCATTTGCCAAAAATTCAGAGGCTGCAATCTCTACTAAACCTTAGTCCTCACTAGTCTCAGTAAGCTGCTACTTTATATTCAATTATGTAACTTTAGGACTGAAAACACACACTTAGGATGCACAAAGAAGTGCCTGTTGGTCATGTGTAAGCAACACTTCATTAATATTAAACTTCAAATGGAACTGCAGCTTTCTTTGCTTTGGGCTATTTTTTAGAGATCACAGATGAACTTTAGCAGCTGGACAGCATAATTTGTACAGTCTGAAGAGGACTGAGTCATTTTAAGCAGCAGAGTAGAGAGATGTCAAATTATTCACCCAGTGCAAAAATTGCTCCATCGTTAATAAGTTCATCCCATGGAAAGAGGAGCTGAAATTTCCTCATATTAAAAGCAGAACACGCAAGACTTTTTATCTCGTTTGGAGGACAAATCTCCCCATAATTATGGCCTATCTCAAATTAAATCAAACCAAAACACCCCCAACAGGTTCTGCTATTAATAAGAAACTCCTAAATGAACATAAAAATCAATCTAATCTCTTAAAGAATGAGGTGTGAAAAGACATCTAAGGAGAATTTCATTAACATCTACAGTGAGATGTAACATCTATGGTGAGAACCCTTCCAAAAATAGGGGAGGAAATCCTCACAGTAACTGAAGGTGCTTAAGGCCAGGTTACCTCCTTTTATATCTCCTCTGCTTTAGATCTCAGACATGATTATAAATATAGAGCAGCTTTCTTCCTCCATCACAGATTTTCAGTGGCCACGTCATGTCTTTCACCTCATTATCTTGAATTGCTAATTTAGTCCAGGAGCCAGAGCACGTGACAGGCAGCAAGATGTGAAGGTGCACCGAGAAACAAGTGAAGATTTCCTATTCTGCATCCTCTGCCTCAGCTCCTCACAAATCTTAATGAGAAACAACCTCATCAGCAGGGATGTAGTGATGTAGTCTTCACATCCAGCACCTGTGGGTAACAGCTCAGGCTCCCCAGATGGCACAGAACCAAGTAAGCACTTCCTAACTCCCTCTCTATTCACAAGCCAGAAACTCATTTGCTTATCTAGAGAGAACAGAAAACAACATTGCAATGAACATTTTTTTCCCCCTGAAGATTGAAAATCTGCTGGTAGAAATAAATTTGGGTTTGAACATCTGCAATGAAGGAATTTAAGGGTTTATACTTTTTCGTATTCCTGCTTAGGAGTAAGGCTTTCTCCAGGATTTATTTTGATCCAGTAGGGAGTGAGTTTATTCTTAGAAGAGACAGGTAGGCTCCAATCTGCCTGTATGTGCATAGGACAGAGATGTACTTACTAAGTGATTTACTACTATTCTTTCTCTTCACTGAGTCTCCTGAAGCACACTGCCTCCTGTACAGTGTGCTGGACCCTGTTAATCACACCTCCCATCTTATCCAAGAAAAATGCTTCTGTCCAGAAAAAAAACCAAAAGTCCTCTACTTTCTATCCACCACCCTACTAAATACAGGAGTGGTCAATAATAAACTGTTAAAACAGCAAAAATAGCTGTCAAACACATATATCCTTTCTCCAGTTTCAGTATCTCTGAAGAGATAAACAGATAATCAACTCTGTCTTAGCAATGAAGCTTTGTCAAATGTACAGGGCAACCAAAGGTAGACAAGCAGCCCCCTTAGGTCCTGGATTTAACTTCTCTTCATTCTCCAGCCTGCACAGAGCCAGTATTTCAATTACTAGGGCCAGCCTTCAAAAAGAAAAATAAATCACACAACAAAAACCCAACAACAAAATGACACAACACCTCCCATCCCTCAGAAAAGCTGTCTGCACGTTCACACTGCTTAATACTCTTAAGCAAATTTTGCTGGCCACTGCTCATGTCAAGCTTGCCAGCAAGGCTGCTATTAAAAGTCCAAAAGCAACAGGAACATTTCTCTGTGCAGATTTGTATTCTCCACACCCCAAGAGTGGCAGTAGGACGATTCTTACAGTTCGAGAACAATTTAATCAATGTAGGAGTTTGTGTAAGCAGTGTGTTATTTAAATGCATAATGCAGAGAGTGTTTTATGGTTCAATTATGACTAAATGGACCAATTTGCTTTAAACACAAGAACTGCACCACTGGACATTAATAACACTAAGTAGTGGGAAGCTGCTGCAAAGAGCTCTTAATGTCCATGGAGAAAACCAGAGGCAAAACAAGTACCTTTAGCCAATATCTTTGATGTAGCCATGATGTAAATCCTGACAAGATGTGGAGTTATTCTCCACAGTAGCTGCATGAGCTGCTGTGGATATGAGCTAATTTGGATAAGGTGCCACTGCACTTGTCTGGACAACTAATGATATCATCTATGGCTACCTCAGCTATACACCAGCAATACTTTAGTCAATTACAATATTAATGCCATCACATAATCTTCTGTCACCCATTCTCATTCTGCTGCTCACACTGCAGGTTTTACAGCCATTGCTTTATGTGAAAAATCTCAGGTCAGTTCATGGGGAAAAAACGTTTCCTGAGTCTTGGCAGAAACATTTCTCTGGCTTAGGTTTAAGTGTCACCCACTGGATGTCTCACACAGCCACCAAGATGACAAGCTTACTCTGAATCACTTTTCAAATAGGAAATTGCCAAGTTTGCATCTTAGCTCATTTAATTTGCTAATGAAGCCCAGCTCCCCCTCAAAAGGGGAAATACTTTTTAAAATGACACAATCATGCTTAGCAGTGTGGGCATGGTAAAAGCACAACAAAACCCAAGCCACCTCAAACTGTGTAAGAATGAAGCCTGGGTTTGTTTTTTATTTATTTTGAACACTTATAAACTCTTAACCGATTTTTTACCAGCACATTTCATTATCAAGGTAGAGACAACAGTGTTATGAAAGCCTCTGGTGTACCTCTGCACCAGACACTGTACTGAATGTGTGCCACGTGAACAAAAACCCCACAGCCACAATCCCTCCCCTGTCTCCAGATTCCTCATTCATCCCAACCCAAACACCAGACAGCCCAACACACACTACTGCTGGCACTTCTGCATTCTCCAGTGTAATTCACCCATTCTTTGATGCTCAAACAAGCAAGATGTACTTAAACAGAGAAAATAGGGCAGACTATAGTACTAGACAAACTAGATCCAATTTCACTTGGATCTGATCATATTGCGGCGCTCAACGAAGGCAACATTATTATAAAATTATGTTCCACTCTTTAAATCAAAGAGACAAATCCATGCCAAGATTCCACTATCTAAACAAGTAAAGCAGAAAAAAGAAGAGTAAAAGCATAAAGAGTAAAAAATGCTTCACTATTTACTAGCACTATATATCGTCTCATAGAAAAATTTTAAAAAAGGATATTTCCAGACATATTAACAGCTCAAAAGTCATTCCAGCTCTCAAGCACAATGGAAATGTCTGTTATTACAAATCACTGCTCATCTATAGTTCTCCAGCTACATTGAAAGTTTTCCTGGAATAGTTTAACTGCAATCCATAAGTAATCTTTCAGCAATCGATTTAGAAGTAAAATGTGTTGCAGCACAATTTAGTATCTGCGGTCTCAGGCAATCACTTGAGTGCTTTCAGAACGTGTAACAGAATGTCACAGTGACATTTTTAATGCTGTCTGACTATTTATATTGAGTGCCCAGAATAAAGCCAAGGAAATGAAAGAATTTAAGCAAACACAATTACAGCTCAATTGACTGCGCAACAAAACTTCCCCTACAATGTAAAATACTGGAATTTAAGATTTCTCTGAGCCTAAGAAGTCACAAATTGATTTATGCAAGAATTGCTTTTAAGTCTACGGGAAGTTGTTTGCACTTTCAAGGCTATTGGAAGTTGTTTGCTAGAGATTTCCAAGACAATCCTATCTATAAAGCACTGAAATACAGCGCTTTAAACACTTTTTACATTAAAAAGAAATGCAACCAAACAAAAAACTAGTAAAGAAAGATTTATTTTTTTTAATTAGAAAGAAGGGCTAGAACACAACTTCAGAAGCCTGCAGTTAAAAAGTCCAGGACACCTAGGGAAGCTATAATGCCATGTAAAGAAACAAACCATAAGTTTTTTATTGACTTATAAATAGGCTCCATTGTGAGTCATAACACAAACTGCCAAAAAATATATATAGACGTCTTTAAAAATATTATTGAATGAAGCTCCTTAAAACTCAGTTGTTCTCAAACACGATTATTATATTTATATTTAGGATTACAAAAAAGCACTTTCTCCAGAGGATTCTGCAGGCTGATGAGCTTTAGGGGTAAATGCATTTAACTGAATGTTATGAAAATGTAAATAGCAAGCTGAAAAATGAAGCTGCAGGGAATTCTCAAGAAGGACAAGCTGCTCAGAGACTGCCTTGCATCCCCAAAACAAACTGAGAACTCCTCTGTGCAGCAGGCAGCATTTCAGAGTTACACTACCAAAGGAGGAGGAGAAAAGGGTGTTAAGGTAAAGTTATTTTCATTAACATCAGATTTGCTGGAGTGAAGCTACAAGCAGGCAAAATGCAGCATAACCTGCAGCAGGGAGTGGCTCACTGGGCATCACGGTGTGGTCCCTGTGTCACCACCACCACCTGCAGCACCTCTGCCACACCCTGGCTGTGAACACCTTGCACAGCAGCAGCTGAGGAACAGAGAGTCTGTACAGAGCCTGGAGCCTAAGGAGGGTTTAAAATAAAAACTCCACTTTCCAGTCACGGAGATCTTGAGCTTGTTGTGGAGCTCCCTCTTGAGGGTAGAGACTGCCCTGTGGTAAAGGCATGGCTGCATCCTCATCACTTATTCTGCTCAAAACCAGAGCATGTCCTTGCTAAAGAGACACTATCAAAGGCATCTCCTCGAGCCTCTGAACACCACTTCACAGACAGCACTAGGAGCTTTTGAGTTAAAAGCACTGCAGCCTTAAAAAGATAGCAAGAAGATAAGCACGTGTCAAACATGGAAGATAAACTCAAGAGGTGCTTTACTTACACAGTGCTGGCAATGCAGGAGCACCAGACAGCAAAACCTCTGATATTGTGAGCCATGAAATGGAACAATACACACTGATCATGAAAAATTATCAGTGCTGTCTGTTGGTAAAGAAACTGCAGCTTCACCAGGTTTATTTAATACTGTTGAAATGTCCCTTTCTTTGGATGACATTTTAGCTGCTTTAAGCATCCATCCATCCCCTTGCTAGACTGACCTTGTCCCACCACACCATTGTCTTTGCTGCCCCAAGCTGTTACTTGGACTGACAACACTGGCTTTTAATGTGCTGAGTCATGTTTACCAAAGTTTGGAAAAATCTTAAAGGGATTCTGCTGAAATCTCCCTCTCAAACCCAACATCATTTCACAAGCTTCAAAGGGCCCTGGCAGGGAAGAAGCTTTCAGCACAGAAATTCCTGAGGAAAGGATTTTTCCAAACTCCTGTGAAGAACAGCTAAAGGCTGAATATCAGATGGCCAAGGAAGTCTTGCATGTGATGGTAATACTTGAGTACTGCTAAGCCCTCAGCACTTTCCCCAGTCTTTGAGCAAACAAATAGCCAGGCTGGCCAGTTGAATCATCCCTGACTACCTCTGCCTCAGCACTGTGAGGATAACAACCAGTAGGAATGGCTTTCTGTGACAATCCAGAATTCAGAAAAGATTCCTTTTCTTGTAGTCATACTTTTCTGGGAAGGCTCTCCCTGCCTTTTCTTTAATTGAAGAAACGTTTTCAACCCTTTTCCAGCTCAAGCTGTAAGGTGTTCCATAGACTACCAGTCACATAATTTTAAATCTTACATCCTCTGACAAGGCTTGTGGCTTCAGTAAGTTTTCCTGTTTTAGGGCATCATGGATTTCAGCTCGAATGTCTGAAACAGCAGCACAGCTCATTCAGCTGTTCTCACTGACTACAGCAACACTAAAGAAGCACACCAGTCTAGAGAGATGCCAACCTCTCCCACTGTGTGTCCTGCTGGGATGGAGCCTGCAATATATTTGTCATTTCATAAATCTGTCTCTTCATTGAATGCATCACTCCTAAGACTGACTGCTTTCAGAGGCCAGGTTACAGTCAGATCTCCATCTAAAGCAACAAGCATTTTGTGATTAATGCCTTGTTAGAGTCCTCCTCCTCTACATTCTGTGAAAAATACAAAAACCAGCAAAATAGAACTGACAAAAAATCCTACAGGCTAGAATCAGATCTAATTTGATTAACACAAAAACGTGTGGAAATTCTGCACTTCAGCTATACCAAGTGCAAGACTACAAAGCATGGTTTGAAGCTTGGACCTAGAAAGGTTTCCCTACTGCCAAAGGGCACTGACCTAAGAGTTTTGGCTCCCTACAACCAAAAGACATAACAATCTACCAAAAATATCAAAGCAGGTTGGGAATACATATCATAGCCCACATGAAGATTTAAGTAATATTCTAGAAGTGAGAGATGTTTTCTTACTTTTCATGGTGCCCTCCTCCTCTTCCTCCTCGGTGTTGATGACCATGGTGCCCAGCTGGGACTCCAGGGTGCCATCGTGCTCTATCATGGTGTTGGCTCCATCACTCATGGTGTTCACAGCTCTGATTGTGCCAGTCTCATCTCCACTCGCCCTCACCATGGTACCTGAATCCGTCTCATCCTCCTCCTGTTCAAACAGGCCACAAATGGGGATTTTACTGACGGTGCTGAAGTCCCATGAAGAATGTCTGTATTTAAGGACACTGGCAATTCAGTGGTTTCAGAGGTTTTTACAGACACACACAGAAGTGACGTTTGGTTTATGCACTTTGTTCTCTCCCTGTCATCTCCAAACAGGTCATGAAAACTAATGAATACTTTTCTGCCAGCATGATAAACAAATAATAAATAATAAATAAATAAACAAATAAATAATCAGCAGAAACTTCTCAGTGCAAATTGTATCTCATTCTTGAGCTGGTGAGTAAAATTAGATTAGAACACTCAATCAGCCATTAGTGTTTCTATTCATGCAGGCAGTTCTGAGAGCTGACCCTAATCCACTGTCTCCAGTGGTACAGCTCACTGAGGAGTCACCAGTTACCTGACAGCACCAGGTTAAGTCTAGAGAGTAGGTGGCACATGGAAAGAAATGCCCCTTATCCTGTTGTTTTTTTTTTCTATTTCTAACATTTAGGTAGTTTCACTCATTATAAACTTCAGGAGCACTAAAGAAAAATGAACTATATTTGCAGATCTTTAAAAAGGATTCAAATAAATTATCAAAGTTTGGTAATTTTTGTCAATGAAAATTACTTTTTATGTTTCCATTTGTTTAAAGGGATTAATAACAAAAGTTGGAATTACTGCTGCCAAGGCTTTGGAGACTGATTCTGTAGGAAAACACAACCTCTTCAAACCAATTCTGGCAGAACAACTTCTGGCAGAGCTTTGTTAGCCAAAGGTGGCAGTTCCATCAGGAGGTGTGTGCTTTACTAAGAGTGTATTGTGACTAAGATTCAATGAACAGGGTCAAGATTTCCACAATCCATTTGGTTAATTGGAAATGTGGACCAGCTATCCAACTGCATGAACAGAAGCCCCTTTCTAGGTTTACTGCAGAGTTTCGAGGCACCTCACCTCAGATGAGATGAAGTTCCCATTCTTTATGTGACCATGGCCTTACTGCTCCGTGTTAGTGTTACAGGGAAAACACACAGGTATTGCACATCAAGCTGTCACACTCCATCTCAAGGTCATGGAAAGAGAGAAGTCATCTCTCCACATTCTGGTGTCCCCAGCATTTTATCTGTTGCGTCAAGAGTGTCTTTAAAATTTACTTCCCAACCTCAAAACCAATAGCAAGAGAGGAGAAAACTACACAGGATGTAAGTGGAGAAGAATTAATTTTGTGTGGAGTTGAGTGGGTGAGAGGAAGTAATAAATTTGTTAGCTACATCATTTAACAAAGGACTACATCAGAAGTTTCCACAGCACTTGGTAAGTGTTTGGGAAGCTTTTCTGCTAGCAGACACAGAGTAGAGAAGCTTCAGGAAAACACACACACATCAACAGAGAGGACTCAACTCCAGTACACAGACACCACCTCTCAGCATTGTGACCCCAGACCAGTCAGAAACCAGGAAGGGATGGCAAAGACAAAACTCAGGGTAGGGACAGTACTCGTAGAATTGACATCATGGCAACATGACCAATAAAGTTACTTCCACACTGACTCAATATCCAGTCCTAGACTGCAAAACCAGATGCACAACGTGTTCAGCAACAGATACCGTGGACCATGCTGCTCAAGTGCCACCCCTGAGCAGGGCTGGCACACAATGCCTTGTGTGGCCCATTTCATTTATTCAGGCTGAAGCAGGCAGAGGCTCAAAAACCAGCTTTCAACATGCTTCCCAAACTGACATGCTGTAACCACTGAAACAAAGAGCCAAACTGAAATTCACAGCAAGCCCTGAGCACTTCCCATGCCCTCACCTCAGGCTTCTGTCGGTTGCTCTTGTGTAGAAGAAAGTTTCTATAAGGGATGTTCTAAAGCACAATAGTAAAACAACACAACAGACTTATATCACAGTGCATCAGAGATGATATTATTATTCTATACGAGGAGAACAGCCTAAGAACTGAATCTACAATGAAAAAATCCTCACTACTGCATAAATAATATAATCCAACTGGGAAAATGAATCAAGTCTTGTGCATACAGCACCTTGTAGCCCTACTCAATCCCAGCTCTCAAGCTACACTATAAGGTGAACAGTATTCCACACATGCTGCCTGTCCCACTCAAATACAGCTTGACCAGGGACCAAGCATCAGGTTACGCAGCCATAAAGTAGAAAACTCCAGAACTAAGTCAAATCCACTGGCAATTGGACAAAATATTACCAAAAAAACCCTGAAGCAGTTAAGTCTTATGAAAGGAGCATGAGTTTGGACTTTGCACACTGTTGCTATTAAATACTCACTGAGTTTTCTTCATCCTCTTGGTCGAGCTCACGCTGTTGTGCCTCTTGGCGTTTCAGCTTGATGTCCATTGCTTCATTAATCAGGTCCCGCAGAATTGATACTCCTTTGGCACTTTTAACAAATGGATGCTGAGAATATTTTAAAAACAAATAAGCACTGCATCCAAAGCAGGATAGAACAGTAAAGCACTGTTACTATGGCCTAATTCAAATCAAATTGAGGTTTAACTCGAAACATTACTAAAATAAAGATCCAGTTCTTCTGTTTGGCACAGGAGGGAGACCTTCCACCCTCCAAACAAGATCAAGCTCCAAGGGCATAACTGATGTGAGACCTTGGGCTCATTCACCTCCCACAGCCCTACTTACTTCTTTCCTTAGCTTAGCTGTCAAGAACCAATTACACAGACCATTACCAGGCTTGGAACATTCTGAGCAACCACTTACATTTAGCCTGCCCTGTTTTGTGTTTTAAGAGACAGTTTCTTGGCAGTGCTGGTGGGAATTTGAAAGTAAAACGACAAATCCAAAACAAACAAAACCAGCAAACCAACAAAACAACCCAAACAACCCAGAGAAGACAAAGGAAGTTGAAGTCAGACTGGCCCTTAGAGAAGAACTGAGAAGTTGAAGTTGAGTGTGAGATTTTTAAGACGAGTTATTAAAAAGTAAAATCTGTAGTGAGCAGGAGGAGCAAGAAACGAAACCAACATCTCAAGAGCCACACAGGACAGCCTGCCCTGGGCAAGCCTCCCCCAGAGCTTATGTTCCCCTCAGGAAAGGCAGACCTGCAGCAGCTGTGTTGCAGTGGCTCGCTGCTCCGGGCTCTTCACAAGACACTGCTTCACAAAGTCTGTAAAATTGTCCGACCAGAGCTCCGGTTTCCGGAACGTTGGAGGTGGATTGGTAGGAATCATGAAAATTGCCTGAAAGCAGGAGAGCATTTCAGATTTCCACAACAAAGCTTAAAACCAACAATTCAACATAAATACACCCAAACACACGCTGGTACTGAAGTACAGGGGACTTTTCAAGGTGCTGCCTCTGAGGAGTTTGTGCCAATATTACACACAAATTTGCTCACAGGGATCAAGTAGCAGGAAAACAGACTTTTCTCACTAGGTGCTCACACCTGCCTGAGCCATTATATGCCCCAGAAATGTGAAACTGACATTTTTCAGTATTTAAAATTTCTGCTTGCATTAAAAAAAAATCCACTTTGGATAATCCATCTGAAAGTATCTTTCACATCCAACACAGAGTGTCAGCTATGTCTTAACAGAAGAGGATTGTGATTTCTTTTTATTCCCATGCAGATTCTTCTTGACAAAGACCTGGTTTTAATTTAATCAACAAAAGCAAACAGAGAACCAAAGAACTAGCAGAAAACAACTTGTTCTATATATTGAAAGCAAGATTGCATGCTGATATGTGATTCAGCCAGCTATGATATCAAACCTCTTCCATAGAGCAATACATTTAAGACTACAGTCCTTACCCTCATGGGATGAATATCTGCATATGGTGGCTTTCCTTCAGCCATTTCTATGGCAGTGATTCCCAGGGACCAGATGTCTGCCACACAATTATACCCAATTTCCTGAATCACTTCTGGAGCCATCCAAAATGGGGTCCCTATGACTGTGTTCCTCTTTGCCATGGTGTCCTGAGGAGAGAAGGATAAAGATCCAGATAATGACAACTGTATTAGCCACAAACAGTCATTAATGAACTATCACCCCAATTATCTTGCAGGCATGCAGATTATTAGACACAGCAAGACTAGAATACGGAAGTCTGCAAAGAACAATTAAAATCTGCTCACAGAACTTGAAAGTATCATAAAGAAAGCAGCAACTGCTATTGCCCTCCATTAGTTAGTTGTAACATCCTCCACAGAGGAAGCTCTGCTCTAATCTGCTGTTGTTTTAGCATCTCATGTTGATGCAAAGTGCTAAAAAGCAGCTATGAACAATTTGTCAATCTCACAATCCCATCAGATTCCCACACAGGTTAAAAAGATCAACTGAAATGTACACAGCCACCCAGGTTTTACTTACTGTAAGCTGTCCTGCCACTCCAAAATCAGCAAGTTTAGCATGCCCCTCTGTATTTAGCAATATATTTCCAGCTTTGATGTCCCTGTGTATTTTCCTCATAAAATGCAGGTACTCGAGTCCTTTCAGTGTCGATTGCACTATTGTAGCAATTTCCTCCTCTGTGAGCTGAAGAAGGGAAGAGTTACTGCCAACATACCAGTGGCTGAGACACAGCACTACTGTGCTTTGGTCTGTATTTTACTGAGATTCACTAATTGCCCCTTAATTGCCTTCATTAAAGGTTGCCATACCAGTGGGGAATTAGTTAGTGACTCACAGCATTATGTAGCAGAATTAGATCACAACCAGCATACATATACACACTACCACATTTCACATGCCACAACCCTTTCTCAACTGGTAATTCTTATCCTGCAATAGCCAAAGTAAGGCAAAGTAGGGTCTTACTTGGAATCAACCTGGGTCTTCAGTAAAGCCAACACACCAAAACCTGTTCCAGCAATCCAATTATCCAGATAATCAAAACTCAATGTAATGAGTTTTCTCATTTTCAGAGGAATGAAGGACCTGCATCTCTAGTTATGGCTAATGGTTGTGTCAGGCACTGAACAATGAGAATTGTGCCCTAATACTCAGCTTCCTGGAGCTGCTGGACACCCATATTCCCATCCCTACACTCAAAGGACGTACAGTTTTATTTCGTAATCGAATAATGTCAGACACAGATCCAGCGCCGCAGTATTCCATGACTATCCACAGGTCTGTGTTCTTAAAATAGCTGCCGTAGTATTTCACCACGTGAGGACTAGGAAAAAAGAAGGATAAAACAAAGGGTCAGACACTAGTAACCAGCATCACTGAATAATCACAATGCACTGCAGAGACCCTAAGTAAGTTTCAGAAACTCGGTGCTGAAGTGCCACTGAAGCCCAGATCAGAAGCATTCCAGAACATCCCGAATTCTGCACAGGGCTCCCCAGTCCTGCCAAGCCTGTTTCCACAGCAGGGCTCACATGACCTGCCAGTAAGTCACTCCAGGGAGCTAAATGTCCAACAAATCCCACGGAAACAAGGAGTGATTAGCCTTCAGTCTGGTTCAGCTCCCTGAACCAGGTTACAGCAGGGTCAGTGCTGGGGCAGGACAAGGGAATGGGAAACAGGCCACAGCAGTCCCTGGTAAAGCTGCTGCAGAGCATTTGCAAACACAGGGAAACATTAAATAAAGTCCACAATTTGCTGGAAAATATCTATCATGCTCATTGAGACAAATGTTCCCTCACTACCACATGAACCTACTTGTCTCTTTAGTTTAGTCCAGGATATATTTTAGGATCTCAGTACAACCTAAGACTCTGTCTCAGTCAGCTGTCTGGCTGCCCAAAAAGCAAACAAGCTAATGAAGCACAGTGCTCAGAAAAAACACGTGTCCTCTGGAAAAGGTAAAGCATAAACTAACAGAAAGACTGTCCCTGATTTGATGGGAATGGAGCTAAGGAACAAAAGTGTGTTTAATCTATTCTCTGCTGAACACTTTCTAACAAAAAATCTTTAAAACTATCAAGTCAGTCACACTGCACAGTGTCCCTTAATGCTTGTACAGAAAATGTGATGCTCCAGTGATTCACTCCCTCTGCTGTTCACAACTGTAAGGTCTCACTTTAGGCCTTACAATACTAATATTGAATTTAAGAGAAAGTAGTAATGCGTTTCAAGTTAGGCAGTAGGATTTTTCAGGAACAATTTCTTTTCAAGGTACACTCTGCTGCCTGCCCCTAAGTCATCTTCATTTAACTACAGTGAGAGTGGAATGCAATAGAGTAAGTGACTGGGACCACAGTTTTATACTGCTTATGTAATTTATTTTAAATGGCTTTCCACACAGGAAGTCCTAAGTAGTGTTTCCTAAGGCCAGATTCATAATCCCAGAGAAATGAGTGTATTTTAAACCTTCAGCCTTGGACCTTGAGAGAATCTTCCCTACTCACAAGCTCTTCCCTGGCTAAGTCATTGCAGCATCTTTTCCTATAAAAACATGCACAAACAGGGGACAACCATCGGCCCACAGCAGGTTATTCTGGGGATGCTCAGACCAGCAGACAGCTTGTACTGCAGCAGAGCCTGCACAGGCAGAGCAGGACCAGCAAGGACAGTCCTGCCACCCGAGCAGGTGACAGCACGGAGGTTGAGCACATGCAAGAGCAGTCATGCATTAGTGGCTCTCATCCACGTGCCCTTTAAAAAGGAAACAACAGACCTCCTTCTAACAGTTTTCTAGGCCTTGCTGGGAAGCCAGCAGCCCTGTGGGCACGAGAGCTGCTGTTCAGCACACGCACAATCAGGTTCCCTCTGTCCAAGAAGCGCCGGTGCCCAGGCAGAAGGGCAGCTGCTGGCACGCCTGGCTCCCGGCTGGCAGCGAGTACAGGGTTACTCCACTCAGTCCAGCTCTCCTCTGGCTGCAAGCTACAGTTTTGCTCTCTTACCTTTGCACTACCCAAATGGTCAGCTAAGGTGACTCAGTTGATACGAGGTAACTTGATTGTACAAGTCCAGCCTTTTAAAAAACATTTAAGGCAACATCGTGGCTTTTACTTGATTACATGCCAGGTCACAGGTGATACTTTTCCTTGTATCCCAATAAGGGGTTTTCCAGCACACACTTACCTGTCACATTGCTGCATTATGGATATTTCCTTTATGATCTCTTGCAGGTCAGATTCCACAGGAACTTGTTTAATTGCAACAACTTGACCCGTTTCTTTATGGATGGCTTTGAACACACTGCCGTAAGAACTAGAAAACAAACCATTAAACAAACATTGAATATAAAAATGCAAATGTTATGGTTTTGCTTTTTGTGAGTGTAACCATCAGGTAAAACATTAACTATCCTTTTATTAAAAATATTTTGTATTTTAATGTAAACAATCAGTCCACCAATTTCTAAACACTGTAACACAAATAAGTCAGCACACTGAGACAGTGGGGAAAGGGCAGACCATCATTACACTGACCACAGCTTTGGAATGGCCCTTTGCACAAATTCAACAACTAAAATTCTCTTTATCCAGCACAGAGTACAAGCTGAGCATCAGTAAGAACTACAACTCTGGTCAGAGAGGTTTGCTTGTTCCTGTCAGATATTCTTATTTCCAACTTCTTTACTTACAGCAGCCAGGCAGATTTACAACTCCATCTTTTCAAACAAACTCCTTAAGGCAGTGAACATGTCACTCCTGGAGTGTTCCCATGCTGCACTGCCTCACCAAAGGGCACAGAGTCACTAAAATTCACTTCCATCAGGCAGATCTTCCACAAGAGGTACCAACTGCAAAATCTCTCGAGTTCTCACAGAGCTCTACCAACTCCAGGCTGGCATTTTTCAAGAACTTTTTAACTCCCTACTGCTGACCCATAACCTGCTATTTGGATTAGGATACCACACTCTTGGGAAACAAATTCTTTATTCTGTCATTAGCCAATCACCCTCTTTATGATGGTAGCTACCTTGTAGAAACAGAACCTTGACAAAAGTGAAACATCAGCATCCACTGAACACACCTTACAAAGATGTGTTCCTAGAAAAACATACATTGGGCCCACTGGAACACTTCACATACCCTTCTCCAAGCTTCTCCAGGACATCAAATACTTCTTCAGGTTGTTTGGTTAAACTGTCTTCATCTAACTTCTTCAGCTGCCTGTATGGGTAAAAAGAGAGAAATTATTACATTTAATTTTATGGCAGTTGGGGCTCTGCTGAAACAGAAGAATAAATAGCACCACTTAAACATACAAAATGTTTGGCATGAAGGTAAATTGATTATGAAGAAAGTTTACTTCAGCTGAGTATTAGCATGCAATAGCAAAGAAGAACTAGGAGTTACAAAGAATGTGAGCAGGCACACAAATCTACAGCTCCTGTTGGCAGAAATCAGTTTCAGGATCTGTGTGCTGGTGGTCACATCTCAGCACGGCAGAGTCTTGAAGCCATTGAACATACCTGCTAAATTTCAGTATCTGAAATGGAAGAATACCTACCAAGGCCATAAAAAAGGGAACACCATCTCCCCTGATGCTTAGAGTATGTATGGAATACATTTGTTGGGAGGCAGGAGGCAATACTGCTCTCATCTGTACATTTTTAACATCAAAACTTCAGATCTTAACTTCATGGGCCTGGACATATACTAGGAAAATTCTATCAGGAAAAAGGAAACTGTATCTGACTCTCAGGATCTTAATGCCATCCCTCTTAAATGTATTGCTAATAAGAGTCAGCTGAAATAATTTCTAGGAATAAAAATCTGCCATGTGCTGTGATTCTGCACGTGGCCCCCCCTTTTCCCCCAGTACAGCTTTTAGGGAGGTCCTGTACACAAAGCAACAAGAAGATCAATCATATTTGTTTGAGTGTGCACTGGAGAGCTGTTCACCAAACCTCCTGAAACAGCTATGGACTACATAACAAAAAGGTCTGAAAACAGTATTTGATTGTCAGTGGTAAGAGTATCCAACAGCTCACGAACAAGTGCTCTTTCATTTTCACATGAACTAAAAGAAATCTGAAACAACAATAAACAAAACCAAAAACCAGCCAACAAAACTCCCTCCAAGCTCCCTAAACCAGCTCATACAAGTTTTTTAAACACAGAAAGTTAAGAGTCTCAGAGTTTTTAGCACTGCCTGGTGTTTAAAGTAAAACACGCGTAGTTGCCTGCAACTGCAAATTACTCCTGTAAGCTGTTACAGCTGCTGCTAAAGATCAGGACTCCAGTTACAGAATACTAATTTTTATACTAAATATATAACCTTTTTCCCCACTTTCTTCAGAAACAGAGTGCAACACCATTCATTGATCCCTGGCTATTATGGTAATGTACAAAAGCCACACGGGAGGAGCAGCTCACGCATGGAGCACATACAATGGCTTCCTGAAGCAGAGGAAACATTATATAGAAGCAGACTCAGGAAGTGGTGAAATACTGAAAGCAACTGCTAGCTTCCCTGCTCAGATAAGCATTAAACAGAATTTACTTGTCCCTGTGAAAACGGAGAGGGAAGAGAGTGTGGGAAAAGGGAAAAAGTAAGTAATACATGCACCAGAAAACACATAAGCCACCATTTCCAAGACGCCCGAAAAGTGGCGACTCAAGAGGCAGACCCTTCTTGTTAAAGTTGAGGCCTAAATTCTACAAGCATAAAAGTAAAAAAAGGCTTTTCATATACTCAAACACAATAACCAGACACCTACTGTGCTTGCAGCAAACAGCCTAATTTCTGCTATAGATCAGGAGCCCAATTATTTTGCATTGTCCTGTTCCATGGAGTGCACTCACTACTGACACTGTGCCGTTCTGGGTGTTTATGTGTTTATACCACACAGATGTAACAGCAACACAAACCCAATCTCACATTTGTTGTTATTCAGATCTAATCTTAATCACCTGCCGCAATTATAGAATAAAACCAAGCGCTTTTTTTGCCTTTTTTTTTTTTAAGAGAATATGCACCACTGTTTAACCAAACGGGCCAATGCCACTGGGGACCAGCGCCGGCAGCTTCCTTTGTTCGCTGCCGAAGCGTTCCCCGGGCCCCAGCTGCGAAGCACTGATAGGATTCTGACACTGACACTTCATGCAGCTGCCGCCCACCTCCAGCTCTGTCCCGCAGCCCCATCCCAGCCTGGCAGCCCGAGATAGGGGACTCGCGGCTTCGTGCGGGGGTCGCCCCGAAGCCCCCGAGAGTCCGGGGTCGGTGTGCCCGGCGTGCCCGGGCACCGCGGAAGGCGGCAGTGCCAGGGCTGGGCACCGCGCCTGGACACGGCACCGGGGGCACAGACCCGCATAAAACTCCCCCAAGGAGAGACGCGACGGGAGAACAAGTGACCGGGGCTTTGTCACCCCACTGCCACGGGCCAGCACACCTGGTACAGCCGCGGCACCCGGCGGGAGCTCCCGCAGCAGCGCAGGCAGCGCCTTCTCCCCAGTGTTCCCGTTTAAGCGGTTTTCCCACCTGAGTGCGGGGCTGTCCCAGCCGGGACCTGCAGGCTCTGCCCGGTGCCACGCGGTTGCTGCCCGCGGCTCCGGGCAGCGGCAGCGCCCCGGAGAACCGAGGGGGCCGGAGCTCGGCGCGCCCGCGGNCCGGGCGCTGGCGCAGCTGGAAGCCGCAGGTAGGGCGCGACCCGGGGCGGGTGAGCGGGCGGGGACACCCCTCTGAACCCCGGCTGAACCGCGGCTGTCCCGCGTGTGCCCCGCGCAGGGGATGCCACCGCCGAGGAGCGCAGCGTGCTGCTGGCCAACCGCGCCGCCTGCCACCTCAAGGACGGTGCCTGCAGCCTCTGCGTGGCCGACTGCACCAGGTGAGCGGCGGCGGGGCCGGGGACACCCGGAGGGAGCGCTTAGCCGCTTGCCCCGGCGCGGGCGGAGGAGCGGCGGCAGCCCCGGAGCGCGCTGGCTCACGGCGCCCCGGCGCTCTGTCCCCTCCGCCGCAGCGCCCTCGAGCTGGTCCCGTTCGGCATCAAGCCCCTCCTGCGGCGGGCAGCGGCGTACGAGGCGCTGGAGCGGTACTCGCTGGCCTATGTGGACTACAAGACGGCGCTGCAGGTGGACTGCTCCGTGCAGGCGGCGCACGATGGAGTCAACAGGTAACGAACGCCGCCCGGTGCTCGGGATTGCGGCAGCTGGGTGCCGCTGCTCGAACCGTGCTCACTCCTGCTGCCCTGGCAGGACCAGGCTGGGTCCCAGGCACACCAGGGAAGCAAGGCCTGGCCGTGCTCCCTGTGCCTTCTTTCAAGGTGCTGGTCGAGGTCTGGGAATGATGTTTGTGGGATTGTTTCTGCTTTGCTCAGTGATAATGAACTAAAGTTCAGTACCCTATCCTTTAAGCCTCCCGCTGAGTACTGTGTTTACAGGTTGCTATAGTTCTGTTCTCTTTCTGGTGCCCTCTGCTTCACTTCATGGCTTGCCAGACCAAGGAGTGAATGCACCTGCTCACCTGAGCAGTCACAGCCCCAGCCCCTGTCCTGTTGTATTTTTAGCCCTGTTGGTGTGAAGACAGTCTTTTCGCACATGTCCTGTCTGTAGAATGAACCTGGCTGAGATGCACATAAAGAAATCAGCAGAGAAATGCTGTTCTTAATACACCAGCCAGGTTAAACGTGACCCTGCTACTGCATGGCCCATCCAGGCAAGATCCTGGGTGAGTGGGAGCTGTCTCTTCCAGGATGACTAAAGCCCTGCTGGAGAAGGACGGTGTGAACTGGCGTCAGAAGCTCCCGNCCCGCCCCCGGGCCCGGCCCCGCGCCGACAGCGCGGCGGCTGACACGGGCCGGAGCACCCCCGGTCCCGGCAAGGGACACACCCCGCGCTTACCGGCGCGGGTTCCGTAGCTGCACCGTCTCCATGGCGGTCTGTCGGGGAGCCGGCTCCGTCCGTCACTGCTCCATGGCACCGCTCCGCCGCCGCTTCCGCCCGCCGCCGGATGCCAGCGGGGAGC
>VYXD01008895.1:214574-233060 GCA_013397195.1 Hylia prasina
TGCGGCGGGCAGCGGCGTACGAGGCGCTGGAGCGGTACTCGCTGGCCTATGTGGACTACAAGACGGCGCTGCAGGTGGACTGCTCCGTGCAGGCGGCGCACGATGGAGTCAACAGGTAACGAACGCCGCCCGGTGCTCGGGATTGCGGCAGCTGGGTGCCGCTGCTCGAACCGTGCTCACTCCTGCTGCCCTGGCAGGATCAGGCTGGGTCCCAGGCACACCAGGGAAGCAAGGCCTGGCCGTGCTCCCTGTGCCTTCTTTCAAGGTGCTGGTCGAGGTCTGGGAATGATGTTTGTGGGATTGTTTCTGCTTTGCTCAGTGATAATGAACTAAAGTTCAGTACCCTATCCTTTAAGCCTCCCGCTGAGTACTGTGTTTACAGGTTGCTATAGTTCTGTTCTCTTTCTGGTGCCCTCTGCTTCACTTCATGGCTTGCCAGACCAAGGAGTGAATGCACCTGCTCACCTGAGCAGTCACAGCCCCAGCCCCTGTCCTGTTGTATTTTTAGCCCTGTTGGTGTGAAGACAGTCTTTTCGCACATGTCCTGTCTGTAGAATGAACCTGGCTGAGATGCACATAAAGAAATCAGCAGAGAAATGCTGTTCTTAATACACCAGCCAGGTTAAACATGACCCTGCTACTGCATGGCCCATCCAGGCAAGAGCCAGGGTGAGTGGGAGCTGTCTCTTCCAGGATGACTAAAGCCCTGCTGGAGAAGGACGGTGTGAACTGGCGTCAGAAGCTCCCGCCAATCCCCACAGTGCCTGTTTCTGCCCAGACGAGGTGGAGCATTCCTTCTGCCCAGGCCCCTGGGGCAAACACTCCTCCTGCAACTGCACCACAGGGAGAACAAGGTGGGAACGTGCCCTCGGGCTGGGCAGAGAGCCCTGCAGCTGCCAAGGGTGATGAACAAGACAGCTGCCACACCTGCTTGGTGTGTCTGCGGCCAGGGCTGAGGCCTGGAGAAACCAGGCCTGGTTCTGCTGCAGCCTTTTCAGTTGATTCTGGTTTCTTTGATGTCTCTCTGTTTTGCCTCTGGTATGGGGATATTTGTTTTCTGTGAGGGTGTGATATTCTTCTTGGTTTTATAGAGTTCTGTATCCTTTCACACCATTTCTAGAGGAGACTGCTGCTAGCATGGAGAGAGCTAAAATGCTTAAGGAAGAAGGAAATGAATTTGTGAAGAAGGGAAACCATAAAAAAGCAGTTGAGAAGTACAGTGAGAGTTTAAAGCTCAACAAGGAATGTGCAACTTACACCAACAGGTACTGTTCAGCTCTTTGCCCAGCTATTTCTTGGCCCTGCATAAAAGCCACCATGGTACTTCCTGGCAGGACTCTTTAATGTTTGCTCCCAAACTACTGAATGAAACAAAACCGCCTCCTCAGGTTCACCCCAAGTGCAGCCTTCCCTGTAGGATAACGTTCTTTGATCAGGTACTACAGAGCCCCTTGGAGACACTCCCCTCTGGGCTGCCAAGAGATTTCTCCCTTGACTGCTTTGTCTGACAGGACTAGGGTGTGTTGAGTGGTCTCTGCTTTCCTACAAACCACAAACTGCAGACTGCTGTTCTTAAACACTCAGAGTACTTCTAAGGCAGTTGCAGCAAGCAGAGAATATGCTGCACTGGCAGAGGCAGGAACCTGCATTCTCAAAGTGCAAGTGCAAGTTCTTTAGCTTTAGACAGGTTGCTCTAAACATCTCCCTTTTTGTCTCTTTGAAAAAGCATTTCCTTTTTTTCCTCCCTTTGAATGAAACAAACTTGAGCTCAAGAAGTAAGATGGCATAACACACGAGGGTGGTTTTGGAGCCCAGCTGTGTGCTGCTCTGTGTGCTGTGGCAGTAGATGCTGCTTTCAGCCCCAGGTCTCTAAGCAGGTGTGTGTGTTGCAGAGCTCTCTGTTACCTGGCCCTGAAGCAATACAAGGAAGCAGCACAGGACTGCACTGAAGCTCTGAAGTTAGATCCTAAGAATGTTAAGGCACTCTACAGGCGTGCTCAAGCACTTAAAGAACTGAAGGTAAGTCAGGAGTTTCTGAAGGGCTTTAGGCTAGGAGGAGATGGCTGCAGCTGCATGATCAGAGCCAGAGATACCCTTTAGGGCTTGTTTAGACATCTGCCACCCGACCTTTAAGGACTAACAGTCATCACACTTTGCCATTTGAATCTCATGAGTTTGTCAGCATCAGGTCCTGTTTCTGGAGATGCTGAAGGCTCCTGCTTTTCACAGAATATGCCGAGTTGGAAAGGGCCCACTGGGATCCTCGAGTCCAACTTCTCACCCTGCACTGCACCACCCCCAGCAAAGACACCTGGGCCTGAGGTGTTGTCCAAACACTTCTTGGACTCTGTCAGGCTTGGTGCTCTGACCACATCCCTGGGGAGCCTGTGCCACTGCCCACCCACCCTCTGGGTGACAAACCTTTTCCTAATACCCAACCCAAACCTCCCCTGACACAACTTCAGGCCATTCCCACAGAACCTATCCCTGGTCACCACAGAGATCAGTGTTATGTTGAACTTTATCTTTTTGTCTCATTAGAAATTCTGGAGTGCATAGTGCAGTGGTGTTGGACTCAGAACCCACTTGGGTGATGAAATTATCTTCTCAGTCCTAGTCTGAGCATGTTTTAGAACAGCTACATCAATGCCAGTGCTTGAGCAGTTACAGAGAGGGAGTCACAGGTTTATTGTGCTGTCTTTATCTCTGTTGCTGGTAGTAATTCTGCCCTAGACTGCCTTTTGAATGCACTAACCCTTAAAAAATACTCTCTAGGATTACAAATCAAGTATTGCCGACATCAAGAGCTTGTTGAAAACTGAACCAAAGAACACAGCTGCACTGAGATTGCTGCAAGAACTGAACAGAGCCTAGGGTAACCAAGCAACAAGGAAAGCTTTCTTTTCCACTGCAGAGGAAAGCTTTCTCCCTTCTGCTGTTGATACAGGGACCAGTCAATGCAGGATTGGTGTTAAAATCTATCTTCCAGTGCTGCTGAGATCTAAGAGGTTCTGTACCAGCACAATGATTAAGGCATAATCTGTATCAAACTCTATTAAGCTGGCTCTATGATCACGCATAGTTTCAATGCCCCTCCCCAAGAGGCATTTAGGTTAATTTTCCTGGTTGAAGTCAACTTGCCTCTAACTACTGGCCTCAGGGACTCTGTACATGTTGGCTAAGATGCACAGGAATTGGCTGTTCCTGTCTGAAGAGCTACAAACAGAGGGGTTTTAGTCCTTTTTCAGGTGACAGTTTTGCTGCATTTGTGCTGCTATTACTGAAAGGAAGTCACTGCAAGTTGCCAGAGCACCACATACCCTGCTTGTGATGGGGGCACAGTTACTTGCACAGGGCCAAGCTTGTTCCTCTCCCCCTTGATGCCTGCTGGCCCTCAGCTGGGTTCTGCTGCTTAGTGTGGCTGAGCAGATGTTTACAGTAGCAGCTTGCTTTAATTATTCTGCACATTTAAGAAAATAGCAGCAAGTTAAGCCTGCCTTGTTACACTGTGCACTGTTCTTTCAGATTCTGGGTGCTTGGGAATTTTGCAATGGTTTTTTGTCTTGTTTTTGTTTGTTTGGGGTTTTTTTTTAAAGAAAAACCACTTTAGCTCCTCTGTGCCTTTTGGAGCAGTTGCTGTGGGGTGTTACAGGGAGGAAAATATGCAGTAACACCCCAGCTGATGTCTGGCTTACTACTTCAATGCATGTTTAAATCTCTCCTGATCTGGTATTGATGGCACTGATTTTAAATGGTAGATAAAGAGATACTTGGAGTTACTTTATGAACTGTTTAAACCTGTTCTCATTAAAGCCATGTTTATTTTCACTCTAGCACTGTGTTTTTTGTGATGGATGGAATAGGGGAAGGGAAACACTTGTTTAACCACTTCATACTGTCCCTTCTGTTTGTCAGAGGACTTCAAGCATTGCACAATGCCTTGCTCTTTCAGGCAGCAACCTCAGCTCATAGTGGCCATTGAAGTTAGAGTTCAGAGAATCAGAAAGCCTACAGCTCCAGGGACACTGGGGGTGGGAAAGGCATGCCAGGGAGAGCACAGCACTGCAGCAGGGTTTCCAACCATTGCTCAGCCTTGCACTTCGCCTCAGCTAGTAAGATGCTGGGCAATGCTAGACCTGATCCAACTCTTAATACAGACCAGGAGACAGAAGCTAGCCCTTGGTCAGGATTCAAAAATCTTTGTTTCTCACCTTGCCTCTCCCAGCAGTGCTTCAGGCAGGTACCCCGCTGAATTGAATTTAGAGAGCAATCCCTCTATAGCCATTGAAGACAAAGACTTCTTACCTTAGCCTGACATTAAACAGCTTTTTGTAGGTCCCAGGGCTGTACTCCATCAGCTGTAATGGGCCAGGGCTTGGAACAAGTCCTCCCCAAGGGGCACAAATTGCTCCATTCACTCCATTCCTGCTTCTAAGCGTGGCAGCTCCATTGATCCCACAGCCAGCCCTTGCCCAAGCTCTTAGCAGGTGTGATGGATTTCAGGGTGGGGAAGCACACAGCAGTATATAGATTAGCAGAGAAAGGTCACAGAATCCAGGAGCAGGAATGGCTTCACTTGATTAAGAGCTATCCTTTTGGTATCCCTGCTGTTGCTTCTCAACAGCAGCTCATTACAGCACCCCTAAGCAGCAGCAGTCACCATCTCCTTCCCCTCAAAACAGCAGTTTTGTTTGTGACTGATACCAAAGATTTCCCCAGCAGTAGCACCAAGTGGACCAAGGTCATGCACAGCAACAAGACCTTGTGCAAGCTCGGGGTCACTTCTGCTCCTGCTGAGGTGCTGCTGTCTGTGCAGGACACTTCCCCAGTGGGCAAAGGTGGTGCTGGCCACAGGGCAAGGGAGAGGGTTTGGCACAGGGACACACCTTCATCTGCCCCATCCAGAAACAGCAGCTGCTCCAGACTGGAGACTCCAGACTCATTTGCATTGCTGCCTCAGACTTCACCAAGGACTGCAGCCAGGGAGCTACTCTGGATAATTTCTAGCATCGTCAGGGATCCAAGTGCCAGCTTCACCTATTCTGATTATCATTTTAAAACCTCTTGTCCTTGTTCCTATCCTTTCAGAGGCTATTCTGATATCCCCTCACTCCTGGGCCCCACTTTGCATTGCCTTTGGTTTTAATAAGAGGACTCACCCAGCACAGCCATCTGGCATTGCAGGTGGTGTCACAGGCACACCTGAACTGCCCTGTTACACCTGAAAAAGGCTGCAGCCAAGCTAAGCAACAGCAGAATGAAGTTTACTGCACAGCTCCATTCCAATTCTCCTTATGTGAGTTACACTCATGCAAATATGTATTTTTTCTCTAGAGACCAAGGAGAAAAGCTTCCAGCCTGCAACACTTTGAGAAAAATAACAAATTAAGGTCCTGTATATTAAGTGAATTAAAGTCCTTTATAAGCATCTCACTGAGGAGATGATATCTAAACAGTTCAGGCTGAGGCATCCACTAAGAGAAAAATAAATATTTAAGGAGGGCAGGGGAAGAACTGGCGAAATGAAGGTGAGAAGAAGGAATGATGAAAAGCCCCAATGAAGAATCCTAGTGGAGCAGAACAGACACCATGCAGGAACAAATGTGTAAGTGGTTCTATTAAAATGCTGGAAGGAAAACAAAAGGTAGGAGGGGTGACTCAGCAGGGAGCTGAAGCAAGAGTATGATACAGCACAGAAGGAAGATTGAGACAGCAAAACCAGCACAAGCTGCACAGAAAGAAGGTGGGTGGTGCTGGTGGAGGTGTGCTCCTGCCAGCTCGAGGAAGCAGTCAAGTGAGGTCAGTGCATCACCAGCCTCAAGTACAGAGGAGTCTCTAGGGACTGAAATTCCTTTCCTAACTAGGAAGAGCACAGGATTAAGGCCGGGGTGATGACAGCAACACGGGGAGCAAACACAGCAATATCAGGTCCCAGCTCCCCCTGCAAGCAGGAAGTGTCCCCGTGGGAGGGACAGGATGCAGGCATGGATGCTTGCAGGCTCTTAGGGGCTCCTTGGAACCTCTGGTCAGAGACACACAGTGGAAACGCAGCTTTTGATTTACAGCTGCAGCAGGGTTTCCAACCAGTGCTCAGCCTTGCACTTCGCCTCAGCTAGTAAGATGCTGGGCAATGCTAGACCTGATCCAACTCTTAATACAGACCAGGAGACAGAAGCTAGACATTTGTGAGGAGGCCACAATACCCCAAAAAGTTCATCTTGTGCACCACAGACACATGGGCAGACCCTGTGGAGACCAGCAGGAGGGTCTCAAGGCCATTACTGCAGGTATACAAGGTTCATTACAAAAGGAGAAGAGAGGCCATCGATCCTGTTTTGCTTAAATCCATACTCCTTGGGAATCAGAAAGGATTAGAGGAGCCTGACAGTTGGCTGTTTGCTAATGTAATCCTGTGTGTCCCTTCTATCAGCTCTCCAGACTGACACCCCACCAGCACCACAAATTTCTATCACTAATTACTGCAGCCTGAGTCCATCCTTCCTCCTGCAAAGTATTGGCTGTCTTTCTGCCCAGGGAACTAACCCACTTGTGGGGGTGGAAGTATCAGTTCTTTGTGTCAGCTACATGAACAAATGAAACTACAGAACCCCCTAAAATTCACTAAAATGATGATTCATCAGCACTCATCAGTTCCTGGGCAACTGACCCAGGCTGGGTTCACACTACATTTCACCAGGTGCCTTCAGTGGTGAGAAGAGATTTAATGTGAGGATTTTTACAGGAGGAAGCAATTCTACAGGGGTTACAATACACACAAACAATAGGATGGGGCATTTGAAGACAAGCCAAGGTCACTGAACAGGCATGATTCCAACAGCACAGTGAGGTTCCTGCTCCTGTTCTTCAACAGCAACATTCTCAGGGCTTGCTCTCAGTCTGCAAGAAACAGAGAACCCACATACGTAATTTTCAACTGCTAAAGGAAGAGCTGCATTGAGAAAGGATGAAATTCACCTGAACTTGGATTATCACAGTTATTTTGGTATCATAAATCAAGAAAATATCTGAAATATCTTCAATGGGGTACATACAGTCTGAATTGATTTGTTTGTATGTCTATCCCAGCCTCAGCAGCAGGGCCAGCTCTCCTGATCAAGCACACAAAGGATATTTTATTGGCTATCTACTGTCAAGGTTCTGCAAAAAAAACCCACTGGGAATTTCCAGGAAAGATTGTGCTGGTCTGCACTAAACCTACAGAAAATCAAGGACCTTCCCTATATTCCTTTCTGATAGCAGAGTCATTGCCCTCATCAACATAAAAAGAACCCACACAGGTCTCTGCAGTAAAACGAAATCCAGAAAATGGAGGATGCAATTTAAGAAATGGAATATTACAGTCAAGGACACTGATATTGCTCATTAAACCTTGCTTGGCCCGTGTGAGAAACCCAATCCCCAGTTTCAGGGTCAGAAACCAGAGACTCTGAGCACAGCACAGCTGCCAGCACCCACCTGGAGTCACTGCAGGAAGGCCCCAGCACTGCCCTTGTGGGGAGTCTCGGTGCTCTGGTGTGCCTGGAGAACAGTGACTGCTTCCTCGATCTGGCAACACAGCACAAGGGGGAGAAGTTGAGTAGCTCCAGTGTAAAACTGCACTGCACCAGGAACTCAGTATTTCAGGTCCCAATGTGGCCTCCACACAGACCCGCTTTCAAAAGGTAAAGGACTTGAATAATTACAAAATCCAAGCCTGCTGCTTCTGCAGGAGACTGATCAGCCCAAAGATCTTTTCTGTCTCTTACCAAGGGAAATTCTGGGGCATCTCTCCTTTATTATCAAGTCAGAACTTGCTAGACAGAAGTCAGATTTCACAGGTGAATATACCTGACACCACCCAGTAAAGTCCAGGCTCCTCAAAAAAAAAAAATCAGGGAAGGGTGAAAGTGGCTCCTGTCTCCAAGGAGCAGTCAGAAAAAAAAGATGCAGTCAATTCACTCCAAATACTTTGATGGGTACCAAAGCCAGAATTAAGACGGAAACTGAAGAAATACTGCAGAGAGGCAGCAGTTTGTCTGGTTTCTATTCTGAGGAAAAAGCATTTTCCTGGCTGCTTCCATGTAGAGATACCACCCTGCTTTTCCCCTCTCACTTCCCAGCCACCTCCAAACCACCCCCAGGCTTGGCCTGTGCTTTCAGGGAACTGCTTCTCCTTTTGCTGAAGGCAGGCAGACATTCAGGCACTGGGTGTGATGACATCAACCTGGGGCTCCTTTTTCACTTGAAAATATAAACAGCAGCTACTCGCCCTCCCTACAGCGATCAGTGTCCTGGGCTGTGCTCACCTTTCCTTGCAGCAGCAGGTAAATCATCCCTTTGGAAAGGGATTTGTCTGGGCAGCAAGTCCCTCCTACCTTGGAGCGCAGGGAGTCTGGGGACTCCAGGAGCAGCAGCAGCTCGGAGTTGTCGATCTCCAGCAGCATCCCAGTGATCTTGCCAGCCAGGGAGGGATGCATCACATGGACCAGGGGGTAGAGGCGCTCACCTGCTCCAAACACCAGAGGACATGAGCACTGTGCAAGCCCTCCAGCGTTTCCAAACCCACTGCAAGCCCCCCTGCCCCCTCAGCTGAAATGGGATGCAAGGGTGGTGACGGTGGTGAAAAACCCACTGCTCACAAGCAAAGCTACTCCAGCATGTCACAACAGCAGGAAGCTGCTGGGTGAAGTCAGCAGCAGATGCCAACAGTGGGCACAGGGCAGTGGAGCTGTGCACATCTGCCCACCTGCAGTTTCTGCAGGAGCACTTTCCTCCAGGGGAGGAGGAGCTGGTCTGGGACCTGCTGTGCTTTGGCCGGGCCAGGCAATGCTGTCCCACACCAGGGCACTGCCTGCTCCCCCACAGAACCCCTGAAACCCAAGGGCTGTGTGGCACAGCTGACCTTAACCCCTGTAGCCACCAAGCTGCTCATCAGTGCCCAGGAGCAGCAGTACAGGATGGTTCAGAGCTCAGGGGAATTGCAAATGCCCTGGGAACACAGGCAGGGTGGATGGAGCTCTGCCTCTCTGCACAGCTTCACCAGACACTGTCTCACCACCAGGCAGCCCATGCAGACAGGGAGTGGTTTTATTGCTCCCATCCAGTTCCAACAGAGACTGAATTTATTATTTTTTTTAAAAGCAGCATAATATCAGAACAATCCCAGAAAGCCTTACAGCTTCTCCCAGCAGTTCAGTATGCCCTGGTGCATGCAAGCCCACATCCCCCCAGGGCCCTGCAGCTGGACCTGCTCCAGCAGAGCAGCTGTGGCACTCACCAATCATTTGTTTCTGCTCCTGAGGAGGGGCCGCTGCAAGCAAGGATGCTGTCAGTGGCTCCTGCCCCTGGACATGCACAGCAGGTTCTCCCACCTGGAGGACAAACAGGGAAGAACTGCAACTAAATGCTGGAAGGGATGTGAGTTACCTGGCTTGCAGGAATGGTGCTTAACACCAACCACAGTGGGGCATTTCAGCCTTCCAAGACACTAGCATTGTCTGTTTGTATTCAAACACCAGCTTCCAGAAAAGCTGGAGTCAGGCATTAGAGCTGTGAGGCTACTGGACCCCTGGCCCCCCAAGAGCCCCTGGGGAAAGGTCCCCACAGCACCACTCACAGAGCCACAGGGATCCCTGGGGTCAGCAGTCACCTTATCCCACAGCAGGACCAGGAACGTCACATTTTGGTGGTTGCAGAGCACTTACCTGTGGGGCCACCATGGGTGGCAGGTGCCCCACGGGCTGCATGTTCCTGGCAGATGAGGAGTACTTGTACTGCTGGGCACCCCGTGGCAGGGCAGAGGAGGGCACCCGGGTGCTGACCGTCTGCGTCCCGATGTTGGCTAAAATGGGGACAAGGACATTTGTGAGGAGGCCTTAAATGCGTGCCTATGCCAGGCAGGCTGAAGCCACAAGGACAGTGTGCTTGTCTGGAGGGCCTGAAAAGTCCTACATGGGCTCAAAGCAGCCCCCAGATCAAAGGCAGGTTCCCCAGGGCAGGCAGGGCACAGCCACCCTTGGAGTGGGGTGGTCTGATGCTGTGCAGAGGGCAGGAGAGCTGGCACCCAGAGCAGCTCATCATCTCTCCTCCAAAAACCCATCTGCATCAGCAGCCAGAGAATTGGAACAACACTGAGGAGGGCAGGCTGTCAGATCCTTGTCTCCCAGCTCACCCTGAAGGGAGGTGAAGGCAGAGAAATGAGAGGACAATGACAAAAGGAGAGGGGACAAGCCACAGACAGCCCCTCCTGGTCCCACTGCTCACTTCAGCAATTAGACACTCAATGCCAAAGATAACTTTGGGAAAATCCCATGAAGATGGGAAGGCTGCAGGCAGTCATGTGTGGAGGGGACACCCCAAGACCCAGGGCCAGCCTCAGCGCAGCCAGGCACCAGGGATGCCAGCAAGGTCTGGTTCTCAGCTCCAAACCCCTCCAACATGAGGCTTGGCAATGGCAGCAGTTCAGCCAGAGCCTGCAAGATCCTTTCCTGTGCCCCAGAGATCCTTTCCCACCCTCTGCCTTTGTCCAGGCACTGAGCCCAGGGGCTGTGGCTGCATCACCATCTGCTTTAAGGACCATACTCAAGGCTTAGCCACCAACAAGACCAATCTGCACATCAGAGACCTGTCCCATTACCCGAAAGATCCCAACCTTCCCCAAAAGTTACATATTTAGCTCCTACAGACACTGCTCCAACTCCATCACATCAGACTCCTCCATGAGCAATCCCACAGACCAACCCATCCTCAGAAGGGACCTGAGCTCACAGTAAGCACCCTTGCCACCACGGCGATGTCCCAGCTGGATGTCGTGGGGGTCCTTCCCCCACTCACCCACTCTCTGGGCCTGGGGGGGCACACGGGGCACCTGGGTGGAGGCTTGTCTGGTGGTGCTGATGTTGGACAGCAGGCGCCGTGGTGGCACGGCAGCCCTCAGGATGGGGGTGGCTTCAGGATACACTGCTGTGGAGAGAGAACACACACAATGAAGCTGCTTGGTAGCAGAGGCATGGAAAGAGACATGGGAGGAGTGACTGTGGCCAGGGACAGTTCAGGAGCACCTCACTGGTGGCGTCACTGTCAACATCTCACCTCCTGGTGCCCATCACCCTACACACTTTTCCAAGATAAACCCCCGTGGTTACACACTTTGTGCTGCTTTTAAAGACCCTCAGTCCCTGACAGAGCCCAGCTCGTGCCAAGAGCCCCCAGGGACAGACAGGCAGACTCACAGGGAGGGCGGGAGGGCTGCGCACTCCAGCGAGTGGCAGGGCGGACTGGGACAACAGGGCTGGGGCCGTAGAAGGCAGCTCTGGTTTGAGGCTGGGGAAGAAGAACACATTATCCAGTATGACTGGGGAGCAGAGCTGAGCCAGAACTAACCCAGAGCCTCTTGATGGCTGCTGCAGACAGACAGACAACCCAAAGCCATGCTCTGCACGGTGCCAGAGCGCTTTAAAGACCAAGCTCCAGCCCTGCTGTCAGCACATCCTCCAGCAGCTCTATTTAACTCCTCCTCAGGATCTTCTGCACCTCCGTAACCCTTCTCCCTTGCTCTCCATGCTCACACTCTCCCACCAAACTTCTCCTTGCTTCCTTCCTTTGAGGAGCAGCAGTAACTATGAAATCCCTGGCCCATTTCCTGGAGCACCTGCACCCCACCCTGCTGCTCACATGGAAGCCCAGGCAGATCCCACAGGGTGTGCCCAGATCTGCACAACCCAAGCTCTGCTTCTTAGCCTGACTGCCATCCCACTCCAGGGCAGACTCGGGTCCCTGTGCAAGGCTGCCATGGGAAGCATGACTCACCTGAGGCATGGGGGGTAGGAAATACCCTGGGGGGGTCTGGAAAGAGCCCAGGAGAGGGCCAGGCAGGGCCCTCATGGTGGCCAATCTCTGCATGTACTGGTTGGTGAGGATTGCTTTCCTCTCCTCTTTCCTCTGAGCGAGTGCGACGTAGAGAGGCTTTGTGCTGACAATGCGCCCGTTCATTTCTGTCACGGCCTTGGTAGCCTCTTCTGGGGAGGAAAAACATACAAACCCAAACCCTTTGCTGCGGCCACTCTCCATCATCACCTAAAACAGGATTAGAACAAGTCAGTTAAGTCCATGGATCGCTGCAGCATCCACAAAACACGGCGTGGGGTGTGTGTGCGGGGTGCAACCACAGGCACCTCATTTCAGACCCCACCTGCAGGGTGGGATGGATGGGACTGCATATCTCACAGACAGGTTTCTCTGGGGAAGGGCAGGATTTGCTCAGGCAGCAGTTTTGGGAAATGAAGATAGCAGAGTCTGGACCAGCCTGAGATTGGGAGCCTGTGATCATCTGGGGGGAATCTGTGTCTCAGCCTCACAGGGTCCATAAGCCAGAAATGCTAAATGCTGCAGGAGCCAGCAAGGGATGGGGAACAGTGCCCTGACAAGGTCCAGGCAGCATCTGTCCCTGGCAGGTCACAAGTAGCTGACCTTAAAGCCAGACCATCCCCTGCATGCTGTCTTCCAGAGAATTCTGACACCAGTCCCAGTGAAAAGAGTGACAATTCCATGGTGTTCTAAAAGGCTAAACACCAGCCTGTCACCCCAGTGCCCTGAGAGAGGTGGCTTGTGGGTCATTTTGATTTGTATCAGAGTCACAGAGCAGCTGGGCAATATTCAGAATGTTGCAGCTTTAAGGTCCCATACCTGGAACCTCACCAGGGCTGGGGTAACTCAACAAAGCTACAAAATATTTGCTCCTCTGGACACCGTGAGGTGAAGCAGCATGTCTTGAGATACAAGCCATCAGCAGGGAAGCATGATTCAACAGGATGATAATCCCTATCCATCTCCAAGGGCTAAGTGCACCAATTTACTGACCCCAGGAGCTCCAGTGGCAGCCCCAGTCCCTCACCTTGGCACTGGTGATGGTGCCATAGGGAGAGAACTCCTTCCTCAGCCTCTCGTCATCTATCCCATCATCCAAGTTCTTCACGTACAGGTTGACCCCCTGCACACAGGTGAAAAAAAAGCAGCTTGAGATCCCAAAGTTTACAGCAGTTTGTTACACTGGATGCACATTTCACCAGCAGCTCAGCTGGAGGGTGGGACATCCCACAGAGACATCCCCTGCAGGAACAGTGACATGGAGAGGGGCCAGCATTGTGCATGAACTCCACTCAAAGTACAAACACCCCGAGTGAAGAGGGCACTCACATCACCACTGTGAACCTGCTGAACCTCATGAAGCTGTCTCATTTCCAGACTAATATTTCTGGAAATTAGCAGACCCATTTGTTCATTTCCCAACATCATCCTGGGTTTAAATCTCTGTCCTCTTTCCTGATATTTCTTCCCAGGACATTCCCAGGCAGCGACTGGACCCCCAGCTGCAGGAGGTACCCACTGCTCTATCTGCTCTGGAGAGCTCTGTGCTGTCCCCAAGCTGAGAGTGTCCCTGGTGCAGACTTGCAGGATGAAGCACCCTGTTCTCCCCTTACCTGGTACCTGTTCACCCGCTCCTGCTTCATCTGCTCAAATTTCCTCTTGAGCTCGCTCTGGCGCTCCAGGCGCTTCTGGGCCCGGCCCACGTACAGCACCCGCCCATTGACCTCCTTCCCGTTCATGTCAGCCACCGCCTGCCAGGGGAGGGAAGGGCTCTCAGCTCAGCAGAAAGCCCATGGCCACAGCCCTGCTCTTCACCCACCACCCAGGGCAGCCCCACCACAAGCAGAGACACGCTGTGCCTTGCCAGTCCTGCCCATCCAGGTACCCAGTGCCAGCTCCCAGACAAGCACAAGGCCGGTGAGGTTCCCCCTGAGGAGAGGTGGGAACATCACCAGGTGACAATCTCAGGGGAGAGATGGGCAGTGAGGAGCCTCTTGCCTTCTGGGCTTCTGCGTGCGTCTCAAAGTTGACAAATCCGAAGCCCTTTGAGCGGCCGCTGGTGTCCACCATGACCTTGACACTCAACGTCTTTCCTGCAGTAGGGAAGGAAGGTCCAGTCCGAGGGGTGCCCACCGAGGGGGTGCTGCCAGCCTGCAGCACTGTGCTGGGGAGCACCGTGAGAGACCAGCCCAGCAAGGAGACTGGGCAGCCATGGCAGCGTGGAAGAGCCCGGCAGGACAGACAACAGGATGCCCATGGGGCAGGGACAGGAGTCTGTGAGGTCTGGGGAGGGTGAGCCCTCCAACCTGGGCTGCTGTTCTCATTGCCCTGGGCTTTTCAGCCTCTCCACTCAATGCAGTGAGTTCCTTTGGCTAGAAAATCTCATCTCCTTTACCCATGAACACAGAGATTGGGTTCTTATGAAAGATAACCACTAATTGTGGGCTGACACTGACCAAGCATGGACATTATGGCCCATGGGTTGGCACAACACTAAAACCTTCACAAGAGGCATCTTCCAGTGGTGGACTAAACTGAAAAGCCTGTTTTCTTTAAATTCAGACTCAACAATTCTTATTCCCAGGGTTCCTGTAACCAGACAGCGTGCTGATAAGAAGACAACTTAAAAAAAACCTATCCAAAAAAAGAAGAAAAAGTGCTTTTTTCATGACATCACCAAGTACAACTTATCCTCTGTCACAGCAGCAAAGCACATGTAACATCCTGACAAACGAAGTGACTGCAGTCCTTTTATGTGGGGGATGTTCAAACAAGTCACATCTCGCCATGAAAAGGGGCTTGCTACTTCAGCCAAGCACTCCCCCAGCTCCCTTTGCAGTTGCCCCAACCCCAGTTTATCAGACACGAGGATATTTCAACAAGTGCACTCACCAAACTTGGAGAATATTTCCCGCAGTCTGTCATCATCCATGTCATCCCCAAAGTTTTTGATGTAGACATTGGTGAATTCTATTGCCCTAGCCCCAACCTCTGCCTCGCGCTCTTTGCGGGATTTGAAGTGTCCAACAAACCTGTGGGAAGAAAGGAACAGGCATCAAACCCTGCATGTCCCCTGCAGAGGGAAGATGGACTCAGGCACACCTGTCTCAGTACAGGCCAAGAGAGATCCCATCACCTCAGGCCATGCTTTGCTCACCCACAGACTCAGGATGAGTTTCACATACAGCAACTTTGGCATTTCCCACTCTGGCGTACATATACCCAAAGTCCCCCTTGACACTGCCAAAAGTAGAGATGTATCACGCCAGAAGACATCAAAATACTCCAAAGAAGGCCACCACCACAGAAGACCCCAAAGGATACCACCAAATGCCAGCTCTGTTCCTCCAAAGTGTTCTCAAACACTCTGGGGAGCCCTTGTGGGCTGTACAGAGTGAGGTGATGCAATGCAAGCAGAGAGAGGAACAACAATAAAACCTCTTCCTTCCCAGATTATCTGATGGCAACAGCCAAGATTAAGGCCCAGCCCCATTTTGTGGGCACTCATTACACCACCTCAGCAATAAAACCCAGCCTGGGGCTGGACTCCTTCCCCACCACCAAGGAACAGCTCCAAACCACTATCACACTTCCACCAGCACCCACCACAAGCAACTCACTGTCCCAGCAGGGATGGAAAAGGGAAGAACACAGAGCAGCAGGAAGGGGATGCCTGAGCAGGGCATGCTTTTACTGCCAAGAGTGGACCAAGGCAAGGGAGGAGCAGAGCCAAGTGCAGAGCCCAGACTCCTCTCTCTGGCACTTACACCTTCCTGTCATTGAGCAACATCCCATTCATGGTCTCAATGGCCCGAGCTGCTGCCTCATGCGTCTCAAAGTGGACAAAGCCATAGCCACGGGATCCATTTTCATCACAAACCACCTACAAACACAGCACGAGGGGCAAAGGAAAGAGACAGATGCTTTTTTATCCATGTTTGTACATGAGTATGTCACAGGAAACCCCATCCTGGACATTTTCCAGGGGCATTTTTCCTCCCTGACATCCTGTTCCCACTGCAGCTGAGCTCTGTTGGGGTGTTGGCAGCAGGTCAGGGTGCTGGTTTGGATGCTTTATATGATACTCAGGAACTTAAGGCTCTCCAAGACCCACATGCCACTGGTGCACTGAGCTGGGACAGGATGACACATCTCTGTGCAGGAACTGGGGAAAAGCCCCCATCTTGAAGGGAAACATAGAAAGGCCTTTTGGCTTTAAACTATCTGGTAATTTAAAGGAGATGTTGTGAGAAGTGAAATGAGAAAGTGAATTCCAGCTGGCTGGAGCAGGCTTCCAAGAGTGAGGGCAGCTCTGCAGCAGGCCCTCTCCTGCAGGGCCCTGGGCACACCTACCTTGCATGACAGGATGTTTCCAAAGGTAGAGAATGTGTCATACAGGGCTTTGTTATCAATGGAGTCATCCAGGTTCTTGATGAAGATGTTTCCAACCCCTGATTTCCTGAGCCCGGGGTCCCGCTGGGACCACATGATGCGGATGGGTCGGCCTTTGATCACCTCGAAGTTCATGGTGTCCAGGGCTCGCTCAGCTGGCAAAGAAGAGGGAGGAGAGGGGAATAACAGAGACAGAGCTCCCTCCCATCCTGCAGCAGCTGAGATGGGCACAGGAATCAGGGACAGGGGCTTGTTAACCTAAATGGGATAGGCAGCTCTGCTTCCCCACCTCTCCAGCCACACCACTCTTTGATTAATTATTTTTTTCATCTCCAAAGCAGGTCTGACTCCTAAAGATCAACCATTTCACTACAAGCTCCAGTCTGGCAGATGCCCAGCTAATTTACCCTAAGGATTTTGGCCTCTAGGGCAACTAAATCAACACTGTCCCATCATTACAGCCTCATTTCAGCATGGAACACCTTCCAATTACAGTACTGTGTCATGGCAATGCCTGCCAGGAGAGTGGCCTCACTTTACACTGTGAGCCAGTGGGCAGCTGGGTACCCCAGGGGAAGGGTAGAAGGGGTTTTGGTGCCCTTCTCTGATGGAGAAGAAGGAGGGAGGCAACTTTTGCAAGTCACCTACACCCCCTCACCACAGCCCAGCAGCTGCATCCTTTCCCAGACCCTAAGAAGAAATGGAAGCAGGATGGGTCACCATGAGAGAGCAGACTGAGATTAATTAGAACCAAGCCCCAGCAGCAGTGCAGCCATTCAGACAACTGCTCCCCTCTCTTCCCTTGCAGCACTTGCACAGCCAAGGCCCCGCTGTGGGGCAGCTCCTCAGAGCTGTGTTACAGGGCACGTACCATCCACAGGCTGCTGGAAGTTTATGTAGGCATAACCCAGCGAGCGGCGCGTGGACACGTCCCGGCAGACTCGGATGGACATGATGGGCCCGGCAGGGGAGAACTTCTCGTAGAGCATGGCTTCTGTCACATCCGGGTGCAGGTCTCCCACATAGAGAGAGGCTAAGGGATAGCCAGGGCCACTGGCATTCATGGTCACCCACAGAGCTCAGCTGCAGAAGGAGACAGACCCCAGGCTGCAGGGCACAGGTTTCAGATGGTCTGCAGCAACCACAGATCAACACTGGGGCTGGCCCCACTGCAGCAGCACAAGTCAAAGCAATACCTGTCCCACCACTAGGAACAGGAATGCCCCAAGGAAGCTGCAATCCCAAAACTTTCCAGGACATAACAATTTTGGTGCAAAAGTTGAGCTGGGATCTGCACCTCACAGCACTTGTACACCCAGGAAGGATGCAGGGGCACACACCACAGACAGAGAGATTTGCTCCTTAAAACACTCAAACACCAAGAGAAATAAAATGGAGTTTAATTTCTCAAAAGGTAAACAGCCCTTCTCCACCAGAGACTTCCATTTTAACTCCTTAGTGGCTCCCTCCAGCCAGAGCAGACCCAAGGAGTGGGGGATGTACTGATGCCCAGGGAGCAGAACTGCAGCCTACATCACTCTTTCCAAACTCCATCTCTAACAAGGCAGACACACGGTTTTAGTCACCCAGTCTCTCAGCTTGTTGACTACTGTTCCCAGAGCAGATAAATTGATGCTCAGTCTCTGCCTGGTTTCAGTTGAGTGTGAAGTTCTGTGTGAAGACAACAGTCACTGCCTGAGACCCCCGGGGCTCTACCTAGGAACATAGAAATGCAAGTCCTGCCCCAAAAGCTTATAAATCCATCCTTGGGGCTCTTACCTGAAAGCTCAAAAGTCCTGGGGCACTTGCTTAGATACCTATAGATACCCAAAATTAACACGCATATATAGGAGAGGTGCTTCGAGCCGTCCCCGGGCCAAAGGCCGGTCCCCAGGGCGGGCAGCCCACGGCAGAGCCGCGCACCGGCTCCGTGACACAGCCCCGCTCCTCCCACCGCGCCCAGGCACCTCCCAGGACCCCCAAAACAAACACAGGGTAACAGAGCAGCCCCAGCGCCCCTTGACAGCCAGCGGGGCAGGGAGGGAAGGGAGCTCAAACGGAGAGGAGGCGGCCGGGGCGGCGAAGGGGGAGCGGCCGGGTAGAGGCGGCACAGCCCCGCCAGGGAGCCAAGGGCAGCGCACAGCGTCGGACACGGGACGGGAGGAGCGCCTGTGCTCACCCTGCCCGAGCCCACCCGCCGGCGGGGACCCCCGGCCACCCCCGGCCACC
>VYXD01008895.1:233069-248046 GCA_013397195.1 Hylia prasina
TCGCAGCTCCTGCGCATCCCGTGCCTTCACAAACGAAGGGATTTGCGCCGCGTGCCGCCCTGGAACACTGACAGCGTGTCCCACCCACGCGCTTTTAGGAAATCACATGCACCTTCTGGTATGTAATTCCCTGAAGTTAAGGAGTACGGGCAGGAGCCGTACTCAGCTGGGTTACAAATCCCTCCTCACAGCGTGCTCTTGCATTTCTAAACTCCACAGCAGTCTCCCTCAGGACCCTACAGAGAGGAATATGGCCTCTGCCATCATCACCTCTTGTCTGTATGGCCCAGGACTGCTGTAAACTCACTTTCACCCACTGATCGCACCGCAGCTGTTCTGGACGTGACTGTGCTGCTGAAACGCTGGATGACAGCACGCAGGAACCTCGAGCCGCAGGCAGCGCAATTCCAAAGCAGCTCCCCCAGCATCCGGCTCCACCCCATCCTGCACCCTCATAAGGGTCAGCTGCGGGGCAATCAGGAGAGCCCTCACCTTCACAAAAGCCTTCTGGTGGTTTCCCACACCAAGATACCTCACCCAAAGGTTGCATGAGCATCAGTGCCAAGAATGAGAAGCTGCAGCAGCAACAGATGAATCAAACATATAGAGTGCACCTGGACTCGTACTGTGGCTAGGCCAGCTGGAGTGCCCTTTCCCAGAAGGACAGATTTAAATAAAAAATTGAGACACCCCCTCAGTTCATCACTGCTGCAGACCAGCCTCCTCAGCTCACCATTTCCCCAAACGAGACAGCAAGGATGAGAGATGTTACGTGAAAGGACTAAGACAGGAGGCGGTCTCTGAACAGGAGCTGCCAGCAGACACAGGGATTTTTCTTCTCAGAGCTGACAGCATCATCAGCATGAGTCAGACTGCACACTATAAAATAATTTAAGGTGTATGGCATGTGCATACATTTAGGTATGTCCATAGAGGCTGAAGGAAATGACAAAGTAGCAATAATTACAGACACGGAGGGGCCACCATGTAAAGCCATGGCACAGCGCAGAGCAGCAGTCAAGATTTTGGCCTAATGCTTTCATTGCTCGATCAAAAGCAGCCAAGTGACATTTTCCACTGTGCACACTTCTGTGTTGCCCCACTCTGGGAGCAGGACCAAGCCTCCTTGAAGCTTTTAGGCTGCCTGGCATCTGCTGCCTGGCTACTGCCATCCATCCCTTCAAGGGCTCTTATGTCCTGCATACCTCCACTATTTTGCACTCTTGGTGTTCCTTTAGCACAGCACTGTGTGACACAAGCAGAGCTGGGTGCACAGAGGTGAGGCCAGCCCTGTGTTCAGAGTGGGCATTCAAAAGATTCCCGAGATTCTAACCAAACGACTTTTCTCATTTACAGTGTGTTCAACCCCACAATATGCAATGACTCATGGCAAGTTAAATGGTTACTTAGAGTTGCATTTAAGCCCTGCAATGACAATATATTTATTACAAGTGTGGCCTTGACAAAAAAGAAAAGAAACAATGTTCTCTCCTACAAATCTGGGAGGGTGTGTGGGAAAGTCTCTGGGCAAAGGAATGAGTAACTCAGTATTGGTAAACCATGAATCAACTCACACAATCCACAAACTGAAAACTGAATGCAAGTGGTGATTTTACTACCACAGCTTTTGGCACTACTACAGCAAAGACGACAGACAACCAAATGATAAAATTTTTTTTTATTATTCACTTTTGAATTCTTTTACACTTTCCTGATTATTTTGTGTAAGGTGAAACTAGAACTGTTTAAAAGACATACACAAATCTAGTACATCAATAACCAGGTATTTCTTTTTGCTATACTATTCTCACAACCACGTGTGTGCTAGGCAATATAACCGTCACAGAAGCAAACTTTAGGCAGAATACTGGTCAGTAAAAACAAAGCGAAAAGAGCTACCAGATATACAGACAGGCTCGGTTCCACATTCACTACTGCATTTATCAAGCGCCAAGTATTAACTGCACAATTTGTTCAGCTAGTAGAGGGGAGTTTTAAAATCAGTGCATGAAATTCTCTTCAGCAGACAGATGGACAAACAGATGGATCCTATACCTAAGTGGAATGTGAAGGCAGGGGATGATACCACGGGACTGATAGGTGACTATTCCTAATCTTTTCCACTGCATTATCCACGCAACTCTTACTAGGTTTTGTTTAATGGGACATGTTTGAAACATGACAAGGTGAGGACGTTTGGAGCTCAAATATCACAAGCATTACAGATGTGTAGGTCTGCATTCCAGTACAAGATGGGAAATCCTGAATATTTGAGCCAGTACTTGAGCCAGTTTCCTGGTACTGCCAAAGAATGGCAGACGAGCTGAAGAATGCAACAGCACTGGCAGCTCTCAAACACCCAAGGAAGAAACCTGTCCTTGGTGAGGTGCAGGCCTCATCCACCATCCTGACATCACCAGGAACCACAGAAAGGATGATGTGTATGTGGGAGTCCAAAACTGCTTTAATGGAGTCTAAACAGGTGAAAGGGTCAAGGATGAACAGAGTCCAGTGGGAGAAAAATTTCTATAAAGTGAACTTAAAGATGGCTCAGTGGATTACTTAAGAAGTTTTCAGGATAAATTGAGAATGGGAATACCATGGAGATTTTGATTTACCTAAGAGTAAAGTAATGCAAAAGTGGCAGATCACTTCATGGTATCATCCAAACTAATAAGGCCATTCAAAAAATTGAATCTTCTCCTATTGCAAGTCCATGGCAGCGAACCAAGAGTTTTTACTACTGAAGAATATCTAAATTGTAACTAGGTAAAAGTTATTGCTGTGGGAAGGGGCTTAGTCATGCATGTGGTATGAGCATGAAAGCACTTTGAGAAGTCAAATCCCAGTTATCTGCCAGTGTAAAGAGTTTGGAAATCAAGCTGCTAACTCCCCCGTTTCCCTCCTCCCCAAAACAAACCCCATCCCCAGAAAGACAGGATTGACAAAGTGAGCTTTTGACTGAAAGCGGTGCCTCAGACTCGGTTACAAATGTCTACAGAGTGTGCCTGTTCAACTACCTCATAGCAGTGTCCCTAACTGGAATGCCATACATTGGATTGTTTTCCTTCCATGCCCCAGTGTAACAATAGAATCTCTATAACTTTCTGTACAACTTTACAACAGAATTGTTCTTCGACTATTTTGGTGCCAAATTAAGCTCGCCAGAGTAACATAATTGATGTCTACTTTTCTACCAAAAAGAGTTTTGTAAAGTCAATTGCAATCACAAAACCCTTTATTATTATTATTATTATTATTATCATCACAGTGTTCAGTTAAAAATATAAACACGGTAATCGGAACTGCAAATGTTCGGAATAGGAAAGTTCGGAATGCCATTGGAATAACCGACCTCCGCTCTAGGTACACAAAACACCAACCAACCGGTTTTACCCCACAGACAGTTTTTGCTACGTTGAGGTTGTGAAAGTCAATGTACTATTCTTTTTGCTTGTCGCACAAAGGGATTATGTGTAGGATACAGGGTGACATTGAACATATAGTGAAGCGTGACAGCCATTAGTTCTCTCCCTCCCCAGCATCCCCTTCATCTCCCTGGTTTTCCGACGTCCATAGCTGTAAGGAAATACAAACACGTGTTTATGCTGGAAGCACAGTTAATTACAATTGTCAGGGAAGGGAAGACAGCGTAATTAGTAGTAGCTGTGCAATTTTCTCAGCTAAGAGCAATGCAGAACTCAACTTAATAGTAAAGCTGAAGAATAATAAACTAGAACATGAATAAAAGATAAGCAAGAAGCTAGCACAAGCTGGTAAGTTCCACATAAAACTGTCGAGAACAAACTCCACTCTGGGTTACAAAAGGAATCTGAGTTTGTTACAGCAGTTAACAAGTGATTCCTAGTTTGAACAAGTAAGTCTAACTGGTCTGGTTACAAAAAGCATCGCAGTTAACACATGCAGTTAACGCCTCAGAAAAAGCTTTTACTGGCGCAGAACCGCATCAGCTTTCAGATGCTGAGTCCCACTTCAGAGTGCAGCAGCCTAGAGTGCAGTGGTTTGCCCCATGGTACTCACAGTGAGGTTGTCCCTAAGCAGCTGCATGATCAGGGTGCTGTCTTTGTAAGACTCTTCATTCAGCGTGTCCAGCTCTGCTATCGCTTCATCAAATGCCTAAAAACATGAACACAGCCCTTCACACTCTGCTTTCTGAAGTCACTTCTGCTTATAAAGAACTTACAAACTTGCCACATTACCGTCCAAATTCTGTAAAAAGGGCTTCCAGTATTTTTCTTTTCCACCACAAAAGGAAATGTAAAACAAAGTGAGCACCAGATCCCAGACAGTCAAGGGAAAACAGAAGTCTCCAGTGGTGTCCAGATAAAACCCCAAAAAACTTTACTAAATGCCAATACCAAGTACCAAAGAGGCAAGAGCACTCTATGTGTCATGCTGAAAAATGGTTCATACAGCTTGAAGTCAGGTTTAAGACAACACTTAAAAAAAGAGACTCATCAAAAGGAAGGTCTCCCTGGTCTAAACAAGCAGTGAAAGACAAAGATAGCATTACTTGAATGAGTGTGTATATACATGTATATAGTACATGAATAAGTAGACAAGAAAATGGAACATGGAGGTTTTTCAACAGTGAGCAGGAAGGTTTTCAATTTCTTTTCAAAACAGCAGAGGAAATCAGGTATGTTCCACTAGAGATTAACAAAGCCATTCTTCCCATCCATCTGTTACACATGAAAATCAATACTGTGAGTCTGAGAGCCATAAGTGCTATTTCTTCATTCAGGTTTGAAACAGATGTAAGCATTTTAACTAAAAAAAACAAGAACAGCAGCAGCATTTTACAGCACAATATCACTTATTACAAGTCTTACTGAAGTGAATATTAAGAACACCAAGATTCACCTAATGCCATTTATTCAAGTTACTACCAGACAATTTTCACAGACACAAAAAGCTCCATTTAGAAGACAAATCCTATTTTAGGGAGAAGGCTAAGGAAAAAAATGACTGGCTATTTGTTTGCCACAACCCATCACAAAAGCTCTTTTTGGTCTCTGGAGATAGGGGCACACATGCATATGGATAGAAAGGACATTTAGGGCTACAAAGATGGGCACACAGACAACACTTCATGTACTGACTAAGTGCTCCAATTTAAATAAGTATTTCACTTTTGAAGTCTTAAATTAATTCAAGTGTTTTCAATTTTGACACAAACACATTCTAAGAGAATTAGGTAGACATTAAACAAAGGCAATTTGTCTTCCCTGTCACTGGAACAGCTGCAGTAGCAAATTAGCCTTACCCAAAGCTAAGCTAGTCCAGCAAACCAACTTACCTGAAAATATATTACAACCATGACAGCATTTTTAAGGAATGTGATATGAAAATGCATAACCATCTACAAATTGTTACTGTAACCATGCAACCTCCTCAGCCTCCACAAAAATCGGTGATATGAAGAGTCTGCTTACCGTCTTTGCCAGGTTACAGGCTTTTTCAGGAGAATTTAGGATCTCATAGTAGAAGACAGAGAAATTTAGAGCCAAACCAAGTCGAATGGGGTGTGTTGGCTGCATCTCTTTCTTGCTAATTTCAAATGCCTCCTGATAAGCTTGCTGGGAGTTTGCTACCGTTGCTGCAAGAAGCAATTACAACCACATAAATACACAGTACATCTCTCTACTTCAAGGGGGAAGCAATTATATTCTCAGCCTAGACTACTGTGCCACAAGAAATTCATACAATTACCTATGCAGAGACACTTCTTTCAATGTTTTTACATGCAAAAGCCTTCCACTTGCTGAACAGTTAATGCTGAAATAGATTTTTTAATAGAAACTTAAAATAAAATTTATCCAACAAATTCCAACCAATCTGAATGGACACAAACTCTACTTAAGTGTTCTGGTTTTAAACATTCATTTCCAGCCCAGCTGAAGAAGTCATAGTTATCAATAATAAATCTGACAAAACCACATGGGGAAGAAGAGGTAACTAAACAGCTGCAGTTAGGTCACGAACTTTGTATTTCAGGTTGGGCTTTCAGGGCAAAGCCAACAGTCCCTTCCTGGCTAATGGGTAACAATAAGCTCCATCCTGACATCAAGCCAAGTTTGCAAGACGTGGGCTACATCAGACACTCACACAAATTCAGACAGTTCAGCACTGCTTTCCCATTTCAGAAGTTATTACTTTAGAACCCAGGAACCCAATATCCCATATTTGTATGCAGAGAGTTTGCAAACAGTGAAGACTTAAGCTGAATTCATAGTTTAAACATGAGATCAAACAAACTAAGCATTTTCCATGAGAAAGAAACCTACATTCTCCAGGAAAATGATTTTACACTGCCACATATGTTTGAAAACTAGCTACTTTGTTCAGGGGTTGCAAGCAGAATTTGATGAACAGCTGTCAATCACTTCTATTAATTTCAGTGGAGTCTTTCTCCAGAAGTGACTTGCACTGCACCTATCTTCATATCTACAGAGCAGGAGTGAAAAGAAATACATGATGCTAGGGAAAAGAATACAAGTGGTTTTTATACTTGATTCTGCTTGGTCTGCAGAGAGATTTCATTTCTACTTACTTTGCTTATTGTCCCCAGATGCCACCTCTGAGAGGTATCTGTAGTAATCACCTTTCATTTTCAAATAGAAGACCTTGCTTTCTGGCTGCGTGGCATTGACAATAAGGTATTTATCCAGGAGTTCCTGAGAAAGATTTTAAAAAAAATGATGTTTCCTGAGTCAGAAAAATGATGTCTGAAACAGAGCCTTTGTTACAATGGTGAGCATGAACTGCTCAAACAGTAACAATGACTTCTGTCACGACTTACGCAGACTCACATGTTAATCACTTTGCCTACTGTTGTCTAAACTCTGGGAAAAAAAAAGATAAACTACTTGTAGCTTAGTCCACGGAGAGCTGAAAACTTGCTGTGTTGATCCTATCCACAATTCCCTCCTGCAGAATCTGAAGTCTATCAAGGCTTAAGTCTGCTGATGCAAACCCACATCCATAACCAAACTAATGAAAAGCAGCAGCTGGAAATCAGCATTAGCTGGTGACTTTTGCTGCCACAAATTTGAGTTCCAGGCAGAGCTGTGAAATTGTCCACAAGAAACTGATTCTATCTCCAGCTTCAGCTGAGAAGTTTGACAGTGGCATAGATAGCACATGTGCACTCAGAAAGAGATGCAAAGATTGACTGCACTGACAGCATCTGCTCCTGACTGATCTTAAGGAAATGGAGCAACAGTAAAAGGAATCCCTTTTGTCTGAGTGAAAGAGTGAAATCAGTCTGGGAGAACTACCCACCTTCTCCATGAAAAAAAAAGTACTAAACAAGACTCAGGACATCAGCATTCATTAATTAAAGAATATAAACAGCAGGCCTTTTAGCAGGACTCATGTCAGTGCCCCAGATCTGAATTTGTTTTCGTGGTGAACCCCCTCCAGCCAGCAGCCAGGGGTCTTCAACATGGCCTTGTTTGCTTTTTGCTGTTAAAAAAATACACTCTTTTATAACAAATTCCCTAAGAAGCAAGTTCAATGACTTCTGAGCTAGAATTGGACCCAAGTATGTAGCTATGCCAAATTATTCCCCTGCTAAGGTGCTGCAGTGTCTACAGCACCACTAAAATTCCTTAAGCCTCCCTGAAGAATGCTGCAGTACTAACTACTGTTATTTTTGCTGTTGGATTATTACCAGAACATCATTGCAGATATCCTGCAATTCAGCCTCAATTTTCTCACGATATTCTTTTCCCATCTGCTGTTTCTTCTCGTTTCTCTCTGTTTTCTGCTCGATGCTGGAAATCACACGCCAGGACGAGCGACGGGCACCGACCACGTTCTTGTAGGCCACGGAGAGGAGATTCCTTTCTTCATTGGACAGTTCATGTCCCTGCTCAGTGACAGCCTTCATAGCTGCAGCCATGTCATCGTAGCGCTCGGCCTGCTCAGCCAGTTTGGCTTTCTGTACCAACTCACTTTTATCCATGGCTGTCCTGCAATTAGCAAGGAATAAAAATAGAGAAAAATGTCTTGATGGTCTGCACTGGGGAAGTTCATGCTGAAGGGTGGAACAGATCTTAGAGTCAGTAATAAGAGTAATCAACTGTAATAAAGTAATACAGAGGGTTTCTTTTTAAAAAAATGTATTTGACCTTTTGCCAAATACGTATCATTTCCATGTGTAGATGATTAATGACAACCCTGAAGATTGAAAGCATCGTTCTTCAAAATGCAGCAAGTTATATTGGCATTAAGCATAGCCCCGTGTGAATCTCCCCTCTTTACCAGCCACAGCTCAGCTGGGGAGATGTTAGCCAAGAAACCACCAGGTTGCTGAGGCTTTTGCAGGTTTGTTTGTTGTTTGTTTCCCTCCACTGCAGTACAAAAGCAACTGCTTAGGAGCACTGAAGCACTGGACAGCTCCTGACACTGAAGATTTTTGGCAAGTTAGAGGAGCTGTTTCTGTGGGTTTACATAAACCATACCCAGGAAACCTGTAGTTGTTGGCAACTGTGGAAAGTACATTTATAATGTTCTGCCAGAAAATAATGTGGGTTTTTTTACATATGCATCAACATACACATAATGGACAACTCTACACAGCTAGCGTGGCTGCAGCCTCAGGTTTTCAAGACCTTTTAAATAACATTGACATTCATAAAATCTGAATGGGACGTGGCCCACACAATGGTCACTGCTACAAAACAAATTGCTTATATGGAAACAACTTGTTTATCATCTCTGATAATGCAGTTTAGAAACCAAAGCTGTAAAACACATCATATGGCCACAGGGTCACTGAAGAGCTTATGCCAGGGAGAACAAATAAACCACCCAGGGCCAGGCTCACTGAAGAAAGTGAAGAAGTTTCTTTGCCTTTATCAAAATAGACCTCAATACTTCACAAACTTACAGACAACCCAAAGTAGTCTGTAAAATTTCTCCAGGTGTGCAGGTTCACTTCTGGACGCATCCAGAACTGTTATTCTCATTGGTACTGGGCAATAATTATCCTCTCCTACTGCTAAATCCTCATCAGGTCTCTCACTGTCTAGATAAGTTGTCAGGCTGAGACTGAACAGCCTAAAAACAACTTCTAAACAAACAATAAAAACCAAACAAGAACAGTAAGTTTACATTTGTATTTCACAGACTTCTGTTCATTACAGAAGCACCTACACTCCTATTAGAAAGAACCAACAGGCTGAAAGTGATTGCTGCAGCCTTTGAAGATTCCAGTCTGACAGGCTTCTGATGGAGAACATCTTGCACATACTGCTCAGCTTGTATTTTACTCCAAGGATCACCTACCACACTACTAGAGAGGAAAACCAGTCCCCGGTACTAAATCCTCAACCAGGACAATGAGATGCAGACCCAAATTCCCGTTGTGTGTATGAGCAGTTCCATACACTGCTTGCACTGCTGAGGACAAGTCCTAACTACAAAATTATTTTGAGATGAGCACACTCTGTCCCTCCAGCTGAAGATATTCCACTTTAGCAAAAAAAAAAAAAAATCACCCAGGATATCAAGTCAAACGTTATTTCACATGAAAGTTCCTGAAGTAAACCCAGCAACCAAATGTACCTGCAAGTCACACTCTCTCCTGCTTGTGTTTGATCCTTTATAGATCCTAATGCACCCATCTTACTAAGACACTCAGAGCAAGGACATGGAATACCAAAAGCAGCCTCTTGGAAAGGGATCTTTTGCAGACTGGTAAGTAAAGTTGGGCTGTGGTTAAGCTCCGTTTCAAGTGCTGGGTTTAAACCAGTGGATTCAGGGACCTACTGGAAGGTGCCACACACACTTCAGATCAAAGCCCTCAACAAGCCAGGGTGACTGTGGGCAGCAGTGTGACAACTTGTGGTAAGGCATGATTCATTTGGCTCTCTCTTCCCCAGTAAGCTTTTACCCTGGGGATATTATCATTGGTTTCCACAGGCTTATCAGATAGCTCCTGATGATGGAAAAGGTTAAGTGGGATTTGTGATGTGCATTGTTTCCCCCTACTTTGAAGGCTGTGATAGCACCAATGCAGAGCAAGTCCAAGGAGATCACTGGATCATTTCCCCTTGAGACAACCCATCCCACTCTTCCCTGTTGAGTCTATCAAACCTCGTAAACCATTCCCTGAACTCAGCACTAACTGCAGACCGTGTGCTTAAGGCAGGAAGTAATTTGTGAGTGGTGTTTACCCACTCACTAAAATCTGAACATGAGCAAAGTACACCTGAAGAATACTTTTTACATTACAAGAGCCAACTTTAAACAACAGGACATTGAAACTAAACAGTTTCAGAGCACTTTTAGTTTCTTCATTGTCTGCACAGCTTCTAGAAGTATTTCCACTGCAAACATTTTATCTTCTCCTCTTCTTCTCATGGAATGTGATAGTTGTGTGGAAGCAGCCTGCTTGTTGAAGTGCAGAGGCAAGTAGCTCCAACTGAGTTTACATTTTGCCATTGACGAGTCAGTTTTATCTTTGATCTGCACTTTGCCAATAGCTGTCTAATCTGTAGACAAGTCATCTGTGCAGAATTCTGTTTACAAACAATATAGAGTTTAGTTTTGAAAGGGTGCAGAGTTTGTTTTATCAAGCGCACTGACATATTTATATTTAGATGCAAGACAGTTCACAGCAGTCAATGGGTTCATATAAGGACACATGAAGGAAATCACAAAGGGAACTGCACATGAAGGAAAACACAGGGGCACAAAGACCTAACGGATGAAAGAGATCCAGAAACCAGTTTATCATATAAATTATACAAGGAAAATACCAGCACAAAGATTAGAATGTTGCTTCTCATCAAGCAACTTTCCTCAGCAATGTAACTAAGTTATGCACATTAAAGTCATTTATGCATATATGAAACTCAAACTCATCACTAAAGATGGTGCTCCTGAGAGCTTCACTGGCTTAGTTTTGACATAAGAATTCAGTGTACAGGGGCTTGAGTTTAGTTAATTTGTTTTAATATCTGTACTGTTAGTAGGCTTGCTATGAAACACAAGTATTATTCAGTAACATGGATTTAACAGAACTTAAATGCAGTAAGAAAATCATTGCCCACACCAAAATATCTGCCAGTGACAGTAAGCCTACCATTACTTCCTTCCCAGGGTGCTGCATAAACGAACACTTAAAATCCTCATTTGAGTCTCCATTGCTTACCTTGTTAGAAGCTTGGAGAGAGCTTTGCAGAGCTATGCTGGCTTGAGCTCCAAAAGAGGGAAGTGTTTGCCAGAAGGAAAAAAGATACAAGGAAAGGAGTGATGTTTGAAAAGGCAAAGAAGCAACTATCAGTTATAACTGGTCCCTCCCAGGGAGGAGATGAAAGCCACACTCTAACAATGGACCAGTGTGCCACAGTCTGAAACAAGCAAAGCCTAGAGCTAAAAATACACCTAGGCCACACACAGAAGCCATCTACCAAAGGTTACCTGCAGCTAGGAGCAAAACACACAGAGGTGATGAACAGGAAGCTGACAGGAATGATCTATTCTAGCACTGATAAAGCCATGCCATGGTGGCAAAGGGAAAAGAGGAAAGATGGAGAAAGGAGCAGAGACGTGCAGATCACAGCCATGGAGGAGTCCTGAAAGTTGCCTGTTCTAAGCAGAAGACTCTGATATTAGATGCATTAACACAGTTCAAATTCTTAAGACATTGTCTTCTTAAGAATCTGTCCAACACCATTTAGTAGTCCTCCAAAAAGACGTGGCTGGACACTGTTCACAACAAGGAATGCCAACCACTGCCCAGCAGTCACAGCCAATAGCACCTGCTGCTAGAAATTTCTATCTACCTGAAGTCCCACATTCAAAACGTAATTTTTTTTACTGTTTTTTTCCCTCTGTCTCCCATACAGCCTAGAGTTCTTTCAAATCTCTTATAAATGCAGAAGAGCATGTATGCAGGCACTGTAAGTTACAAGTGCTTATTCCCACTTCAGAAAAGCTTTACACCTGTGTGGACAAGACTGAAACGTATCACAAAGCATCAAAGGCAAAGGTCAGAACCTGTAGAACTCATTAGTTTGTAGCTGCCTGCATCTTTCAGTGGAAAATGCAGTGAGAAGGGGATGGTGTGACCAGCCTGGGAACAGCACCTGGAGTCAGTACACCCACGGATCTTTCAAGAGTGGATGGACACACAGAAGTGGAGATTTACATCCCATTAACAGCTGAGGGGTCAAACATGCAGCTACTGTTCTTCAGACGACTGTAAGATTTTGAGAACTGCAGCTCAACTCCTCAGCACTTACTCCATCTGCTCCATAGCCTTTATTGTTTCCCATTCCTATGGGCTCTTTAGGACAAAGCAAAAATGGATTGGAACTAACTGTGCTTAAAGTCTGTAAAAATCAAATGAAAACTGACACTGAAAATAATCTGGCTTATATAACATATTGAACTGACAGGACAATACTAATAAGCTTACATTGGTCTGAAGTCTGCTGCTCTTGATGACCTGTTCTTCTGCTGCTAATTAAGTCATTGATTTTTGTGCACTATTTTTCTCTCTACAGCAAGCATGAGAATCTATCAGACAAACACTTCCACTTTGTACAAAAGAACTGGTGAGAAAGCAGTGTAGTTATTGGTTTGACATACTGGTCCCTGATGAGTTGAGCAGAGCTGCAGGTTAACAGACCCACATGTTTCACTCAGAGAAAGGAATACAAAACCAGATTTGGTGAAATGGGAGGCAATCATACTTCCCAGACACAAGCTAAGTCCACTCAAATTCTAACAGGAAAAGCAGCAGACTGGTACAGAATTTGCAGTTCAATATTCCAACAATATGTGAACAAACCTTATTTGATTTCTGGATAGGCAATTCATTCCGAAATGAAACATTTGAGTGAGGTGAGTGGTATTTCAAATTAGAGTTCAATAACTACAGAGAATAAGAGCTTTGGAGACATTACTTCTAATATAAATAGAAAATCATTCTCCACCATTCAGGTACACATGTGACACAAGTATCTGCATGATGGGGATGGTATTACCTGTCAATTGGACATTGCTTCCAACATTTATTTTTTACAGGAAATAAAGGAGTGCAACTCTTTCAGTTGAGTGCAAGGAACCCTCCTTGCTTTATTGCAGTGTTAGGCATTTGATTTTATTAGTTGTGTTTCTCTAGTTGGTTCCCTCAAAGGCTACCATGGATTGTTAAATAACTGATTAGAAAATGAATGGCTCTGGTAAGATCTGAACAGTAAAATCCTCCTGTCATTAGTTTGGGTATAGCAAGTTCAGTAAAATATCCTGCAAACATAATGAGGGAAAAAAGAAAATGACTTCACAGTTGTGATATTCTTGCTGACCTTGTGCAGTACATAACTTCAGCCTCCTCTGCATCTACCCTGGCCTTCGGCTCAAATCTCTATGCAAATGTTGAGATAAAATTAACATTCTATAAAGCCATGCCTCACCCTGCTCTGGCCATCTGCTGCCATCATTACTTGTTGCTTTGGAAAATTGAATAAAATGACACTCAATGGTTTTCAGTCTCCATGGAGAATTACAAAATGCCTATGACCACTACCAACAGCATGTGGGAACACTGATATTGTATGGACATCTTAAATTTAGTGACAGCAGCCCTGCTCTTCCTAATGCCAGGCTGAAAAGGAGAGCTGTGCTCCTTGCCTATGGCCCTCAGCTGCAGGTGGAGACATGCTGGCATTTCCACAGCACAACAGCCCACATGGCAACACCTTTTTGTTCCAACCAGCAGAATTGACTTTTTGCTAGGATCCAGGTGGAAACAGTGAGTTAACCCAAAAAATCTTCCCCCAGGCATAAAGTTCACGCCAAACCAATCTATTCATATCACAGGTAAATCACTTTTGTTAATAATAAACTGACAGTATTTATATTACAGGGAGGGGCAAGAAGTGTGGCCATATAACAGACACACTACTGTAATGCCTGGTATTAGGATACCACACGGATCAGAGTAGGAGCTTCCACCTCATGAACCAAATAATTATTTACTGAGCTCCTCCTCATCCGAGTTTATTCACATGCATCACAAAAAGCTGCATACTGGCACAGGCCTGCTCAGGAAAAAATAAAAAGACTCAACATCAAAATAGCAGAGATCAGAACATGCGGTACTGACATAATGAGGTTGAGAAAACCGCACCAGGCCCATCTGTGCAACGAGTCTATCACTTTATTGGTACCAATTTAATAAACAAAATATGATACAGGGGATATTTTTGCAGTCCTTTCATACGAAGGGAGAAAATGGCACTTGTGTTCTTGTTTTCTTTTCTAGACCAGATTATATGTCATTATTGCTTTGAAATAAAAGTAAGTTCATCTTTTTTCATATAAAAGTATAATAATTTCTGACTGAGGTGTCCTGCGTTAGTGAACACGTGAAAACATAAATATTCCTACAACTGAAGATACAAAACATTACAAACGTTGCAAAAGTCTCTGATATTATTTCATGGGAATTTAGTTTTTATGCTGCTGCACGATGTGTTGTTTTCCTATCATGAGAAATTTAATTTTAACTATTAAAAAGAATCTATCTGAAAGCAACCAATTTATATTGTGATCTTTGCATGAGATGCATTTATGCCAATACAGTGATTGTGTGCCACTGTCATTTCAACATCCCAGTTAATACGTGGTTATACATACCTCAAACAAAACCCACGGCCGTTAGATCTGGGCTACTGCCCAACCTTTTTGAGGCTGGAACTGGCTTGAACCAACCTTCTTTCCCTGTGGAGTCCTCCCTAAACGCATCTCTATTCCCAAACGGACACGAACGATCAAAATTGGAAAATAATAATAAACGCTTTTTGTTCCCTTCTAAAGCGCTCATACACGGCCACGACCACCTTCGGCCCTACGTGGGCCGGCTCACAGGCACCGGCACGGCCACGGCAGCTGCGCTCTCCCGGGCTGGGCACGGAGCTCCCAGCTTTGGGAAGCG
>VYXD01008895.1:248391-345958 GCA_013397195.1 Hylia prasina
GAGCGCAGCCCGAGCGGGGAGAACCCCCGAGACACGGCCCGTGGCACGCTCACACCTCGGCACCCGCCGCGCTGAGCGCTCTTTGTCTCCGCGGAGCTCCGCGGTGCCGCAGGAAGCGCTGGGGTGGGAGTCCAGGGGAGGGGGTGCTGCGGCCTGGAAGTGCAGCGGTTTCTGCGGCAACAAAAGAAACAGTTCCTGGTTTTCTTGCCGTTTCGCACTGCTGTTATTTGGCTGAACCTCACGGTAGCAGTCGCAGAATCACAGAATTGATGAGGTTGGAAAAGACCTCTAAAATCATCGAGTCCGACCTGTGGCTGAACACCTCCATGCCAATTAGAGCATGGCACTAAGTGCTGCACCCGGTCTTAAACACCTCCAGGGCCAGGGACTCCACCACCTCCCTGAGCAGACCGTTCCTCAGGGACAAGAAAGGGACATATCCGTGGAAAACAGGCAGTGGGGTTATTCTATGCACCCTCACAGGAATAAAATTTCACAAAGGCTTTGAATTGCAAAATCACCTTCAAATGCTGTTTTAGTAGCAGCTCTTCCCTACAACTTCAATTGCATGTTTTCACCAAAAAGATCCTTATGGACTAGATAAGTTTTATGCAACTAATAAACTACATTTTCTAGGGAAATGGCAAAAGAGAACATTTTTGGGGAATGAGGAAAAGTCTAGCTTGGTCTCCAGAACGGAATCCAAGTGAAAGAAGTTCAGTTTTGTAATCCATATAATCCTTTTGGATAAGAAGTGACAGGACACACAACTCAATTGCACTGCACCCAGATCTCAAATTTATGGCCGCAGCACTTGTCAAAGTGTTATTATTGGGGCTCAGTTCAATTACAGCATCCAGGAGTCCAATTTTCTCTTCTACTTTCAGATACAGTCCTGGGCCCATCAAAGTCACTGTCAGATTCCTTTTTGGTGATGGAAGGACTTCATTAATTTCCTGCTTAGTCTCAGTCCAAAGGTTAATTACTTTGGAAAGTCAGAAGGAAAATTACTTGGCACCCACAAGTTATCTTAAGCTGCAAACACCAATTCAGCTCCATCAGTTGCTGTCATCACTTTCTTTTTTCTTTTCTAGGCAAAACTTGTTTTTTCCCTGATCTTCTCCATAGTCCCTATCTTCTCAGTTTCTATTTGGGCCATTCCCAGTGTTCTTGCTGGGGCCTTGGGGGTGCTGATTCCTGGCAGAATTACTTGGTTTTGACACTCCTTACACTCCTTGCCTGCATATCCGTGTATCACACTCAGTTTGCAGAGGTGTGCTGTCGACACCTGTTCATTTAGACTCCCACTGCACCTCCCTCAACCTTCTCCCCTTGCTGCCTGTGCTGTCAGAGCTCATGCCTGTTACTTCCAGGGAGGTGCACTGAGCTCCCTTCCTACAGCTCCTCCTATTTGTCCACATAAAATTCTCATCCTCGCCGCTGCAGTGCTCGCAGTCCTTCCCAAATGGTATTTTTGGACCATGTGATCTCCACCCCAATATCCAAGTAGGACAATTCCCTACTGTGTGGTCACAATGGTGAAGTATCACCCTCTGCTTTCACAGAGCTCCTGCAGCTGGGTCCCTGCCGGGCCAGAGGCCACGGAGACATAGCTGTGTTAATGATACAGGTCATTCCTCCCTGAGCTCTTCCTACCCTGGGGTCTTCCCAGTCCTGGGCCTGGTTGGGTGCACGAGGTGAGCAGGACACCCTGCAGTTCCTCCAGGGGTGGTGAAGGCTGGAACCAACACCAAACCTCAGCTCTGAAAAAGCTTGCACCAGCACCGAGTGTGTCACCTGTCAGAGGAGGAAGTGCACGTTGGCTCAAAGGATCTGGGACAGGAGATAGACACAAAACTGTGCAGGAGCAGCCTTTACCTCAGGGACAGGCTGGATCCGTGAGTAAAAAAGCACAACAGAAAGACCAGCCTGCCTGGCTCTCGGCAGAAAACGTCCTGCTGTGTGTTTTCCCAAAGAGCCACATTTCAGGTAGGTAAGTGTGAGGTATAAATGGAATTTGGCTTTAGCAGCTGGTTGGCGTTAACCCTGCCACTGCCCTGGGGAGCACAGAGAAGCTGCACCAGAAGTGCTCACGCTGAGCTGCAGCCTCACAGAGAGTAAATCCAGAAGAGACAAAATCACGGGATCTGAAAGGGGAGACAGCTCATGGCCGAGGCAGAGTCCCTTTGCCGGAGGAGTGGTTCTTGGCAAGGACTGTGAGACCCGAGCCCTTCCCTGCACACCACAGCTTCACCTTCCAGAGAAGGCTCTGCAGGCACCTGGAGCTGCAAGGACAGTTTGTTCCTGTATTTTGCAAATGCTTCACTATAGAGAGAGGATTTGAGTCTCCAAAACACTTCTCTTGCATTAAGTTAGTACTTAACATCAATAGCAGTAAAAGAAGTGGAACAAGCTCTTTGACAAAGATGTCAGTCGTCAAACAGGGAGGGCTGGCTCTGCTCCCCGTGCGAGCAGCAATGTCTAAAGAAGCTGTTCCCAGCAGATGGCACAAGAGCTCGAGCTGCTTCAGTCCCTGCTCTCGGCAGCCCGTACCTGCCCTCAGGTGTGCGGCTTCTGGTACAGGAAAAATGAACCTCAGATTTGTACTAAAATAAGCGCATAAACCTTTGTTCAGAAATGCCATCCTGACCAGTCGCTCAATTTTTGTGGGTTGCTCCCCCCCCCGTTTTTTTTTTTTTTTGTCACTTGTGTTTAAAGTAGTGGGTCTCAGCTGCTGTGGGTACCAGAAGCAAACAGTTGATGGCACTGCATGATCGCTGTCCGTGCACTTGATGTCTCCCTGCAGCCTGACTCTGAATGAAAAACGAGGGTGTTTCACTTCCATCCTGTAGGAAAGACACTCACAGAATGTAATCGCCACCTATTAAGTATATTTTATTTCTTGATTGTTCTGGTACTCATTTTCCCAGTCTTCTGCTCTGTGTATGAGAGTGTACAGCCTGGATGTTTCAGTTGTTCCACAGCTGGATCTCACAGATCACTAAACAGTGGAGTAGGTGATGGATCCCAAATGGAACTGCTGTGGTGGTTTATGGCAGCTGACACAACTGACCTGCTGGAGCTGACAGCTGGGATGTCCACCAGAAGTCTCATCAGTATATTAAGAATTCCATCATTTATCAATGCTGGTTGTGGTGTACTTTGAGTTGAACATGGTGGCCCTAAGAAGGAGACTTGTAAGGAAACAACAAGGAACACAAAAGAGCAAAACAGTTTTTTTAAAATTAATATTTCTGCAATAGGAAATTAAAAAAAGCTCCAAGGGAAAAACTTCTGCATTTCTTGTCCTTCTGGTATTTTCTCTGAGCATAAGCTGCTTGTGACATTACAGGCTGCTGTGATGAAGTTAAAACTAGAATTAGGTTAGTTAGAACTAAAATTACAACGAATCTGGGCTCAGGCATAAACATCTTGCATAGGATAGAACTATTAATAAGTTTAATTGAAGCAGCATTTAAAGCAAAGAGCAGCAGGTTTTCCTCATGGTCCCTGCCAACTAAATGCTAGACTAAATAATACTTTGTTTGGGCATCTTTCAGTCCTTCCTTCTGTCCAAGGAATGCAAGTGGTTTAGTGCAGCTTCTCTATTCAATGTGATTTGGACCAAAGTCAAATGGCTGTTTTAATTTGAAGGTGTTTAAAGGTCTGAAGGTGACTTTAGAGAACACAGTTAAGAGCATAATTGCAAAGCAACTTACAAGAAGTAACTGTGGGAGCATGAAAATACAAATGACCTAAATAGTATAAAATAGTATGATGGGAAATATGGTTGGAACAAATGTCTTTGATGGGATAGGAATTCAGCTCCAGGAATGCAATTTTGGCAGTAGTGCCCCAAACAGAAAATGCTATTTCTGGGGAAATGCTCTGAACTCTGGGTCATGAATTAAACTCAGGTAATTTATGTTCTGCTCATAAAAAGTGGCAGTGCAAAAAACCAAGCAGAAATGGAATGGAATATATTGCTGTAAATTTTGTAGCTGCTGAGACCTGGAGAGTCGTCGTGTGCTTCTGATGCCAGGTAATGCCTAAGAAAAATTCAAGCCAAGGAACACATAGCAAACTCTCCAAAGCTGCCAACTCAATGACCCTAAGGAAATTCAGTTTCAAAGCAGCATGTGAGAGAGGTTTGAAGAGGTGACTTCCCAAACCTTGAACTTTTTTTATTAGCTGTTTCTGACAAGCTCTAAAGAAAGGCAAATGTCTTGATATTTTGAAATTGCATGGCATGTGTTCATTTTCATAGGAAACTCTGATCTTTAGGAAATACCAGTATTATTCCATTTCCTGATTTCTCATTCTTTTCTCTCTTGGTATTTAATACCAGTCTGCTGTGCAGGACTTCCAAGCCAGTGTCTCTTCAAGACTTGGCTGCCTGGGTCCCACAGAGCTCCAGCTTCCTCACAGCCAGCTATCTTCCAGGTGCCTTTGAAGTGGGATTTCTGCTTGAAAAGCAGCTATGGAAGAAATGCCCCTCCCTGTGGTAATGACAGTTAGGTCTGCTAAAGTTCTGATAGTGTTTCACTCCTCAGCATGTGCAGGTCAGCTGGAATTCTTTATGGGGAGATGCAGCCAGACAAGAAACCTCCACTTGGCAGAGGGATGGGTCCCTTTGGGATTTGGTGAGATCAGCTTGGACAAGTCCAGGCCCCTTATGGCAAATGGGGAGAAAACTCTCCTTAATTCACGGAGTGGTGGAGCTCCTTCTTTGGTATAATGCATAGGGGAGCCTGGCATGACGTTTTCTCTGGATGTCTCCAGGGAAAGGCAGCTTCTCTCCCAGCAATATGGATCTGTTTCAGGCCATACTTCAAAGTCCAGCCTGCGTTTTTGATGTTTGCTTTTCTCCTTTTAAACAGGAACTATCTAAAGGGCTAAAAATCTGAAGTTTAAAGAACTGTACAAGCTGCCTGGAGCTCCAAAGTGTTTCTTTATAATTAGTATAAATGCATTAAATATTTAACCTTCATCGTGTGAAAACCCTGACTTTTAAAAAAGAATTTACAGCACAGGGTGGAGTTTATTTGCTCCTAAATAGGACAGCGATTTTCTTCCTTCCATTTCTGCCCCAAATCTCAAATTCCAGAGTGCAATGAATCAATTGCAGAGGAGGAGATGACTGTTCATCCACCTCCCTGTGCAATTGACTCTCAAAAACTTGATTTTTCTGAGACGAGTCAGGGTGAGAGTTCTGAAGTAGCACAATTCCAGCTGGATATCTGTTCTTTATTCTGGCTTGTGGTTCAAGGTGTCTTTTTCTTAATAAGCACCTACCACTAGACCGTTAATAGTTTAACAGTCCACAGCTTCCAAGGAAATGCTTGCCAGCAGTCAGAGCTGGAAAATAACTCAGAGAATGGCATAGGCCTGATAAAAGGATTAATAAATCACAGCCCTGAGAGCTGTGAGTTCAGTTTTGTCTGACACTGGCTCTAAGGATTATTTTGTGCATCCAGTGCTCTTAATTGCTTTTTCTCCCTGGAAGTTTGTGTGCAGCTCTGGGATAGATTTGGAGAGTTTTCCCAAACAAACTGAACTAGATTTCTTCCTGAACTATATTTAAACTCTGGTCCTTACAGAAGGTACTTGTATTTGAGCTGTACTGAGGGGGCTGAAAAACAGAGAGGGGAAGGAGTGACACGTCTTCTCATGGCAAAAGTAGAATATTTTTGCAGAATAAAACTGCCAACCATTTCAACCTAGCTCTGCTATTCCACTTTTACTGGAATTGTTCCGTCTGTTTCTCTGAAAATGAAAGTCTGTTTCTACTCCTGCCACCTGCTATTTCCATATGAAAAAGCTGTTTGGTTATAATGAAGGTACCATTTCTCCCAAGGGCGAAGTAAGGACATTTCATCACACTGCTCTTCCTGAAATCCCAGTAACCAGATTCAATATGTTACTAGATTTGATCTACTTCTTCACAAAGCTTAAAAGCCTTTAAGGGAAACCTCAAGTTCTGTCTGTGAGTATTTACAAAACAAAATGTCATTTCCCTGCTGAACTGTAAGACAGTCTGATCTGGCAAAACAAAAAAGAGAATCCAAAACCAAGATTCACTTTAGCTTTGAGACTTACCCAGTGATAAGCTTTGGAAATCACAATGATTTCCAAGCAGAGACCGTATTTTTATCCAGGCAGAAGTCAACAAAAGCATAAACAAAAAGTTCCTTCATGCTGACCTCAATGAGAGCAACGGGGGGCAGTTGAGATGGCCAGAATTTGGATTCCTGAGCAAGCCAGCATTTTGCAGATTCATTTGTGTTTTTTTAAGAAGCTGTTTAAACTCTCCCTTGACTCCAGGAGAAACTCTCTAAATGAGTCACTTTTGACACCCACCTTTTAATGAACACCTTGACATCATGAGCGTTCTCCTACTTTCCAAGAACAGAGCAAGAAAATGGTCTGAAGGCTGATATTGGGCCACCTGAGTTTCCTCAGCAGAATTCCTGGAAAAGATCCGTGGAAAATTGACCCTTCTCTTACTATTTGTATAGCTGACTCAGTATCTAACGCATGACAGAGTGTCCTCTGGAGTACGTGACACCCAGGAGTTTATAACAAAATGAGTTTGATGTTGCAGGCCTGGATTCACTGCAGAATATTCCCAAATGGCTGATAAAGGCTTTGGCAAGGGAAAGAGTAGGGAGTCTGCCCTGGGCCATTTGCTGCACTTTCAGCAGTGCCTCAAGTCACCTTTTCAGAGCAGTGCAGACACAAACATGAATCAGAAAAGATTGCACAGTTACAAAGCTCTTTTCAGCACTGAATCCTTTTTCCTGGTAGCCTGGCAATCCCCTGGGCTGAGATACACTCTCTGCTTTGTCCAGGGTTAATAGGTATCATCAGGGATGGAAAGGTACAGGCTGCATTGAAGATTGAGTAGAAGACATAGCTGAATTTTTTCTCAAATCCCCAGAAAGCCATCAAATGTCACAAGAGCTCTGGTCAGGATACTACAGCTCCTTGGAGACTATCCAGGCTCATAAGAACACATTAGGCCTCCTGCTGGCTTCTTTGACTCCTTAGGTTCTAGCCCGAGTTGAATCCTGAAGGAATAAGGATTGGGGCCCATAGCAGACTGATTTTCCTTGAAAATCCCAATTGACACTTCCCTATTAATATTAAAGATCTGCCTGGTTTTTGCAAGTCATCTTTATTTCAGGCCTGATTCATTTATCAAATACATATCAGCCAAAGGCCAGGGCAGTACATGGGAACGTGTGAACACGTTCAGTCTTGGATTGCCAAAACATTATCCAATTATCTATGCTAATGCCAGCTGCTTGGAAAATGGAAAGCCCTTAATAAAGAAAAAAGTGGTAAAGAAACAATGAAATGAGAATAGCTGAAGATGTCTCCCCAGGCTGGGTGGGACAGAGATGCAAAGGAATAACAAAGTCATCACAAATGCACACCTAAACATTTTGCAAACATGGATATATCAAGGGATGAAGTCATTGTAGTCCCAAGAATAGAGGCAGAGTGTGTGTTTTTGGTTTAAATCGGTTTTCTGACAGAGTTCTTGGAGGAAGAACCACAAAACTGCTGTAAGCCCTTAACTACAAGTGCTACCAGCCACTAGATGTCCCAGAGCTGCACTCAAACTGCACCCATCAGCTGCAGACAGAGGGAGGGCAAACTTGGCAGTGCAGGAGACAAGGTATAATTTAACAGACTAACTGATTTGTCTGGAATCAGCACATATATGTCATTCTTTAGGGCTTGTATTGTACTTCTGAGCGTGCGAGGAAATAAGGGATCTGAACACATGGATCTGAGGAAGAGTTTCCACATCCCAAAGCTGGTCCTGCTTCATTTATTGTTGCCTTAAACAGGGGTACAGCAACACTGCCACCACAACAGGAAAGCAAAGAAGGATAGGAAAGCTGACACTTCAGTGTTAATAAGCTCCTCAGAATAGCAATGTGGAAGAGCAGAAGGCAAATATTTCTGATCTTGTCAAGCTGGTGTAACTGTGCAATCTGCACGTGCACTTAAAGGTGCAATGTCAAGTTGCTTTTCTTTTCCTGTTCCTCATTTGTGGTTTAGCATCTTTGCTCAGAAAGCTGCAATGATGCAAGTTTCTATACACACATGCACTGTTCTGCACCCACTGTTTCTCCCTTCGTTTAATTGCTTTTCTATAATATTCAGAAGTGTTGCGATTCTGCATTTGACCCAGGAGAAAGTTGTGAACAGCTCACTCAGAGGAAAAAACCAGAAAATGGCTCAAGCATGGCTTGTGCTCCTTCCACACAGAAGTGCTTTAGAAACATTCACCTTTCCAACATCCTGATGTCCACAGGGCCTCCTTCAGCCTATGTTTAACCTCCCTTCACCTTCAGTTCTTGGCTAATTCTTCTCTCTGAATAATCTTTATGATGATCAGCCATATCTCTGCTTGTTTGAAGCTTCTGCAGCACTGGAGTGTTGTGTTAGGGCTCCTGTATTTCTCTTCTCTGTGTTGCTCTGTTGCTTGATCCATTTGATACAGGCCAAGCAGAATAACTTTGCCTGACATGCACAGCATACCCTGGCACTGCTCTGAACACACCCCTCACACATGGTTGGGATTCTGGGGTGCTCAGAAACCCTGGGGAAAAATCCTCAAAGCCCACTGCTCTGCTTCCCGCTTGAAGTAATCTCCTAGACATGATTTTTTTCTGATTATCAGGGACAACAGAAACTGTGTTCCTGCAACACTCCCAAATCTGCCTCTTTCCTATGGCACTCACCTGCCATTCAGTTGCCATTTCTTCTCTGTCAGAGCAGTAATTTAATAACACATACCAGGATCCAGCCAGCATGTCCAATAAAGGAACAGAAGCAATTTAATGTGATTCATGATCAGTCACAACTAAGCAACAGGACTAATTCTTTGGCATTCATCCCTGGGAGTAAAGATTCAAGGAAAAAAAGATATTCTTGATTAGATTCAAAGAAAGTAGAGGAATCTACGACCTCTTCACAGGCAGAAAGGAAGGGAAATGAATCCAAGGCATAGGGTTTTTTTCTTTTGTAAGTGACCCCCTGCAGTGCTGGGTGAAGAGGGAGAAAGGATTGTGTTGCAGAACTGTGGTGCTGCCACTTGCCTCCTCCAAACCATTCCTGCCAGAGTGTAAAAAATTTCAGGAAACAAGGCTGGATGTGACAGTAAAAGGTTCTTGAGGTACTCTATTATCTTGCTTGCTTGCCTCCCCTTGGTTCATCAACTACTAAGCAGGGTGAGATAGAAATGGGGTTTTGGATGCAGAAAGGTTACATGGGGGCACTGCTCTCCATTCTGGTGCAGAATGGGGTGTCATTTGTGCTTGGCAGGTCCTGAGGATGAATGAGAGAGAACTAATGAGAACATCAGAAAGAAACCATTTATTAATCTTCCCTTGCTAGGAAAATCCATTGTGTCACTCTCATGTTCCTTCTACCTTACTTACAACTCAGTGACACTGGGTGACATTTTTAGCTTAGTCATTTTATCAAGGCTGTGAGATAAATCACTGCCCAGTGCGGGAAATGAGCTCAGCAGCATTTATAGCAGTGTGGGGTCTCATGAAATCTTAATTTAATGACCTTTGAGTAAGAATAGAGGCCAATATACACCTCTCTCAGGCGACCACATCCTGGACTCAATCAAATCCTGCCGTCTACTTCTCTGGCTGTTCTGATCCTGTGCTGCAAACAGGCCCAGGTCTCAGGTGATCCTCTCCTTCAGTCTAATGGGAGTGCTCAGAGAGTTCATTTCTGCAGCCAAAGCTGCAGACAAGAGGGATAAATCCTTTTCCCAGGATGCAGCAGTCAGTGGTGACTGACAGCAGAAAGAGCTGTCAGTCACCAGGACTGCCAGGCACGGGCTTCAGCTGATGGCTAATGCCACCTAAAGGCAGGCAGGGAGCAGGAGAGGCTGCAGCCTTGCTCTTCTGATGCCTGTCTGTGACCGTAGGACCACAAACAAGACCTGTTACAGCATTGTCACATCACATTCATCTGACAATGCTGTCATTTTGCACTTTGGGCCTGGGGAAGCCCCAGGATGGACAGGATGGCAGCCAAGCCTCAATCTATGCATTATGTGACGACCCTGTCACAGTGCCTAGGGACCTCCTGTGGCACGTATGGCCCTGTGCTTAATGGCATTAACCCAGGCAATAACTGTAAGGGATTAGGACAATGTCCTGGGAACTGCACCCCAAAAGCTCAGTGATGACAAGTCCACAGTGCAGCTGGACAGAGCTTGTGACCAGCAGGCAGCAAGACAAAGCCCAGAGTGGGCTCCTGAGCAGATGACCTCAGACTGCCCAGGCTGTTACACTCTTCTAGTTGTCAGAGGCCTGGTGTTATGATCCTTCATAATACATCCCTTCAATGCCTCTTTATCTGCCCACTTCTCTTTCTATGGCCAAGCCTCTGTGCTCTTCTCTTCACATATATCTAAATAAAGGAAGAAATCAGAAGAAACACTGGAGCAGCAGTGATGCCACTATTCCCATGATCATCATTATTTGTCACATCTACCATCAGTTATGGTTTGTTTGTGCTGGGTTTTATCCAAAAGCATGGGAATAAGATATTCCTCACCAGAGGGAACAGAGAGTGCAGTTTAGGATGTGATGCAACAGGTGGGGGTGTTTCAGACTGGCAGGGACCGTGGCTCCCTGTTTGTCTGTGTGGCAGGTCTCTCTGGCCCTGGGCAAGAGGCAACAAGGGAGCCTCTCACCTGCAAGGAAGCAAAGAGAGTGTTTGGTGTCAGCTCAGCCCAGTGGGAAGGACAGGAGCACTCCTCAGAAGTGGAGGAGTGGCTTTGCCAGGAAGCTGAACTCCGGGTGGTGGGACGTGGCTGTCAGGAAGCCCGGCCAAATGTCTCAGAGAGCTTGTGACGTGGCTCTGCTTCGCCACCACACACACACCATCTGCCACCAGCCGTCCCCAGGCACAGCCTCCATGTGTAGCTGCTCTGCAAAGCAGGGCTGCAAATCAGCTCTGGGAGAAGGAGGCTGGTAGCAAATGCCACCCCACGCAGGGGTGCTGAGTGCGGGCTCTGAAGTGAGGTGGGGGCACTGCACAGTGTCCTGGCCACCAGAGTCTCTCATGGCTGAGGACAAGGGCTGCTCAGTCTGCAAGGTTCACACAACCACCATGTCCACGGGGCAAAACGACTTCCTTGTCAGTGGCTTCCTCACAAAAATCTGAAGAAACCTCCCAAATGAGAGAGGAGACAGCTCACAGTGACACACTGACTCAGAGCTCTGTTGGGGTAGTGGAACACGTGCATGTGCAGCCCCTTGCACCTTGGTTGGTTTGAGTAGATTTGGAGCCTTGACCCCCCAGCCAGCACAGGGTCCATCAAAGTGCTGATTCCTCTGCCAGCTTCACTCCTCTTCTGCAGCTCAGGCACCCCTGGTTTCCCCCAGAGATGCTGCAGGGCTGAGTCTGCCTTCCACCCACAGCATGGCTGTGGAATGCACACTGGCCCTGCCAAGGGTGCACAAGATAGCCTGGAACTGGTGTTTGCTTTCTATAGGGCCTGTCTCCCACATGTGGCCCTTTACCTTCTTTACTGGTAGAACTCCCCCTGAACTAGAAGAATTTGCTGTTTTAAGTGGAAACTATTACTGATGAGCACTAGGGTGCCACAGATTTTACTGTCCTCTACCCTCTCCCTTTCCTCTCTTAATTTTCTTGCTGTTAGAGACAGCCATCTGCTCTGCCTGCCCCAGGGCTGAGCCCTTGGGATTATAATATCTCCAAGCAGTCCTGAGCACAGGAAAGCTACGAGCCAGTAGACTCCGTGAGCACCAGAGAGAGGAAGCCTCGTGGGAACTGAGTGAGAAAATAGCAGGCCCAGCCTAATCATCGTCTTGGAGCACTCCCTTCACTTGGGAAGCTGAGACCGGCGGCAGAGAGAAGCTGCTCTGTGTTATCACTGCTGCACATGGAGCAAACCTGTGCCAGGCATCTCTCTTGGTTCCCAGGCTGCTTGGCACCTGTCTGCCACCCAGCTCAAATCCAGAAACTTTGCAAAGAAAAAAAAGCCAATCTTCTGAACTGCTTACTAGTGAGTTCCTTCCCAAGAAACAAAATGTGGCTTCCAATGCAGCTCCTGTTCTCCAGGGGTTTACAGTAATCAGGGGCAGCCCGACTGCACCATGAGGACTCCAGCAAAGCCCAGATCTGTGACACAGTCAGCAGAGGCTGGACAGAAAGAGCTGGCAGCTTAGGATTGCCCCTTGCCTGGCCTTCTGCAGACTGGGACTCCAGTGCAGCTGCATGGGGCTGATAACCTGCTGCACTGCTTCATGGGCACATCACAGAGCTGAAGGGATTGAGCCCCAGGACTCTTTGTCAAAAGGGCGGAATGTCAAATCCAGCCTGGCCAGGAAAATCAATTCCTTCCTGCCCAAGGGCAGGGTGAGTTTAGCAGGCTGTGCAGTGGACAAGTTGCTTCTTGGAGAGTAGGGTTGAACTCCACAGTTCAGGGCATTTTCCCTCCTCCCTCAGGAAACAGAACTCTGCTCCACTTTTTCCTCTAAGAACTTTCCTTTCTCCCTGCAGTCTTTAGTTAAGGAGACTTCCCCGCTCTAGAAACCTTGAAAAAAAAGAAGTAAATTGTTGCCAACTTTCTTCAAGATTCCGTTACAAGGAGTCCAATAAAGCACAGGAATAAATCTGATTTGCTAGATAAGTAGGACTTTTTTTCCCCCTAGAGCTTGTTCCTATTGCCAGAGAGAAAGCTCCAACATGGTGATCCACCTGCACCTGGGAGTGTGGTGGGAACAAGCCCAGAGGCAGGTGGTGGATCCCTGGCTCAGCAGAGCTCCTGGAGTGCTGGCAAAGCACTCCATGCTACTGCTCTGTTCACGATCACCTGGTGGGATTTGAAAGTAGGGCAGATGTACATTAACTCCATTTCTCTGACCCTCCTGCCAGGTATTAGCTCTACCTGCTGGGGATTGTGTCTGTAAATGATTGACATAAAGAGAAAGTTTATACCAAACAAGAAGAGATGACATGGAGTGAGCCACAAACAGCCTTCCAAAGAGGGAGCTGGGTGTCTGGGAGTTTTCAGATCCAGGCTGAATATTGTCCTCCTGAAGTGAGAATATGGAAAGTGCCACAGCTCCACACCTGTTCAGGTCACTGTGTCCAGCCCAGGAGGATCCTGAGCCCACCTGGACTCCCCAGGGAGGGAATCTACATAATCCCATGTTTACAAAATGCCCACTTAGTGCTGGAGCTGGACACACTGGGATGAGTGCCTTTGCCAGGGAAATACACTCACTCAGGGTGAGAGGCTGCCTGCAGCCCTGCCCAGGCATGTAGGACAGGAAACCAAGGAGAACAAATATCCTGTTCAAATACTGGAAGACAGCGTGTAATTACCTGAGCTGGGAGCTGGCCAGGACTCCAGGAGCCATAGTGCTGCAGGAGCAAAAGATGAAAAACGTGAGGGAATGATGGATGGGGGAGGTGGGTACCAGAGAACCAGGCACAGATTTTGACTCTCTTTAGGAAGGCAGCATCTCTGCACTGGGGCTTTGATGCAGCAAGGATGGAGGGAGAGATGTGTGTGCCTGCTGCACCCTTCCCAGCCACTCCATTGCCCTGCAGAGCTGGGGATCTGCCCAGGGGATGCTGTGGCCCAGGTAGCCCTTGTACCATCCCTCAATTGTGTCCCAGCCACAGCTCCTCACACAGAGCCCCCAGCAGCTCCACAGGACTCTGTGCGCTGGGCATGTTATACCCTGTGCCAGACCCAAGGTGCATCCACACCTGAACACTGCTGGAATGGCACAAAAGCATTTCAGCCCAAAGCAGTCCCAGAATCTGGTGAGGAAGATGTAGATGGGTTGGGGCAATGCATCACAAAACACTTTGGGGACAGGGCAGGGATGGTATGATACCCCTGTCACAGGCCTGTGGTGCTTGCAGAGACCAGTCCACAGTTTCAGCCTCACCTCTGTGACCTTCCTCAGAGCTGGAGGAAACCTGCTGAATTCAGACTCCTCCAGAGCTGGATGAAACCTGCTGAATTCAGACTCCTCCAGGCATTTCAGGGCTGTCAAGCAGCAGGCCAGGCTGTGCTCTCTAACTCAATAGCTGCTAGTGATGTGTGCATCAAGGAAGTGGCTCTGCCAGGCTACAAACCAGGATGAAACCTCTGCTCTTTCTGAGGGAGGCAGTGCCAGAGACTTTGCTGAGGAGCTCTTTCAAATCAAGCCAAGCCATTCCTGGCTCAGTTTCGTGCCCCTGTTTGAAGGAATCTGGGTGCACACAGGATGATGACGTGCAGTTTTCTCAGGACTCTGCTGTCTCATGCAGTGCTTTACTTCCCCAGTCTCCATACTCCACCTGTTTGGTGGTGAAATGGATCAGGGAGGAGACTCTCACCCCACAGAGCTTGGTCCCACCTCATTCTTCTTGTGCTGCTGGACCAGATCTACAGCCACCTTGCCTCAGTGGACCCAATGGCTTGGGCTGAGGTGTAGGACCAGAGCCGTGGCTGGCAGTGACTGGGGAGGCAGACAACTGGCTGGCTCTAGGGAATGGGTGTTAGGATCCAGGACTTACTATCAGCCCTGAACTTCTGTGTGTCCCATGGGGTCCACAGCTGCTGTTGATTCAAAGGCCAACCTGGTCTAGGACATTGCTCCACAGTGGCCTTTGGAGCACTAGGCTATGCAGTTCCCTCTGTGGAGAAGTGTCAGCTTCCACCACCTTTTCCTTCCCATCCACATTGCCACATATCCCATCACACTTTTCAAGAACCGTTTTCCTCCTTAATCATCAGCCCCAAGTTTCAAAGTTAATTGGGGCTGGTGAGGTATAAATAGATGCTGGACCAGATGGAAACTCTGTCGTGATTTATAGCTCGCTGAGCCATCACATGTTCCACTTGTACTCTGAGCAAGGGCACCATTAATTATGACACTGCCCAGGCAGATCGCAGGGGAGGTTACAACAATGATTTTCAAGCTGAGGACTTAAATATAACCAGGTTGTGACGTTTTGCTGAGTGAGCAAGATGCAGACAGGACCTGCTTGTTGCAGTGGCACTATTTCCAGAGCATTTCTCCAGTGACCCCAGGGGAGCAGGTGTAGCAGCTATTTTGGAGACTTTTGCATGGACAGAGCCAACAGGGTCCTGCTTTTGTCCAGGCAAACTGCAATAAAGCTGAGGGATATTTTCTGAGCCCCGGGAAGGGAGAACTGCTCATTCTTGGCCTGAGGAAACCAAAAAAAGAAAGGAGATGTGGGCATCCCATGCTACAAGCTCTGTGTCCTTGGCTCCACAGCTCCAGCTGGATGTGGAACATCACACATCACCCCCAGGGGCTGCAGCCCAGGCTAATGAGAGCAGGGGAGAGGGACATCTCCTCATCAGTGTTTCCAGGGGGGTGTAAGGATCAAAGGACCTGCTGGAGGTCATCTGGGAGGGTCTGGTGCTGCACCAGGTCTCCTGAGTTTCAAGCCTCTTTTTATCACTGCCTGTTTCTCCTTGTAGCCCACGCTTAAAACTTCTATTCAGTTATCCATTGTGAATTGGGATTTTGCTAATTACTGCAAGAAAGGGAAGCTCAGGGCAAAGGGGGTGACTAGCCCTGCCTTTCCCCAAGCCCTTTCTGTCTCAGGAACACACTTGTGAACACCTAGTTCAACAACAGTTTGCAGTTGTCCTGATTTTCCTGCAACCTCCTGCTCAGAGGTAAAATGAGAACACAAGCCACAGCCTCCTCTTGCTTTGCAAAAGCATCGACCTCTTGCATTCCCTGCATTGGGCAGCTCCAAAATGCAGACACGTGTCACACCCTACTGCCAGATATGGAGAAATCTTTACAAAATCTTCCTTGGGAACTCTTTGCATGACAAACTGAATAAGATGTGCAATTACAGAGCCATGATTTAAGAACTTAAAACCCAGCTAAGCCAAATAGAAGGTATCAGACTTAAAAACAATGCGTAAGGAGAATTTAATCTTGCAGGGACTGCAGTTATTTGAGGGGAGAGATTGTGTTTGGGATTAAGAGTCAAATTACTCCACAGGTTTTTATTAAAACTTTATATTTTCAGCTGTACCTTCTTATGGCTGCTTTGGGACAGGAGCTTGATTTTATGATGGGCATAAATCCCCCCGAAATAGTTTGGATTCTCTGAAACAGGCAAAACATGAACAAAATGGATTTGGACTTTATCTGGGCTGCTGACGACTTAGAGCCCACACACAAACATTTCATTAAGGCATGCAATTTTCCAGCAAGCAAAAAGAGATCCAAAAAATATCTAATTTCCCTAGTATTCCTAAAACCCCAAAGAAGCCCTGACACATGCACACACCCCTCGCTGGGAACCCTCCTGTTCTGCATGCACACTCCTGCTGGGAAACGCATGTCTGAGCATCCCTGTTTTGAACCCATCCCAGCACTGGCACACCACAGAAACATCCACTTGGGGAAGCAACCTCCTGATTATCTTGGAGCTCCAGGCAACACAGCCCAGCTCCTCTGGGGGGATGTTGGGTGGGATTAATGTGCTGTACAGGGCTCTGTCAGTGCCTGGATGGCCACAGCCCTGGCTGGACACATGTTGTGGCTTTTTGCTGGTGGGGGCTCAGGCCTGTGACTGTATCCACAATTTTCCATCTTCCACCTGACAAATTAATCCAAACACACAGCCATCACCTCCTGGTGTGTAGTGGATGTATCTGTGCAAGACAAATGTTTGGTTTTGAGTGAGCATCATTGCTGTAGCAGAGAGGGCAGGAGCTGGGACAAATGCTACTACCCGCTGATGTCTCGGATTCAAAGTGGTTTTATTCAGCTGGCAGCCAACTCTGGGACTGGGAGCTGAGCTCAGAGCTGAATGGAGCTGGCTGTCCCCAGCTGCAGGGCAGCATCCCTCTCCAGATCATGATATCAAACCAGCACTGCCTGCAAAAGTACCTGGGAAAGGAAAAATGAGTGTCTCTGGCTTCATGCAGGCAGTGCTGCCCCTGAGATCCCTGTGCAGCAGCTCCCTGCAATTTGTCCTTGGTGCCATCACCCAGCAACAAGTGCTCTTCTTGCCAGGAGATATAGAACAAACCTGCTCCTGTCTCTGCACCTCTGCAAGTGGGGTGACAAATGCAAAGTCCTTTAAAGCCCTCTGTGGGAAATAATTCACTCCTGTTGCCAGACCTGAGTGTGAGCATCATTTTATCTACAGGGAATGCAGATCCATGCTAGGTGAACATGGGTATAGATCACATGTCATTAAATGAACCACAGAGGCTGTGAGCTGGGAGAAGGAAGGAGCAGTCTGAGATAGGGAGCAAAATACTAAGCACACGCTGAGGTGTTTGCAGGTCAGATCCACGGCACCAGCAACACCTCTCTGCTGTGTCTGCAGAGGATCCGTGCCACCTCCCCACAGGCAGGGCTCCTGTGCAGGCACTGTCACAGCTGACATGGCAGAAGGAGGGACGGTCTGCTCCCTGTCACCTCCTGCTGCCCTGCTGCCGGCTCACCCACTGCTCAGTAATGCCTCTCTCTGCCCAGCTCCGTGTGCTGCTTTGCTCTTTCCAGCCCAGCTCAGTTGCTTTATGCCTGCAGGGATTCACTGTGTCCTAAATTGGCTCAGTCAGGGCAATTCCAGCTTGTGTCAGGTCCCAAGGACCTTTCCACCTTTGCACTTTTTATATGGAGAGGGTGAGGCAACCAGCACCAGCATCGTGCACCAGGGTACCTGAGGTGGGTACCTCTGAAAGCATCAGGGGTACATGGATGTGGGTATTACACATTATTTGAGAGGTAGTGTGGTCACACACTGCCATGAAAGTGTCCTTGTCACCGTGGCTGTGGTCACCTGCCATTACAGATGGATCCAGGCAAAGGCCCCTTTCTGTCCAACAGCTGTGCAAGTGCTGCTGCAGTGCCTGGGCCAGCAGGGCTGGCCTGCAGCATCCTCCCAGGGCAGCCCCATCCTCCCTGCCCAGGCCTGCCTGTCTGCCAGGCAGCAGAAAGGTGAAGGCCAGGGAAATATTCACCACATTCAGGGCTGGCTTTGTGCTGGGGACAAGCCCTGTCCTCTCAGCAGGATGAGCACTTCTAATGTATGGTGACACAGGGAAGTCCTTTGATGTTTTCTGGTGGCTGCACTCTTCTATCAGCCCAAACCCAACCCTGGTGGTGTGAGGCACTGGCTCTGTGGAGGGAGCTGGCAGGAAAGGAAGACAAGAGCCCTTTCCTCCAGCACCTTTGCCCAAGCAGCACCATCCCTGATGCAGAGCTGCTTCCTCCTCCCTGAGCCACAGCTCCTTCCCAGTGACCCCGGCTCACTCCCACTGCGGTTGCTGCCGCTCTGGGTGATTAATTCACTGTGAGTAATTTTGGAGCAGATGATCTCATTCACGTGGTTCCTGCTATTTCTCTGGCAGAGAGGAAAGAAGGGGGAGAGGAGAGGAGAGGAGAGGACATGATGAATTGTCCCTCTGTACATGCTCAGGAAGCCCAGCACCAGTTTGATGACCACTTATTGGTACAGTGCTACAGGCAGAGTGGAAGAAAATTTGCTGGCAAATTGGTTTCTCAATAGAGGGCAATTTGATCGTTTAGGCTGATAGGAGCTCAATTATGGCTTTGTAACAGCATTTGGGGCAGAAGTGGCTCCTGTGGCTGAGGAGCAGCCTGGCTTGCTGGGCTCCTGGGGGCTGGGGAGGGCCCCCGATGTGGGATGTGGCACTGGAAGTCTGGGCCCTTGGGGACTGCCAGGATCTGCCCCCTCCAGGGGCTGGGGGGGCTTTGTGAGGAGCTGCAGGGACTCTCTGCAGTCCCCAGTTACCAATAGGAAACCCCAGTGGAATTAGAAACCTCCAACTGCCTGCTGAGAGAGTCAGAGACATTAAAGATATTCTGTGAGCCCGTGTTTGGAGAGACAGGACCTGCACTGAGGTGCCTGCTCCACACTGGCAGCCTGGGTGATGGGAGAGCCAGGGCAGCAGCACTGCCCTGTCCCAGATGCACCACGAGCAAACTGGAGTGAACCCTACAAAATGGGATGAGATTAACAAAGCAGCTGAATTATTCTAAGCTAATAAAGTACCAAGTCCAGATGGCTCCCACTATGAATACTATTAAAGAGAGAAACTCAGGGTAAATTAGGAGATTTGAAGCTAAGGCTTTTCATGTACAGAAGATGCTCTGTGGGGTGGGCAGCAGTCTCGTCTCCCTGGCTATCTCCAGGGACAGAGATTTGGCGCTGTTTTTCAGCCCTGAAAAAAGGAGTATGTGCTCCTTTTCACTCAATTTCTTCTGTCTTTCCCTTGGAAACCCATGCTTGTTGCCTCCTGGCAGTGCCAGGCCTGGACCCATGGGGGCATCTTCCTGCCACACACATGCCCATGCAAACCCCAGCTGCCTGGGATCCATGTGCAGAATTATTTCCCATGCTCAGGAGTGGTGTGAGCCTCCAGCCATCTCTGTGTTGGCCCCCTCTTGCTGTCTGATAGGATCCCACTCAAAGACTTTCTGCTAAGGGAGTAGAAAACATGAGTTTGCTTCTGAATTTTGGTGCCTGAAATAAGCTGTAAGCAGCAGTGGACCTGTGCTGTGTTTGCCACGGGGAGGGCTGGGCTGTACCCTGCATGCAGGGGGGCTCAGCAGGAGGCTGCATTGAAGGGCCAGACACAAACTGCAGCATGCCAAGGACTGTTTATCCATCCCTCAGCCTGGGAAATGGATCCAGAGGCAAGAAGTGGCTGCAGAGCTGGGGCAGGGCGTGGGGCAGTGCTCACCAGGGTTCAGAGCACCTGGGACATCTGTGCCATGCAGAAGGGCGTGACAGTTTGGGACACAGGGTTGACACCAACCAGAGCAGCCCAGGGCAGGGCAGCAGAGCAGGCAGGACCCAGTGGGTGCTTAGAGGCACATTTCCCACCCACCGTGGTGTCTGTCTGAGCAGGGACATTTAAAGCACATCCTTGTTCCAAGAGGGAGGAGAAGAATCCACGGCAGGGAGGATAGAGCTGGTTTTGCTCCATCCAGTGCCTGGGGCAATAGATGGCTGATGTGTTTAGTTTCTGAATTACCCTGATGAGATGTATGAGCTTGTTATTTGTTTTAATTAATGTGAAGGAAACTGTTAGAGTGCCAGAAAGTGTGAAGAGAGGGGGAGCAGAGAGGGGAGATGGGGACATTTGGAATTGAAGCATCCTATTAATATCTCTGCTGTTGAATGAAAGGTCATTAATGATCCAAAGAAAAATGAGCGTGGAGAGAAACAAGAGAACCAAATCCCTCTCTGCCTCCCATCACCCACGTTGTTAACAGAACATCTTCCAATCCCTGCTGCAGTCCTGCTGCCCCTTATTCTCTGCTTTTTTTTCCTGCTGTCTTTAATCTGCCACACTCCCATGGTGCTGGATGGGGTGGGAGGGTTTCATGGCAGATGAGAGTTGGTGCATCACAACACTGACACCAAGCTCCTCAAAACTGCACCTTTCTGCTGAGATCCAGAGCAATGCCTCCTGCCTTTGTCCCAGGACCTCACCTGGACACAGCAAGTCTTGATCTCTGCTGAAAGCATTGAAATTCCAACCTTGGAGAGATGTTTGAGAGGCAGAGGTGCTGCAATGGGCAGAACACCCTTACTTGGTTTATTTTGCTAATTTTTTCTGCTCTTTCCGAGGTTACCATGACCAGTGTGTATTCCCAGCCTTGCACTGAAACTGTGTTTGCCCAGGAATTGATTTGCCACGCCTGAGGTGGAAGCAAACACAGATTAAATTTAAGCTATTTGTTCAGTATCTCAGTTACGCAACTGGACATCATAGATTAGGGAAGGTGACCTCCTGTAGCACAGGAGGGATTTACTGACATGTTTGAGCAAATATTACACTTCCTGGGATCCAGCACAGCTCAGGATGAGGGAGAAAAAGGTACTGGCTGACTGCCTCCCTGCACAAGCACCAAACCCCAGCGATCTCTGTCTTCCCTCAGAGCCTCAGGCTGGAGGACCCAGATCTCCAAAGCAGGGCCAGCCCTGATTCGTCCTGCAAGGAGGGAAAGGAGAAAAGGAAAGAAAGATAAATGGAAGAAGAAGGGGGAAAATGAACCTTTGCAGGGTTGCAACTATCTGCTAAACATGACCAGCCCCAGGAGATGCAGGATTTTGTTCCAGTCACCACTGCCCACACTCCTGACTCCTGAGAGCTTCATGGTGTTGGTAACAGGGAGGCTGCCAGGGTCAGGGCTGGGCCGAGGGCTGTGGCAGAGGAGAGGACACAGCTGTAGGCACCATGTTCATTTGCTCAAGAGGCCAGCAATGGACCAGCAGTTTAAAATTTAAATCCGTGTGCTTAGACAAGAAAAGAAAGGAAAGGAGCCAGCCAGGATTGGTGGTTGCACTGCAAGCTGCCAGTGTGTGTGTTTGTGAAAAGGCTTTTGACTGACAGCAAAGTTGTCAGAGGCGTCTGACGTCAGAGCTGCACAGCGAGGTGTCGAGGTACCCGAGGGCACAACTCACCAATGGCAACAGCAGCATCAGCTGCCTCTGGGGAGCTCTGAGCTCTCCTCCTCCTCCTCCTCCTCCTCCTCCTCCTTCTTTCCCTCCTTGGCTCCATTTTGGAGCAGACAAGCAGGCTGCCCCAGCACTGACCTGCTGCCTGTGGAACTCCTAGGTGGAGGAGGAAAGGGGAGATGCTCCCTGGATGCTCTGGAGCTGTTGGACCCCCTGGGCTGAAGACATGCTGGCACAGGCAGTCCAATGCCCAGTGCCACCCTCCTTCTTCCTGAGCCCTGACCTTCATGGGCTGGGACAGGCTTGGCTCAGGCAGCGCCTGGAAAGGGAGTGGGAAGGGGAGCTGGGATTTCACAGCAGCACTGTGCCAGAACAGGTCTGCCTTGCACTTCCCACACCTCTCCCACTCTTCCAAACCTCACCCAGGGTTTTATTTACCCAAGTGCTCCGCTGTCCCTTCTCCAGCTTCAGAAAATTCATGAATATGCCTGGTGCCAGAGTGTAACACTAACCCTGGGCCTTCCTACTCTCCTTGCCTGGTTCTGTGCCACCTCCCACACGACCTGGACAAAGCCAGGGCTCGACCTGGACAAAGCCAGGGCTCTACCTGAACAAACCAGGCAAAGCAGATGGAGACTAAACCTGTTTCTGCATGCTTTGGCACTGAAAAAATACAGTTGCTCTGGCCATGGCAAGAGCAGGGCAGAGCTGGGACAGAGGGGGAGGCTGGGGCAAAGGCAGCTCATGTTTGCTCTCTTGATTTGAGGTCTTGCAAATGGAAATGATTCTCCAGGAGCATCTGTTCCTCAGGCAGGGGCTGTACCATTGCAGGCATCCTCCAGAGACAGCACTGGCACATCCTGCAGATAAATAAATCAATAAAAACAGTGGCTACAGGAAGGGATTTGGCCTTCTTGTCTTGGAAACACCTGAGTCACCCTGGATAATCACCCTGTGGCCTTGGATACTTGGGTTTTCAGGGCCCGGAGACACCTGCTTGCTGCTGAAGTGGTTTAGCCCATCTGTTTAATGCTGTGCTAGCTGGGAAATTGTTTCTCTGCTTTAGGTTTAAATGATGAATTGTTGCCTGAAAGATTATCCTTTGTTTATCTCTGTTCCAGTGACCCCCTTTGCTGCCTCTCCTCTCCCCTCTGCTTGAGCTCTGCAGCAGCGAGGGCAGAAGGAGCAGGAGATGTGATCATTCCCAGCCCTGAATATCAGGCTGTTGATCTTCCCTCTAAGCCATCTCCATTTCCAGATAAAATTCTGCCTCTTGTCCAGTTCATGGTTTCTCCAGAGCACAGAGCAGGGCCTGGCACTCCTGAGACTGGAAAGGAGCCCCTGAAATATGGAATAGCTGGGATGAGAAAGGTGGGGAGGAGAAGGACCCTGTGTGGGCACTGCCTGTGTCACTCCAGCACCCCAAGCCTCTGCCACTCTGTGGCCCAGCTCAGATTATTTCCTCTCCTCTCTTTTCCCTGCATCCAACAGATTGGTCTCTAGAAAAGGAATTTGCCTGCTTGATTTGCATTTTAGATTAATTCCCTTAGAAAAATCCTTGGGCCATAACTCTCTTAGAAGGGCCAAATGTTTTCTCTGTGAAATCTGGCATGGCTTGCTGTTCTGTAAATGCAGGTGTGAAACTGTTAAACATCCAAAGCCAGCTGGGTCTCCAACCCTAAACTGATGGGAGCAGCAACCCCAAGTCCCAAAACCACCTGTGAGAGCTCCCATTTCATTTGTGTGCTCCTGAGAACTGCAGCCTGAATTCCTCTCTATTTCCTGACAACTGGGACCAACTACTCGGGAACCAGGTTTTCATGCAAATACATTCAGAGAGGAAACAAAGCCATTACGAAAAGGATTGAATCTCACTGAGGGAGCTTCGTGCAAGAATAAGGAGATGCAGTGACAGGATGGATTAGCCTTTAATTTGGTTAAAGCTGTGGTGGCAAATCTGCAGAAGGTCACAGTGACACTAAACAAGTGTCTTGTATTAAACCCAGCTCAAGTTTTCATGTCTCGGTAAAAGAGCTGGAGCATCTATAACTAGTAACAGGTTATTTTTGGCATCCCAACCTATTTTGTAGCTCCCAGGAGGACAATACTGCTTCTCTTTGACTTTGCAAAGCCTGGATTTCTTTTTGTGTCGGCAGGATGCTGGGATCTGCATTTAAATTCTTCTGACACTGCCTGTCTTAACAAAAACACATGGGTCCAGGCAATTACTGCTCTTGCTTGTTTTGCACAGAGCAAAGGACCCTGTCTGGATGAGGGCTGTGTTCAAAATAACAACACAGAAGTTTTGTTGAGTGACCAGCTCTGAGGGGGTTTGAAAGACATGTAGATGTGGCTGTCCTGAGAACGTGGATTAGTGGTGGTCTGGGCAGTGGTGGGTTAAAGGTGGCCTCAATGATTTTATAGGTCTCTCGCCACCTGAGTGACTCCATGATTCAATTAAAAGGTGTCACAGCTCTACAAAGCCTCAATCTTTAGCAGACACAGTGGTCTGAGGGGTCACTCTCATATTGCCTCCTCACAGGCCACAGGGCCGCAGACATTTGTTCAAGGTCACTTGGGAAGCAGCAGCAGGGGCTGGTGCCAGAGCCAGGCCATCTGTGGTTTCTGTGGCCCCATCTCATGACTCTCCCCCTTCCTCTGCTGTCCCTCCCCGGGCCCCAGCTGCACCCACACCGTGCTCCCACCCCTCCTGGGGCTGTTTGCCGGATGGGTGCCAGATCTCCGGCGCAGGCTGTGACATCTGCTCTGCCTCCCCTCCTGCTTCTCCCAAATGGAGGTAGCCGGAAAAAATATTGAAGCCAGCATACACAGAACCATCAGAATCAAAGTGCTTCACAGAACTGACTGCGTTTCCCTGGAATTTTGTTTTGAAATGAAACAAGCAAACAAAAAGTCTGGCAGAATTAAAATATCTTGTTTCAGCGTTTTCAGAAGAAAGAAAACCTTCCTGTTCTATTCTGAAAAGGCTTTTCACTGCTGAGATTGTTTCAGAAAATAGCTAAATCAAACAGAAAGCAAATTAAAAAATCAAAGTTTCTTGGAGATGGATCCAGTTTCCAGATTCTTCTCTAACTGGCACCCAAGGGGAGCAGTGTCCCTTTGGCATCCCAGAGGTGCTGGTCCAGCACTGCTCTCCTCTGGCTCCCTGTGTGTTCATGGAGGGGACAGGGAAGAGCAGGGATGTGACCCAGGGCTGAATCCTGGCAAAACCAGGCAGAATCAGGGAAACCCTACTATTGGTGAGGAACTCCTCCTCCTCTCATTAAGGATTAACCTCCAGAATAAACCTGTGCACTGATGAGAGACAAGGAAGACTCAAGATGTGACAAGAGCAGATGTCCTAGAGGTGCTCAGAGGGCTCCTGTCTCTGTTTGCTGCTTGAGGAAGAACTGGGTGGGTTCTTTCATTGCATCAATGCATGAAACACCCACAGCACACACATGGGGACAGGTGTGTTCCCACACCGTCTAAGTCCTGTGCCAGCAAGGTGAGGACAACAGAGCTGGTGCTGCAGCATCCTGCAGCCCCACTCAGCAGCCAGGTGATGGGAGCAAACCCTTCAGAGCTGGGGTACAGCTCACAGGCTACACAGGTCTCTGCTGCAAAACCCATTACAGGAGAATTTGCACGGAATTCAGGGCTCTGGCTTAACCCTGGTTTTCAATTACCCAAACATCTCATCTCTTCCTGCTGGTATTTGACATTTCCTTCCAGTATTTGGGTGTGTAGGCCTCTCTAACACTCGCTGGCACTATGCAAAGCAGCCTTGTTAGGAAGTGGAGCCCCTGGCACAGGGAAGTTGGGCAGATGCCTGCAGAGCCATCAGCTGGAGGTGGGGAAGGAGTGTGTGGGGGGAGCACTTGCTCCTGTCTGTCCAGGGCTCCACATTGTGTGCATTTTGCCTTGAAAAACAAAAATCAGCATCTGCTCCAATAAGTGATTTGCCCAGGGCAGCAATGCATCTGCTGGAGAAAGAGCACATCTGTGCTCAAGGTAAAAGTGGAGCAGTCCGTGGAGCTGGGATGCTGCAGGGGAACAGAGCACAGTCCCAATGGCCCTGGGAAACAGGGGTTACACACCCAGGGTACATCTCTGCAAGAACTGACACATACAGGTTGAATTTGGCCCTTTGCTCAAGGAAAACAAAAGTGGATTCAAGCCACTGGACCCCGCCAGTGAGCTGGAGCAGTGTGGAGGGTGTCATCAGCCCATGAAGACCTGGGGCAGGTGCTGCTGGATAAACAAATCCCCATCTCCTTTAGTGATGTGACTTTTACAGAGACAGGAGAGAAAGAAACTAACAAGGTATTTACAGAATTAAAAAAAAAAAAAACCACAACAAAACCTAAACATGGACCTCCAGGGAAGGGATTGTACTGTCCCTCCAGTCCATCAGGGATCAAACCAGGAGCTGCAACAATCTGTGCTGATGCATTATGAATCCCTCCTGCCCATATTTCTACATCCCCTACAATTTTACTGATATAAACTAAAAGCAATCTCAGACCTTGTAAGACAAGGTAGTTATCTCCACAGCCAGCCAGCAGCAGATTTATTGACCTCTAAGATGCATTCAAACCATATTTGCTTTCATATGACAAGTGTCCTGTTTTATTGAAGCAGTTTTTCAGCAGACCTGAATCACTGCTGCAACTCCATTTTGTCAGAGGCAAACTGAAGATGTTTTCCACTAGAGTCAAGGCAACTCAGCACAATATCTTTGTAAAATGGGGGAAATCAAGCCATTAATGATAAGAATTGAAGTTTAAAGGGGGCAGATTTTCAGGCTATGATGATAAACACTTCAATAGCTGAACTCCAAAATAAGGAAGTCTTTTTGGCAGCAAAAGCAAAATATAGTAAACTGTTTTACAGTACTTTTACTAAGTATTTGAATGAGTAGGCCCAATATTTTGAAGATTGGAAGCAATCTGAATGAACTTGAAAATTTTTCCTTGTGAAAAGTGTGAAATGCAGCCTGAATTGCATTAAGAATGCTGGCAACCATGCCCTCAAACAGACTGATAAAAAAGGTGAATGATTTGAGGAGACTGTAAATGTAAAAAACAGTTGAAATTAAATGTGAAGAGGGGAATAAAAACAAGATGGGTGAGATAAGAAATGGAGTGATGTATTCCAGTACTTGGGGTGAAATATAGTGTCAGTAAAAACATGAAAACATTATCTGGATTTTCACTGGTACTACCAGTGTATCTTTATAGGCAGATGATAAGAAATATAATAACTCTGAGAGTACTAAAACAATCAATGTAAAAATATATTTCCAAGACATGCTTGTAGTGAATTTCATCGTGTGCTGCTTTCATTTTATACTTTCAGAAGATACACATCCTGCCCAGTACAGAATCCCCTACATTTCCTTCTATAGTTTTCTATACTTAGAGATTTAAGAGAGGAGCTACAACACTTGAAGGAGCAGTCTGTTGATGGCATATATAGATAAGGCATTTAGAAAGGTAGAGCACTTTTTTTTTGATTTTGGGACTGTCAGAAGACAGAACAGAGTTGTGAAGCTAAATGTGAGCTTGCTGGTGATAACTACAACAGGTCATTGAGATCTCTGTTTATTTTCAAGCAGATGCAATGTTTTAGGGTATTATGATCAAACATGTGTTATCACTTGGTTGATCAGCATTGGCCTTGCTTTCAGTTTGTAGTTCCACAGTTTGAGTCACAGCTTTGAACTATTTGTCTTGTGCAGTGTTCTATAGACAATCTGTTAGGGGCTTCTTATGTAACATTATTCCTCTCAAGTTCAGCAAAAAATGCTGCATCGTGAAGAATGTGCATAATGTATAACAAATTTAGCCCCTCTGCTAACTGCAGACAAGTGAGTCTTCCTTTCATTTGGGGACAGAATTATCACAGCCTGGAAGAAGGAGGGAGGGAAAAGGCAAGGCAAAACAAGAGAAAGGGTTAAGGCAGCTTCTGTGGCAGAGCCATAAACATGGAAACACATTTCACCAAACTGTTGTTAGCATTTGAGATGAAGAAAAGGCATTTTCTCCCTTCTCCATTGGCTTCTAGTGCCTTGCCCAGCGCTGTGGGGCATAAAAACCCTTTTGGCTGAGACCACCCCCAGCCCAGGTGCAGGCACAGGATGGAAACACATCTGAAGTACCCTCATGTGCTTGCAGGGATTTGTCCCCACAAGTTCCAGTTGTGCTGCAGCTGCATCACCTCATTCCATAAATCTGCCAATGTCCATCCAACCCGGGAGCAAATCCATTTACCACAACTTTTACAGGTACGAAAGCCCATCTGTAGGAAGCCTCACAGAGGATTATTTCTGTCCTGTTCTTATTAGAGACTCAGCAGAGTCATTTACAAGAGATATTTCACAAACTGGTTGCCTCCCAGGCTGAGAACTGTGTGCAAAGGGGCTGTAGTCCAAAAGTCACTGACTTCAGCAGCATCCATGGCCCTGATGGGCCTCTCCTGCAGGGGAGCAGAAATGCTGAGATGAGGCAGGTGGCAGCGAGGAACATTTTGTCCACATGATTATATGTTCTGGCAACTGAAGGACCCAAATCCTAACATTAAAACTAAATTAAATTACCATTCATTGGGCTGCTGAGAAGTCTCATCTCTAAGGGACATTTATGGCAGAGATTGCAGCAAAACCAGCAGGTTGAGAGTGGTTCTCTCCCTCTGCTCTGCTCTGATGAGACCCCACCTGCAGGGCTGTATCCAGCTCTGGGGACCACAACATAAGAGAATGGAGCTGCTGGAGTGACACCAGAGAAGGTCCCAGAGATGCTCCAAGGGCTGGAGCCCCTTTGCTTTGGAGACAGGCTGGGAGAATTTGGGCTATTCAGCCTGGAGGAGAGAAGGCTCTGGGGACCCCTTAAGCCCCTTCCAGTGCCTAGAGGGGCTTAGGACAAGGATTTGTATGGATTGACAGGACAAGGAGAAATGGCTTCAAACAGCCAGAGGGCAGGATTAGACTAGATATTAGGAAGAAAGTCTTACCTATGAGTGTGGTGAGGCCCTGGCACAGGTTGCCCAAAGAAGCTCTGGCTGCCCCACCCCTGGAAGTGTCCAAAGCCAGGTTGGATGGAGCCCTGAGCAACCTGGTCAAGTGGAAGGTGTCCCTCACAGCAGGGGCGTGGAACAAGATGGTCTTCAGGGTGCCTCCCAACCCAAACTATTCTGTAACCTAATAAAACCCAAACAAAACCAGCTCCCAGCAGCACACTGGCACAGAGCTCAGGTGCCTTCATTTGCTGGGTTTCTCTCAGTGAGGGTCTGAGCTGGTTTGGTGCTGGAGGGACTGTCCAGGGCATGGGCTGATCCCTGCTATGGAATGCTTCCCAGAGTGGCTGGGAGGTGTTCAGCACCAAGGGCTTCTGAATGCCAGGTGTGGGGGTAGATCACAAATGCATTCTTAGCTGAAAAGCTAAATTCACAAACTCAGAATACCAGAAAGATGAAATGTCTGTGATGTTATGATTCTATGATTCTATTTTCTGCATTCCTTCCAAGAAATGCTGTAGTTGCACAGGTAGCAGAACTTCCCAGTCTTGGCACTGAATATTGTTGCTACAACAGCATTTAAATATTTCCTCTCCTTTCTTCTGTGCCTGTGTGAGTGCACAGGGGAATCAGATAGAGACACAGCCCTTTTGAGTGCCAGTGAGAGAAGCAAGCCTGAGTCTCTCTAAGCCTGGCCTGGGATGGCTGCCATACTATTAATATGTAATTTGGCTGGGTAGTTCTGAGCCATCTTAATTCTCCAGCCATCATTACTTTGCTTGGTTATCATTCATACATTTCTATGTGCTAGTTTTCTTGGAGCAAGGAGATTGGACATTTAGAGTGGATGAGTCTATATTTTTGAAATTGGAGCTAAATTACCAACCAGTTGAAGCATCATTGTGTTTTACAATAATTGCTGAATAAAATTCAAATGCACTAAATTCCACCTGTCATTCCCAGCATTGCCTCTGTTGTGACAATGCCAAGACCATGAGCAGATATGAACGAAAGGACTGAAGGAAGAGGTTTGTCTTCAGAATTCCATCCTTTCATTCTGCCACAATCTGCCAAACTCCTCTCCCAAACCCTTGGGACATTTGCCACAAAATGTCTGCTCTGTCAGATGCTTCATAGAATGAACACCCCGTGGTTCAGGTTTCCAAAGGATCCTGTGTGTTTTTACCCCTCTCTCGTGTGTGGTCAGTCAGCCAGGTGCTTTAAAACACTGATGCTTGTGACTGTTGATGGGGTTTCCAGGTGGGCTTCTCTTTTTGGAGGAGCTAGATCGGCTGTTTGGTGTACATGAGCTCCTACTTAGTGTCTCTTTTTCTCCCGGCCACAGGATGTGCCCAAGTCCATTTGTTCAGCTCTCTTGAACTTGCCTCTGGCTGCAAAACTTTTTTTGACTGGTTAAATTCCCCAGTCCTTTCCTTCTCCTCTGTGCCTCCCACACTTCTGTATTTTTGGCCTTCTTGCTTTTGATCTTCCATTCTCTTTTTCCCAGATCTCAAGTTTTCCTCACTGTGCCTAGCCATTTCCCAGCCTGGAGAGCTGGGGAATAGCACTGGCCTTGGGGAGATGGTTTGTTTATTATAAATCAGGGAAGTGGATAAGCAAGTACTTGCTCTTAACAGCACTTTCTATCTGCAGGTGCTTCCTCTTCCCTTTCACATATAGGGAATATTGCAACAGACAACGTGTCTGGAAATCACCACTACCCTGCACTTCATCAGTCTGGGTCTGCATTTTAGTCATCAGAAGAGAGTCAGCCTGATTTAATATCCTTTTACTCCTCCTGGCTGGCTGAAGCAAAAAAAAGCCTGACCCAAACCCCAGCACTGAGAAGGACACAGTGAAGCAGAAGATGGTCTGCTGAGTTATCCCATGGGAGTGTCCAGCCCATCCAAACTCCTGCTGCCAGGGGTTGGAAGCCACTGAATGGGCTGAACCCATGCAGTTTTAGTAGATACCAACAGTAAAAACAGAGTACAGCACGTGCTGTGAAGCCTTGAGTTCTCTTAACTCAGGAAAACCTTGGCTAGACAAATGTGAGAAGAAGCAGGGCTAGCAAGGGACCCAAAACTGATGGCTCAGCCTCTCATTACTCATCCCCTGGGCTCTGTCTCACGAGTCATTCAGCACCTTTGTGGGCTTGTTTTTCGTAGCTAGAGAGGGTTGGAGAGAGATGTGACTAAAACAACAGGATCTCTGCTTTTAGATGGGGTGTCAGGTTTAAGTGCAGAGCATTGTGAAAGGCTCCACACAGGTAGCAGCAGCCTGGCTTGCTTTTTAGGGCATCATGTGGTTTAGCTGTGCACAAACCAGAGCGCTCCTGGCTTGACTGGATCCCAGCCAACAAAGGATGTTGTAAAAACCTGTCTGGCTTATAATTTAATTTTGCTAAGCATTTCTTCTATTAGTGAAAAGCAGAAGGTAGTTTTGAGATCATGGCAGGAAATCTACAGTCAGTTCCTAGCTCCAGCAGAGACTTTGCTTATACCGTGTTGGGGAAGCCAACCAAAACTCACATGCTTTGTACCCTGAACTTGTATGAAAAAAATTTTACTGCCTTCTGTTCTTTGTCTTGGCTACTTGGACAGCGAGCACTTGGGGAAGAGAAAGGCTTTCACTCTGTATTTATACTGTGCCTGGTTCTTCGAGGCGTCAGCCTGCAGTATTCCCTCTAAACAAATAGCAAGAAAGAATTAAAGTTAAAATATGTGCTGTTATGTAAGTGTACAAAACCAAGCCCAGTGAAGCTGTGGTACTTGGTGTGTTGGGCAGCACCTCTGAGCATCACCCTGGATGATGCCATGCCATGGGACCACAGGCCCTTCTCCGGAGCTGAGTCCCTGGTTCTGTTGTACCCATGTTCAGCACATCTCACCTCCTGCCCTCCGGCCTGCCCAGAAAGGCCAAGAGGAACTTCTGAGTGGAACCAATTAGAGCCCTGAAGAGCAGGGATGATCAAGTCTGCATTTGTTTTTGGGTGCTGGAGAACACCATGTGCTGCCAACCATGAGCTGCCTGGCTCCAGCATCAGCTTTGCTTAGGGCAGGGAAGGGGTAGCATGAGACAGGGAGGAGCCCAACCCTCCTCACCCTTAGGAATGCTGTATTTACTCTGAGCAGATTTATGCATGAGATGTGTTTTCACTAGAAGGACTTGTTTCTGTGCTGCATTTGAGCTCCCAGCATGTGGACTATTTTTTGAGCAGGCAGTGGGCAGAGAGAGCAGAAAGAGCAAACATACACAAATCAGAGACTTCAGTTTTATTTCCAAACAGAACTGTAGGGAGTAGAAGAGGGAGAGGGCAGCATATCCTCTTGCTCCAGTATAAAAATGAACTTCCTAGGCTGGCCCAGGCACCTAAGAGTAAAGGCAAAAATATAAGCTACATGACTAGTGGGAAGAGAAAGAGCCAGCAGGAAAAATCTATCAGAGCTTTCCATGGTTCAATCAGTCAGAGCCTGCTTCACTGGGGAAACAATCAATTAACCACTTCCACTAGGGCAGCCACAGACATGCTGTTCTGGAGGTAGTAAATCCTCGAGTTTATTTGTTCTCAATTGCACTCTCAGCTTATTTACAACATCACAGGAATCTTCCTCCCTGTTTATCCTCACTTCTGCAAGTCCCTCCCAAGGATCTTTCTGTCCATGTCAATCAATGAAGAACTCTTACAGATTAACAATTTCCAGCTTCATTGCAAATCCCTGTTTCCCTTAAGCAGGCAGCCAAAACAAACAGTTTCCTCCAGGCATCCGGAGGGCATTTCACCTTTAACTGTCCATCCCATTTCCAGCTGTCAGTGCATTTTGTCTCACTTTAAGGCAGACGGTTTTGGTTTAGGATATTTTGGCCCAACCAATAACCAAAGAGCCCTGCAGGACACATATTTGCCCCCACCCTGAGGAGCAAAATGTAGCAGTCAAATGAGAGACAGATGACACCAAAGCTAAGGGATGATGTTTAGAGCACTCAGCCCAAGTCACTCCGTGGCAGAGAGGAGCAGGGAAGGACTTGAGCATGGCTGGTCCCACAGATATCCTAAAGAGGGAGGTGGAAGGCAGCGTGGGGAAAAAAAAAATGCACAAAAGGAGCTTTTAGAGAATGTGACCAAGTGGTGCTGAGTTGTGCAGGTGCAAGGAGTTCAAACTGTGTCTCTGGAGGAAGCTGGCAGATGGATGAGTATGGAAAAAGGTGCACAGAGGTGGGTGGGGATGATGATGGTCCCCATCAGGACCTCGGAAGGAGGTCTCAAAGCACAAAAAGCAGAAGGGTCTACAGTGTGAGTATGCTGGTGAAGAAAACACTGCTGGAGACAGAGATCTGCTCTCCAAACCACAGGCCTGTGTCTGCCATCACTGGGCTTTCAAGATGTAGTGAAACGAGCAATTTAGATGGCCACAGCAAAAAGCTGAGATTAAACTTCTATTTCCATTTAAATTTTTTATTGCGGTCTTTAAATGAAAAGAAAGCAGTTGTCAGCACTTTTAGGTAACTTCTGTGCCTGGCAACCTGGAAGCAAATTTTGATTCACAGATGCCTCTTGCTCCTCTGATCAAATGTGCTGGCAGGACTGGTAGACAGGAGCTGTCTTAACAGTTTTAATGCACCTAAATTTGTGCCTGTAGCTGCTGTTAATGCCTTGATTGGTGCTATTGAAATCTCCTCTTAAACATATGGTAATACATTCCTCACTGATTCCCCTGCTTTTCAAAACTCAGACCTGGAGATATCATTGTCTGTAATAAGTTCATTCTGTTCCTTCTGCTTTACTGCCTGCCTGGCCTAGCTTTGATGAAGTAATTCATATAACTCACTAACTCCAGAGCAAGGTTTGATTAGTTTTTGAATTAAATAACATTTTCTTTTAGGAAGTCCTGCAAACTCATCTTGGCATCTGATATTCATATGACCTCTGCCATTCTGGATGCATCCCAAGTAATGAAGAACCTGGATGTCACAGCTGAGAGTGCACTAGTTGGCCTTAATTGCCCCAAAAAAGCTTCATTTGAGCCTCACATTTACCCTCTCCGCTCCCTCTCAGGAGCTCCATTTAACTTCCAGTCCTGGGGGGCTTCAAGCTCTTGCCTGGGCTGTAGGTGAGACTGTCTCAGACCTGTTCCTGAACTGATGCTTGGCTCTGCTTGGATGATTTTGGAGCTGGTGTGTCGATAGGAGCCACTGCCATCCTCTCCTGCTCCACCTCCCATGGCAGGGGACTGTCCCTGGTCACTGCCCTGTGCAGAGGCTGCTCCTGGCACCCCTTCCCTGCCAGCAGCCCTGCTCTTGCTGCTTCTTGGCTCTGGCAGCCACAAATACAATACAGCTCTGGTAGATAGAAGACTTTTAATGGATTGATTTATTAACTGTTTGATAATGGAGAACACAGGCTGTTGTTCTGGAGCACTCAACATGAAGTAGTTTCACTTACACATTTCCTAAGGGAGATACTGGACTTTTAATATGTATTTTTGGATTAGGACAAGCAGGCCTGTCATTTCAGTGGGATGTCATTTAGTTATCAGGATGGGGGGACACACCAAGCATGAGGAACATCTTCCTTTTTTTCTCTGAGGGAGCAGCAACCTTTCTGCACAGACCACATCACTAGTGGAAAACCCTCTGTCTAATACCATCCCAGGATTTCTTTTGCATGGAATAAATAAGGCTATACTGTGTTTTCTTCCCCAAAGCAGGAATGGGAGATGCTGTGATGTTTCTGCCATAGGCAGCACCTGTGGACAGCTGGCAGTCTTGAGCCACTAGTTCTCCATAAAAAATGAGACTTGGGGAAGGATCTAAAATTGGCTCATTTCACAGAGCACAGCAGCTCCTATCCCATGGCGTGCTGCAGAATGGGCTTAATGCTGAGCCACAACAGGCACCAGCCTTCCTATTTAATGTAACACACCAAGGAAAACCTCCCGGTTTATGTGCTTTCTGCCTGGGAGCTTGTACACATTCAAATAGCAGCTTTTATATTTTGGGGAGGGATTTTTTTGTGCGTCTAAAGAGAGGTAAAGAGCGACAGAAGGCTGGGAGCCGGGCTGCTCCTCTATTCCCACCAGTGTCACATCCCCTCTCTTTCCGAAGAATGCTTCAAGGTTCTACTCCTGAAAGCTTCAAGGTTGCTTTCTACCGTTCCACTCAGTGACATCAAAGCCAGGACCACGCTTTTCCTCCTCCTCTGTCTATTTCACTTTCTCAGATCAATTCACAACCAAGCCTACCCCTGCGTTCCCTCTGCGCTCGGGACTCGCAGCATCTTTCCCGGCCCGGGGCTCACCCAGGCGGGGCCCGNGGGCCGTGCTCCGAGTGAAGAATGGGGCGGCCAAGCTCGCCAAGCCGCCCGCGGCCGCGGGCGAGACCCCCGGCGGCGCCCCCGGACCCGGGCTCTTCATGGAGCGGTCGCAGAGCCGCCTCAGCCTCTCCGCCTCCTTCGAGGCCCTGGCCATCTACTTCCCCTGCATGAACAGCTTCGACGAGGAGGACGCGGGTACGGGGGCCCGGGAGCGCTCGGGGGGCGGCGGTTCCCGGGGCCGTGTGTCCGTCCGCCGCGGGCGATGTGGGCAGGGGAGGGTGGGTGTGCGGCGTGTCAGCGCTGTCCCCGACCCCGCCGTGGGCTTGGGGGGCCGGGGTTCATCCCGGCGGCTGTGCGAGGTGTGCCGGGGACTGACTGCCGGCCAAGGGATGCGTGTGCCTGCGAGGTTAAAACTGGGAATGTGTTCCAGCGGTGAGACGCGCTCCGGCTGGTAATCGATAGGAAACACGGGCTATTTGCAAATGGAGCGGCTCACGCTCCATCCTCCTCTGGGTGAATGAAGGGCAGCGCTCAGGGAGAAGGCGTCCATTCTGCCGGGTAGTCTGTCCACTCTGATTTATACACCATGAACTCTCGGGCTAATTGTTCCCAGGGGTTGTTAGCGCCGTACACCATGCTGCTTTTGGAGAGGGGAAATAAAGGGATTCAGTTTAAACGAGGGCAGAGTAAATCCCAAAACAAAAGCCTTTCAGAATGGATGCAGTGATTTATTTGCCGGCATCAGACCTTTCTCGCCTCAGACAGTTGGCGGTAGTCATAAAATGAGACCAAGCTTAAAGCAGAGGGGCACTGGTAGGGAAAAGTCGGAAAGGCATTGAACGGGAGAGGAAGGGTGGTGGGTGCTGGAGAAGGTGCTGGGAGTAGAGGGCAGCACAGCCGCTGCGTGGGTAGGGAGGGGTGCGCGGGAGGGGATGGAGAGCGGTCGGAGAGCACTCTGCCCATTCCCAGTGGCTCCCTGGTAATTGAGGGGTGCTTTTCCCGGTGCACACTGTACTGGGGACTGAACCTGTAAGTGAATCTTGTGAGTGGCAAATAATGAAAGTTGGTAACTAAGGCTTATTTTAATGCTGACTGTCATGGTTGCATCCCTCAAAATGCCGGCATGCTCCTTTGTCTGGTGGCTCATCTCAAGATGTGCAGATGCCAGCAGGAATACATCAGCCCGCCAGCTGCTACACCTGTAACGATGTTGTTTTTAAAGGAGTTGACGTAAGAATCAATTCATCATCTATGTGATTAACCTAGACTTGTCATCAGCATCGTGCAGGGGTGGCAGGCAGAGGATTGTCTCCTCTAACAGATGTAGTTTTTCAAATTTTTGTCTAAAAATTTTGCTGATGATTTGTTTGCACTTCAGATTTGGTTCGAATGCCGAGGAGCGTACAAGACAATAACGGGAGCTTTGGGAAGTCTCAGCGCTGTTGCTTCAGGAATGATTGATAGTGAGACGTGCTCAAGTATGAGAACCCAGCACAATGCCTGGGACAGCATTTCATTCCCTGGTGTCCCACCCTTCCTGCTCTGAGCAAGGTGATAGTTTAGGTGAATGCTTCCTCTTCCAGCGCTTAAAAAAAACTCGTTTTGCTCTGAATTGTATTAATTCACACTTAGTGAATGTTCATGCATGAACGTTAATAAGTTGCTCTTAATACAACACAAGTACTTGTCTCTGAATTAAATAAATCTACAATTAAGACCTTTCTCCAGCAGCTTGTGAGCAGAGCTTGTCTGTGTGAGTTGTCTCATTAGTGAAGCTGCTCAGGGTGGATTCAGTGCAATGGGGATGTTGCAGTGTTGCTCCTGTGTTTCCTGCCTGTGAGTGTGTGTTCAGACACGTATGAGCAACCAGCCAGGAAGAACGTGTGCTGCTTTCTACTTCTGGTGTTGAAACTACAAGTGTATAATTTTCTCAAGCAAATAGATGACATAAAAGAGAAATTATAAGAGAAATGCTGAAATTGTGACAAATAAGATTCTATATTATTCATACCCGTGCAGGCTTCTGAAATTGTGAGAGATTCTGACCGGTTTGGGTTGCAGGATGATTTCTGTCAAAAAAATAGATCTCGATAGCTCATTCAAGGAGATGAATACTGCACTTGGCAAGATGTTCTCTGTAGGAGGTGGCAGAAAAAAAATGAAATTGATCCCAGGGGCATTGACAAAGTAAACAATCCTATTTCAAACAGACACATCATCCATTTTGTCTGAAGCTGAGAACCACATCTTTAAGAGAATAGCCGTCCTACGGAGAAAGGAGAAGAGCTGATAAATGGCCAAGCTTAAAGGAAATTTGACATTTTCCTCTGAAAAAGGAAAACAACCTAATGATTGCTTAAATCTACAAACAAGAAAAATTCTTGAGGTGTTTCATTTACCTTACTATGGGTGGGTTATATCAGAGGAGCCTAAAAGGAAATTTACAAATGTGGTGAGAGCTGTGGCCACATTTGGGCAGTGGTAACAATACCTCTGGCTTAGAGTATTTCACCCTTTTAGTCAGGAAAAACTACTCTGCTTTTGAAAAATACAGAATATACTTGTACTTATATGCTATTTCATTTTATGCCATGGCTCTTTTGTTCTTCTTTGCTGTCTGCCTTGTGGACAGAAGGTGAGAAGGCTCTCCTCCTCTTCCACAATTCCGTTGCCTGGTACACCTGCAATGTGTCTGGATGGAGTGGTGGGCAGTGAACTGGGTGCAGATGATCTCTTAGTGTGCAGGAGCAGGCAGCCAGTGGAGGCAGGAAAGCAACAGGGCTTGGAGCAAGAGCCAGGATCACATTTGAGTGCTTCCAGAGCCATGAGGGTGATGGAGTTTCAGGTATGTCATGTCCGTGTGTCTCTCCAAAGAGGTGGATGTGGACTTCAGTGTTCTAATACCCTTTCCATTCCTCAGCTGCATCTACAAAGAACATGCTCTGAGCAAATGCAGAGCTTTTTTCACCAGGAAGTTGCAGTGGGGCTTTGAAATAGCCAAAATGCACTCAGCAGTTCAAGGGCTCGGGGTTAATAACTCTTTTGATCTCAGCATGGTAATGTTGCTGGCCTTCCTGCTGGCTGAGTGCCACTGTCTTTGCTCCACTGAGGTCCCCAGCGATGTCAGTGAAGTTTAAGGATTTTTAAACTGCAGTTATTATCAGAATAATTGTTGGTTTAACTTATGCAAATGTCTATCCTTCATTTCGGTTATGGAGTAGTAGAGTAAGAAGAGATAAAAGTCAGTCATGCACTCTTTGTGGGCACATTTCTAGAATGCCTGTTTCTAACACAAATCTTGTGAACACAAGTCTGAGCTGTTCTGAGGATCTGCCATACGCTTTGGTCTTGGCTGGAATCAGTTGTTTGGAATGCTGATATTCCTGTGGGAGCATGGCAGAAGGAACCAAACTGCTGAGGACTGAACTGCCAAGTGGCAAGTGCGTGTGGGTTAATAACAGGATCCATGATGACAGTGGGCACCTGCCTTGTAGGCAGCTTGTGGTGCACCTGGGTGCAGCTCATAGCTAAAACTAAGGGGATGGGGTGTATGAAATCCCCCTTTGACTGACAGTGACCTTAGCACAGCCCTCCCCAGTTCAGGATGAAGGTCATCCTTAAGTTTAATGGTGTGGAGGAGAACCATCTCTTGCTCCTTGTGTGGAGTGTGAAGATTGGAAACCTGGCTAAAGCAGAACAGAAAGTAAGGATTTTGTAGAGTGTAACAACAACTGGCTTAGAGCTGCACATGCAGAACAAGCAAGCTTTGAGCAGGAGAGGGGAGGTGGTTTGAGTAGCTGGGACAGTTGATGTAGCAGTGGTGAACCTGCTGGGAGATCAGAAGCAGTGCTCAGCTCTGGAGGGGTGAGAGCTTCCAGACAAGCACCCCATGTACTACAGAGGACAAGGACTACACCTGAAGCAAGACAGGTAGGGAAATGCGAAAAATCACTGGAAGGGATGGGATTTCCTTTCTTATGCCTAAACTGCAGGACCCAGCAGCACTTCTTGGGTCTGGGTGTGTGCTCCAGCTGTGCTGTGGCCCAAGTGGGTGAGACACTGTAGTGCACCAGCTCCTTTCATCCTACATCCTGGTTTTCTTGGGACGGACACCTGCTGGCACTGGCAGAAGGCATCTGAAGCATGCCCTCACAGAGATGTAGATTTGGATGTGTGGAACTGTAGCTGTGGGTCACGCTGCAGTGCAGCTACCCTGGAATCCAAATGCAGCTTGAGCATCTACACACGGTTCCTTACATGCACACGTGTGAAGAGCAGGGCTGCTCTGCTCAGGAAGCAGGGGAAGGTACAGAGCAGCTGTGAGGGACCTGTAAGTGTCCCCTCCCTGGTCAGGACCTCAGCACAGTGACTGTCCAGCTTGGCAGACCCCTGTCCTGGCTGTAGGACAGGAGGATCAAATCATGTCTCAGCCAGCTGGACCAAGTGTCTGGCAGAAAGAAAATGGTTTCCAAAGTCAAAATGTCTCCTAGATACTGACAGTAAGCCTTCCTTGTGTCAGCTGCTCATTCAGAAAAGAGTTGGAGATAAAATTCAGCCCAGGCTGCTGCTTTCACAAATTATAAAGTACTGGCAGAGGCACTGTGTTACGATCAATTACTTTGATGAGAAAGTATGTGAAATACTAATTTAATGGATTTATAAAAAATTTAAACTGTTGGGGTGTAAGAAGGGGCCGTGGACATTTAGGTTAGTTTAGAATATTCTTTTGTTTATCTATTGAACTTCCTCATAATTTTAAGCATTGACCTTCTCTATAATTTCAAACATTAAAGCGTTACAAAGCTATTAAATAGAGCCCCTATGTGTGTTTTCATGTTGCCATGGATATTTCTCAGTTGCAGCACTGTATTGGGGTACATATGGTTTAAAAGAAAATTATGATTCAAGACTTAACTAGTCCATTTTTACTTTTTTTTTTTAAATATAGCCCAAGCGCGTTAAGTCCTTTTCGTGCTTACTTTGGTTTTGCTTCATCCAGAGTTAGTTTTTGGAGCTCTGTGAGCCTCTAACCAATTTTCTTAGTTGTTTGTAAGGTAGGTAACCGTGCTCATGTGGCAGATGTATAGGAAACAGGGGAAATTATTCATTCATGGAATTTTAGCTATTTTTTAATCAGTCTTTTAGAAATGAAAGGATAGTTTATCCCTGTAACCCTGCAAAGATAGCCCTGCTAGAGCTCACCTGGCCATGCATTATTGCAGGGGTGCGAGCTCTCTTGGTTGGCGCAGGAGGCAGCAAAATCCAGGGCTTTTCCCTCTTGTGGCACAGTAAGGAGTGTATCTTTGGCTGTAGGTTATCCTAGTGCTTGTAAGAAATGTGCCTCTCCCTGCTGGGTACATTCTAGCTCTAGGTAAACATGTTTATTTCATAAATGGATTAAGCCGAAAGAAAAAATGAGAACGGTTCTGGAAGAGCTGCTGTCAAATCAGTCTTCCCTCAGAGGAAGGTGTATGAAAGGGACCAGCAGCCTGGAAGAAGATGCTGTGGGTAAGACCTGCCGAGGCTGGTGATCGCAGACGCCGTTATGAGTTAATCCAGATCCTAAATCCAGTGGCTGATTCTTACACCATGGGTGCGCCTGGTCAGGTAGAGCTGAACAATCCTTGCTGTCCCTTACCTGCCCTGTGCATTGGAGGCAGCTTTCTGCTTTCAGGCCCTGCTGCTGCTGCACGTGTGATCAGAGGACCTCAGTTACAGACAACAGGTTTTATCTTTAGTGGCTGTGGGAGACTGGAGCAGAGCAGGAGCCCTGAGAATGAGTCAGCACTAGGAGCAAGGGATTCGAACCCTTGTCCTTGTTTGTGTTGCTCTTGGTGTTGTGGCTGCACGTGAGAGCCGTGGTCCTGGGCCAGGTTCATGCCGTGCCTGTAGAAAGGCAAAGCAGAATGTCAGCGTCAGTCCCAGGGCGCTCGTGGTCTGTGGCAGGGCCCAGCAGATGGGGACGGTGGGACAGATGGGCGAGCACGGGGAAGGTGACGTGGCATCGGTCAACGCTCAGCGTGCCAGGCTGCCTTCCTGGGCCACCAGCTGCTTCCCACTCCTGTCTCCCATGGGGCCTCCTGCAGAGTCCTCCAGCACGCCTCAGCCTGGAGCATCCACCTGTGCAGTGTTGGGAATTGTTAGAAATGCTGGTGTAAGGCGGGAGGAAGAGCGGTAGCTGCTAGCCCAGGGAGCTCGAGCACTGTGCTACAGAAGGCTGTAGAAATTCAGGGTGACAGTGCTGCATAGAAGATGGCTCGTTGGTTTTCTGGATGTGGATTTACAGGGGAGAGGGATGTGGATGAGGTCATGGGCCGTGATGGTGGCTCTGTGCTGTCCCCTCAGCTGTTGCAGCCATGGAGAGCACAGCTTTGTGTCTCCTTCCCTTGAAGGTGGCTTGATGTACATTATGGGTATTCAGAGGATGATTCTGAGTTCCAGTAGCGTGTGCAGGAGTTGTTGAGGGTGGGTTATATGTGACCCCTGCCAGCCACAGGAAAAGCATATCTCTTTCTCTTACTCTGCTGTCAACTGGTTTCTGAATAGAAGAACCTGTCCCTGGAAAGCTTTCTGTCTAGGAGACACTGTTTTCTTACTGCTTCTATTTCATGTGCAGTTAATTCTAATGCAACATTTATTAATTCAAAAGCACTCTGTTCTCCAGGCAAAAGAAAATTATCTTTGTCCTGTCAGATTCTTGCATCAGGACAAGTTGTGAAATGCTGTAACTACTTTGCTTCAACATTTCTGTTTGACAGAATGTGTGGATCTGCTTTGTGTAGGGAAGAATTAAGTTTGATTGCAGTAGTTGTTTTGAGGAATAATTTATCAGTGCAATTGTTTTCTGAAGGACTGTTTTCTTATATCTGAATGCCTTCGGTTAGATTAGAAATGTGAACAGTTTAATTTAGGGAATGGTCTGTAAGTCATTGATGGTTTTGGTGGGGCAGTAAGACCTGACTCACTCGAGACTCTCAGCCCTGCTGTCTCCTCCTCTCTCCCACAGACATCTGTTGAGAAGCACCATTAGCATATTTGAAAAAGGATTTCTGCTCCTCTGCGGAAGTGTTCAACGCATTTTGAATATCCCATCTATCCAAATGATGTTCCCTTGGGGTTTGGTTTTATTTTCTGGGAGGATGCTAAACTGTATGGCAACACGTGTCACGACTGGGGCTCTGCAACATAGTGATCCATCAGTTGTGCCATTGCTTAAGTCATCTGCTGATGACACAGATTAGGCACTCTCTGCTTTCTGTGAAACCATGCTTGCCTTGAAATCTGTATTTAAATTATATATTTGGCTTTGCTTTTGCAAAACAGCACACTGGTAAAGGCTGAGTAGCCCTGATACAGCCTCACCACTCAGGGGTACAGCCCTACCTTTTAGTCAAATCCAGCCACAGTTAAATCATTGAGAGGGATAATGTTCCACCTTCATACCATCAGGGCGTTATATCAGCTTTGTCCAAAACCCAAAGCACTCATACAGCCTTGCAGAAACCAGTCTAAAATGTTTGAGTGCTCTACAATTTGGAGAGTACACCGTGTACAGAGGTAAATGACACATTTTTCTCAAAAGTGTTTTATGACTAAGAGGAACTTAAGCTATTGTGTGTCCTTATTCTTGCAAATGGAGGGGTAGAGGGGTCACTTGTATCTGTTCCCCAAGTAACTAATCTATTCCTAATCAGAAGCATAGTTTACCCTAAAATTTAGCTTAAATCTGAATGGAAATAATGGATTGCTATTGCATTACTCCCAGCAACATGGGAAGCAAATTGATCACTGTTCTCTTCAAAGCAGCTCTTCACATCACAAAACTGTTCCTTCTTGTGCTGGTAATTCCAAGCCAGGAAATGACTGTAATGACAGCCATTGCTGCCTGGCATCCCTCTCCCTGCTTTTGCTGTTTGGGCCAAAGAAACCTGATAGATGGCATTGTTTCCACTGGGTGTCTTGGTTTTGTTTGGTTGGTTTTATTTTTGCATGAAGCAGTTTTCCAAGTTGGCCTTCTTGCTGGACTTGGGATCGTGCAGGAGGAGCAGCGTGGGCAATGCCCTGGTTGCTCTCTGGCCCCTTGCAGTGAGGAGTATCTGTTTCCCACACTTTGTATGCACTATTTCTGTAAATACACACTCTTGCTCCTGGCTAACACTCAGGGTATGATCCATGCTATTTTCCAGATCATTCTCAGCATGAGTGCTGTTGGCTACTCGTTCCCCTTCTGGCATTTGTATGTTAATTTTTTCGGTGCTCTGAAATTATTGGTTTTTACATGTGATTTTCCTTGTGTTGATTTGGAGGGCTGAGCTATTTTATCCCATGGGTATTGGTCTGAATTCAATAGCTGTTGTTTAGCAAGACCCGTGCTTATGGGATATTTGTGGGACTGGGGGGTGGGGTAAATGTCTGTGATAAGATGCTTTGTCCCCTGGGCTCCAGGAATACAGCAATGTTTGTGGATGATTTTGGGAGCTGGAGGAGATGCTGTGTAACTCAGGATGCGTGGATGAAGTGCAGCATCCTTGAAAACCTTTGCTTTCCATGGATCCAGAGTAGCCTGTTTTGTCAGGCACCTTCTCCTCACTTCATTCTGGGATGCTCAGGGAGTGCCAGGGTGTCATTGTCATTCACAGTTAGCAGCTGGTGAGGATAATAGTGGTTCTTACTGTGTTTGACATTGGTGACATCTGATTTAAGAGGCTATAGCCTCTCTGCCCAAGGAGCACGTGGTTGTGTCCCTCTCTGGAGCTGACCATCCTCTGAGGAGCAGCAGCTCAGCTCTTGGTGGGCTCAGACTTGCAGAGAGACCCACCTTAGCAAGGAAGCAGCAGTGTCACCAAGGGACAGGAGTGTGGGGACAGGCTGCCCCTCTTTCAGCTCCCTGGGCAATGTGGATGAGGCTGACATTTCCCAGTGGTGACAGTTTCCCAGTGGTGTGGGACTTTTGCCAGCTGCCCACCAGCAGTATGCATATTTACAGTTAGCAGGGAATGTATCCTGCCACGTGGATGGAAAACATGTTAATTGTGTTGCAGCCAAGATGTCTAAGAAGATTAAGATTTTTTTATTTTTTTTCTGTTGTAAATCCAGCTCCTTGTTTAGCACTTCTCAGCATCCTGGGAGGATTGTGTGGGTGGGTGTATTTTTTTTCTTTTATTTTTACTATTTACCTTTCCTTTCTTGTATTTTATGCATGTCATCACAGCTCCAGTGAAAAGTTAGGAAACCTTCACTGAAGATTTTAAGGTGGCTGCTTTATATCCATATTTGTGTTTTAATCAGATTTTCAGAAGAAATAAAGAGAAGGTGCTTCCTTTCTAATGCCTGTTGGATTTTCAGCTGCTGTAGTTGATTAATGCCGGAAAGTATCGTGACAACTCAGGCCCAGTAACTTTCCCTGTCCCTTACACTCAGGTTGTGCTGCTGTCCCTCTGGTTGGAGCCCTGCTATCTCCTGCCATGAGACCTCACCAGTAGCCTGTGGGATTAGAGCAACTGCTCTGCACCACTTCTGCAGAGCCCTTCCACCTTCATAGAAGTTTGAATTAAATTCACAGTAAGGGCAGACAGTGCTCCAGACTAACTTTTGAAGCTTGTCAGTGTTCTGCTTTCCCCCAGATCCCCCTAACCAGAAGGAATTGCAGGAATTGGTGTCACAACCCACTGTTGCATTTCAGTGGTGAATTTGGTATGTTTGCCAAAAACCCAGGCATTTTTGTGTGGCTTGGTGCCCACACACCTGCCTTGGTGGATCACATCATCCTCAGTACATCCGCTCCAGATATGGGATTTTTGTTTTAATGTAAGTAAAGAGGAAAGGCTTAGATCACATTATCTAATGTACCTTGAGATAGAAACAAGCATTCTGCCATGAGCATAGTTTCTACAAGAGTCAGTGCTTGTTTTAAATATTAAATGTGCAAAGTTGGGCTTTTTCAAAAATGCCTGTGCGTTTTGGTCTCTGGTATTCGTTGAAAGTGAATGGGATCTGGGGCTGTGTCTGCTTTTGGCAGTTCAGAAAATCACCCCACAGCTCTGCAGGTGTGGGGCTGAGGCTGCTGCTCTGGAGCAGAGGAGCAGACTCTCCCTGGGATTCTGCAGTTCAGGGAAGTTGGTGGGGGAACACTGAAAACTCTGGTGTGGAAAGCAGGGCAGGCAGTGCCCAGAGTGGGCGTGCAGGCCAGCGCTCAGCCTGGCAGACAGCGCGTGTTAAATCAGGGTGATTTATGGAACAGTTTCTGTTAAAAGCTTCCTCGTGCACTTTAGGAAGCAGAGCTGCCAGGTTGGTCAAACTCCAATGCCCAGACAGTTTGAATTGGCTGCCGGCTGCGGTAACAAGCACAGCGAAACCCCAGCAGCCGTTCCCTCCTGGCTTTGCAGGCTGCCACATCGGTGCTGCTGCTGCTGGCAAAACAGACAGTGTCAAAATGTTACGTGGTGTGAGGACATTTCCATGGCAACGTTAGCATCCCATGACACCCCTTCTCCTACTGCGGTGTCAGTGCATGCTGTCGTCGATGCACTTTCCTCCTCCATCTGGGGCCCTGAGGAGTGCTGTGGTACGGGAGCGTACGGATGTCTTCAGTTATGGGGCTGAGGGTGGAAGAGACGCTCTTCACTGGGCTTTTGGGTGGCGTAAGTAAGGCAAGGATTCCTTCTTTTGGCATAGCAACACTCTCATGATCATGACTGGGCTCAAAAGCACCAGGATTTGCTTTCTGCTGCGCTGAGGAAGCAGCTTTCCCCCCATTAGAAGGTCGCTGCAGTAGCTGTGTCCTCCCTGGCATCAGAGGCACCCACACTCCAGGGCACCTCTGACATCACTCAGTTTGGAAAGACACTCTGGTGTCATTTTGGGACCAGTCCTTTCAGCCCAGAGCAAGCCTGTTGCTGATGTCCATCTGCAGCCTGCAGTGGACTGCTCCCTCCTCCCCTTCCTCAGCAGGAGCCGGCAGCTGCCCCGGGCACTGCTGGCTGTGGGGCTGTTTGGGACGGCTGCCTCACACCTTTGTGTGGAGTTTACTCCATGGCTACCTGGAGGTTTCATCATGTCTTGGTCAGTGTTTTGGGCCTGCCTAAAAATATTTCAGTTTTTGCTGCTACCTCTGTGTCCCGCCAGGGTTTTCAGTATTCCCTGAGGTTTATCCTGTATTTCTGTATTTTCACCAGGTATTCCAAAATTAGCATAATGGGTTTTTTTCACACATGTTTATTGACTCTTTTCCCTTGACACGGGGAAAGCTGTTCTCAATATAAGCTAGAGCCTTGGCAAGAAATAGCAAAGGTGGAGATGTTTCCTGTATGGCAGCCTGTGGACCTTCCACCAGTGCACGTTTCTCATTTCTGCTTGGTATTTTGTTAGAGCAGGCGAAGGAGGATCTGGGGTTAGTTATTGGGATGTGAAGATTCTGCAAATGGCAAGGGCAAAGAGATGTTTAACTCAGGATTTGCCTACCCAGTGTGTACAGGCTGCAGATGTGCATTTCAAGGTATGTGGGTACACAACAAAGCTGTTTTTCACACAGTGGTGTTACAGCATAAAGGGAGCATATATGATAAAACCCAGAGCTTGTGATCTTCACCTAAAGGGTCTTGAGAGGGTAAATGAGAGTTTTGAGAAAGTACCTGTTGAGGCTAGGGGAAGGAACAGATTTGATTTTTCAATCCTATCTGCTTGTCCGGATCCCTTCTGAACTGTTTCACAACAGTAATTCTCAGCTCTCCCGTCTTGCCCAGTGCTCTGCTTTGAGCCGTGCCAGAGTCCCAAGCTAATCGTTCTACAAACTTGTTTTTCATCTGTTTCCACTGAATTCCTGGCATCTGCCTAGTAACAGGAGTAGGTCTGTTCCTGTGACCTGGCTGCTCAATCTCTGCAGAAACGCTTTTACTGCTCCTGCACAGGAGACGTTGCTATGTCCTAAACTCAGTTTTTCCCAAGACCCAGTCCAAGCCGAGTGCCTCTAAACCTGGCACCGTGTGGGCCCTATTTCAATATTTTTCTATTTCTGTCTCAGTACTGCCTGGCTTACCTACTAAAACACTCTATGAAATATTGCATGGTCGGTTGAGGCAAAATCTGGCTTGTTGCTCTAGGAATAATACCAGGCAAATTATCCACAGTCCATTTTATTTGGTGAATTTGACTGTTTTCACAGCCTGTTCACTGCAGCTGTCTGCTGCAGAAAGGCAGCAAGCTTGTTGGACAGAGTGACTGTAAAAATCAGGAACTCCTATTTCAGGCCATAATTTTGCTTAATTTCCTGAAATCCAGAAAGCTGTATATTTTCCAACACATCTCTGCTCTGGAGCTCTAAGGCTGAGTTTTCAAAGATTACCTATATGGGGTACTACCTGCATGAAAAATGTTGGTGGGAGGGTTGAATCCTGAAGCAGGGACAACGTGATGATCTGAAAATGTTTCACTGAGCAAAATATTAAAAACTTCACAGGCTTATGCCAGTTTTGTTAAGAATGTGCTTTTATGTACAAGCTGGCCAAGACAGGAGTGTTCTGTGAACGTCAATTATGCAGATTAAAGCAGCATTTGGCATCTGATACTGAGTTAATACTCAGTTAATGGTTTGAAAACTGTTTTTTGCCTGCTTTAATGCTAAACTGCTATGTCAGGAAAGATTATCGGCCTTTTATTTCAGTTTACAAGGAGGAAAAAAAAAAAAGGCTCAACATCTTGATACAAGTACATCTTGGAGGGTTTAGACATCGTAAAAGATTTGATGACCTGTTCTTTTAATCTCTTACAGTCATCAGATTTGAGAGGAAATTGCAGTCAAAAGTGAACATTTTAAAACTTGCTGGTCTGAGTGGCCTAACAGTCAAGCTGTTTTTTCCTCTTGACATTTCTCTGCTTAGTTCTTCAGACCTGCAGGCGTTCAGTCCACTAAGGCTGCAGTGCAGAAAGGGGGAAAAGAGCTGCGGAACTAGGACAGACTTGGAGTATATTTAACAATGTTCTATTTCGATGTGACAACAGCTATCGAACACCTACAAGATTGCAAACTGTGATTCACTCGGAAGCTGATATAACTGATGTCACGTTGTATTAATAGCTACAGAATTGTAACTGCTTTTAGCAGTGAGATTCATTAACAGCCTCTACAAACACTCTTGACAATCAGTTGAAAACCTGAAAATATTAGGTGTACATAAAAATGGATTATGCCATAAAGGAACCTCCCTGTGCTGCCAAATGTGTTTACAGCAGGTTCTTGAGGGTGTTATGCATAATGATTCCTCTTCATCACTTTCAGTAGGTCTTGGTGATAGCAAAAGGTGTTTGAGGACTGATCCACACTCTGAATTAATTAGGAGCTGCTGATCTAATGGGGTTGCATGATGTGAGTGTATTTGGGGATTATGGTGTCCATGGCATTTTTCTTGGCACGTGGAAGCTGCACAACCTTCCCACACAGTGCTGATGATGTCTTGGAAGCTGTTTGTTCCTTCACCTGTTTTAGCTGCACGTTTTGGCTTCAGTGGGTGTGGCAAACCATGCTTAGACAGCACTCTCCAAGGTGTACCAAGTGCAGGGAGTTCTCCCCTCTGAGCTTTGCATGCTTTCCTCAGTGTGGGCTGATAGCCATGTTTGAGGAGATGGGTGTGCAAGAGAAGGAAGTGTTCAATTCTTCCTATCTTTGAAGATACTGAATTAGTAGCTAACAATGATGGCATATAATGGCCCTCTCCAGCCTCTGTTAGCTCTCCTCTGGGCTGAAGGAGTTGGTTACTCTTCCAGGCTCTTCATAAACTCATTACATGTGTGTGGTTTTAAGGTTTGCATCCCCAGCATGACAGGCCAGGACATGGTTGTAGAAGTGAAATGAAGTCTGAAATTGAAGAGAGGAAGTGTTCAGGGTGACATTTGCTCTGTGTCAAGTTGTGTAGTCAGGCTTGTCACTGGAAGTGAATGTGTGGATATGTAAAGCTGGGCTGACATTTCCAGTGCTCTGGGTATTTCTGAGAGTTGTTTCATCATGGTTGGCCACCTACTTCCCTCAGTTCCATCCTTCCCATATATGTCACAGTACCTCTTCTCTTCCTTTTGGCCAAATAATTCCTTTTTCTTTAAGTTTTCAGGTGATGTCTGCTTTGTCTCATTCATCTGTCATCTGGTCTTGGCATCTCTCATTTGGATGTGACCTTACTTTTGGTGGCCTGTGACTCTCAGGCTGTCATGTGCAGACTTCTGGAGATGGAGTCTTCTGAGACTGGTAGGAAAGGTTGGCTCAGGACACAGCAAAATTGCTAATAACAGTCCTTTGAACACAGTACTGGCCACCAAGGAAGCAAAATTCCGTGTTTTGAGAAGATGGAAACCCTAAGCCTTTTTTTCCTTTTTCATTGTTCTTTTCTTTTTACAAGGTTGGAAATCTTGGTTTTGAGTACATCATTGAATGGTCATTTGCCCTTGCTCCCTAGAGTTATAGGTGGCTGTCCAGATAATTAAGTACAATTGATCATCTTCCAGGAGCACTGTTGATGTGTTAAATATCTCAATAGCAAACGATTCATTGGGCACATAACACAGCAAGTGATCAAACCACGTCTGGCTCAACATGTCTGTTGAAACAGCCTATGACAGTTAAGGAGTGTAATTAGCAAGACACATAGAATAGGATTGAAAAAAGATGTGAAAATAAGCAGAAGGATTTGAAAAGGATTAAGAGAATAAATGACAAACCAGTAGTTAAATGGTGCATGATTAATGACTGTAGAAGTAAAAGGTTGACTAAATATTGTGACTCTGTAATGGCTGCCCCAAAGTAATAGAAAAATACCCTGTTCGAAAGAATCCAGACCTGGATTTGTACTGACACATATGCTGACTCTGGACTTAGACCTGCTCCTTAGACTTATTTAGGTGAGCATCCCCTGAGATGCTTTCGTAGTTGACTTAATGACCTGAGATTCCTCTTCCATCTTTAATATTGATGATCAGCATCAAGATATCACCACCCCACTGAAATTCTGAATCCTCTTTTGAGCTGTGGTACAGGTAGATTGGACTGGCAGTTTGCAGCATGTTGGTAAAGCTGTTCTGAGGAAAATCAGGCTCTGTGTTCAGTAGTTCCAAGCTTACAGTTTAGTTTTGTCTCTGAGCACTAAGATGCTTTGATTTCAGTAATTCATCTCCCTCCGACTGCTTTATTGTCATTTGATTTATTAATGAGTTGGCTCTGACACTGTCCTAGTGCTTTCTCACAGCTAAGTGAAACCAAGGGTTGTGCTTAGCACAGATTGTGTGAAAAACACACCATTTCCCTGGAGCTGGCCCCTGGGGGACAGCATGGTTAGATTGGATGTGCAAGAGCTGGAACTCCCAAACTGTGACCTTGTTATCAGTAGCCCAACACTCATTCTCTCTCTCTCATTGTAGCGGAATTTCAGATCATGCTTTCTTTTTTCTAGGAGTGGATTGTGCTGTTAATTAGATAATGTTTGTAGAGCAGTGTACAAAACCTGCCAAGGGTCACTGTCCTCACTGGTATTATTAGAGCTGGAGGAAGACTGCCAGAAGGTATTGATTACTTGGTAAAAATAAGCCCTTCAAACTTCTTTGGGTTTTATTCGTTGCTGCTTTTTATCTCGGCATCCTGCAAACATTTCAGAGGGTGGGTTTGTTTGCCAAAAGATCAAAACAAAATGTTGACAACCACTGGTGCCAATTTGTAGCCTCCCGTGTGGGCGATATCAGAGGAAATTGTGCAGTGCTCTGGAAAGTCTGTCGAGGCTTTGAATCCCCTTGGATCCGGGAACTGTTGTTTGAGCAAAGCATCCAAGTGTCCAGGTGGGATTGCACATTGAGTACCAAGCATGAGAGGATCTCTTTGGGGACTGTGAAACTGTGTTGTGTATGGAAGCTTGTGTATACTTCCTGAAGCTGACATTTTGATTTGCTTAGTGGAGTCTGTCAATTAATTGAGTAAAGCTGAGTCTCGCAGTGGGTGCTGTTGAGTGCACTATGTCTGGCTGGTGGGAAGGGTTCAGTGCCCTCTGTGTTTTCTAGTTCATCTCTCAGCCATGGTTTACACTTCTCACACACCTCACCGTGGAAAACAAAATGTCACACTTTGAATTCATTAAGCAGCTGTGACTGTTGAAAGGGAAAGCTGTTCCATATGACAGTAAAATACAGGGAAAAGTCATGTATCTGTAGCAGAAAATACATAAGAAAGACAAATATTGTGTGATGTTCAGAAGAGCCAAGTCATGCTTTATAAAGGGAGATTTCTAAGGAGAATGGATACGAGAGGATGACAATTCAGTCAGGAATATGGCTTATGTGATAGAAAGAGGATGCACTAGTCATTCATGGATCCAGAGGAATAGAATTCAGTAGTGACTTCAAATCGTGTGGCCTTGTGGTTTCTCTGATGAAAATGTGCAGTTGGAGCAGAAGGAAAATGTTACATCTTTCTGCAAACCAGGCCAAGGACAAAGCACAGACCTCCAAACATCTGCACATGTTCTGACCTAAAAATTGCTTCAGCAGGGAAACTAAACCAGGCTTTGGTGGAGACTGCAAAGTGCTTTCTGGGCATATGTCAGACTTGCAAATGGGCTCACTTTGATTATCACAAGTCCCCTTCATGTTCTTTCCAAACCATTAGTGAATGAATATTTGAGTAAATGAATATTTGAGTAAATGAATGAATATTTGAATAAATGACAAGTTTTTAAGTGAACTGTCACCCAGCAATCTTAAGTGCTGACTCGTCAAAGGGCGCATCTTGTCAAAGCTGGCCAGTGGTGCTTGAAGGAGCAATGCTGGCCTGACCTGCCAACCTGTTTCTTCAGGCACAGAGCACCTGCTGGGGGGTGCACTGACCACTGATACTTTGGTAATCTTGAACAAGTACCAGCTGCTTTTCTTTTAAAACTCAGGACAATTCATGAGCAAAGGAGGGGCAAAAACCATCAGCAGATGCTGTCAACTCACTCCCTCGATGCTAGTTGCTCAGATTTGTTCCAGAAGTAACTGAGATGTGAGCAAGTCTTCCAGCTGCCTGCTGCATAAAGTATGAGTGAAAATGGTTAATAAAACCAGGCAGATGACAGAATTAACTGTTTAGGTACATGGCTGGTGAAAGGGAAGAATGGTACTAGTGCTGAGAAGTGGCAAAGAGGTTTCTGTTACTGAGATTTGTTACTTCAATATGTCACAACCCATCCATAAGTTAAAGATGGAGAAAGAGCTTTGGGAAATGGGACAGCAAATACCTGCCAGCACAATTTTAATGCTCTTTCAGTTGAGCTGTTTAAATGTAGTTGCCTATTTGAGGAAACGACTGAATATAGATTTTAATGCTTCTGCTGCTCAGTAGGTTCTCACGTGGGCATTGCAAAATCATCCCTGATTGCCCAGACACATGTGGAGTTAGACATGAGCATGTTGAGTGAGGGGACTGGCAGATACTCCACAGGTGGGACAGGGCTTGCACAGACCATGCAGGGCACCCAGTTTGCACAAACTGCAGAGGAGGAGAACCTGGAAGCAGCTTAGGAAATGGATGGGAAAATACGGCAGTCTGAGGACTGTGATCTTGCTTCTCTCTTGTGGCAAAAGGGAAGGAGTAAGATTTTTGTGTCTGACAAGCTATCTGGAGAAAGTCAGGGAGATGGCAAGGTTTCTTAGGAGGCTTCTTCAGGATGCTGGCCCAGCTTCCACTGACTCATGGCTTAGGGACTTTCTCTACTCTTAAATTTTTTCCTCATTGATTTAATCCAGTTTCTTTTCGACCCGTCATAAATGTCCATGAGCACCCCAAAGTCCTGCAGTGAGGAGATACCCACTGCCCCTGTTGCTTCATGAGGATGTCTGCTCAAGTTGGCATGATGAGTTCTTGGCTGTGGGTTGCCACAGAGCTGTGGCAGGGCAGACCCTAATTATAGCACATTATGCTGGTTTAATGACAGTAATAGAAAGTCAATTTATAGGCAAGAGCAAATTGCCTTTTTATATGGGGAGGAGGATAATTCCTCCCATGTGTTGCATTATTAAATTTGTAATCTTCATTTCTAATGCTTTTCAAAAGTGAATATTAACAGAATCTAAAATGCAGCTCATAAATTTATGAGCTGCATTTTTTTCCCAACTCTTCGAGTTCTACAATTTGTCTTAAAAGGTGAACTTCAGCAAGTTTAGGGTTTTTTTCGCTTAATAAATGAAAATCCCTTACTTCTTACCTACCTCTGGACAAGCTTAAAGGCTCCAAAGATACTGCATTTTAAATAGCAGTAATGGATATCTATTTCCATTCTTGCTGAGTGGAGAGTTCTGAGTTCAGGCTTATTCCCTGGTGATAAAAGACACTGGAGGGAAAAAAGATGACACGTTTTCATATGTCATTTGCTAGCGAGGAGGCTGTTGTGATGCTCTTTTTGGTTGCCAAGGAAACAGAGCCCTGAACTCCTGTCTCTGCAGGCAGGAGGAGGAGGAAAGGATGTTATTTCACTCCTGAGCTCGATTTGTAATTGTGACTTGTGATCAGAGACTGTGAATGGGTTGGGACTGAGGGTCTCACCTTCAAGTTCACTTTCAAATTGTGTGTCCTACCTCCTTGTGTTTGTTTCCCTGTTGAAACGAGTGTGAAGGGTGGAGCTGGTGGGGTGGGTGGCTGGCACAGGTCGCTGGCACAGTTACTGTACAGCGGAGTGAAAGGGAGCGCTCGGAGCACGGGCGGTGATGGAAGGGGATTGTACTTCTCTGACCTTGCCAGTAAGATCTTGAGAAGTCCCAAGGCTTCCTTGTGTCAGCCCAGCTGTTAAATCTGAGAACAGAAGCATGAAAGTTACCTGCAGGTATCAGAAGGCTGGAAGTGACAGTGATGCAGGTGCTTCCTAAGCATGGTGTCCTCTCCTGACCTTCTTCCATTACTGTTGGGCAGTCATTGCCTGCACATTTTATAGAGATTCCCGTCAAACTTTTTTTTTTGTGGCTGCATTAAAACTATTTTTTCACTCACACGCTGCCCTTTAATGCGTGTTTGATCTCGCTGAACTGTCAGTGTTGCCTGCAAGGCTGATGCTGGCTGTATCACAATTGCTTCTTCATCTGTTCTCTTTTGTGCTCTCATAGTAGAGAGAGATTAGCAGGGCACTCTAAAGCATTTTGTTCATCCTTGCTCCTTCTGCAGAACTCGTTCAGAAATCTTTGGCACAGATCATGGGATTTTGGTGAACTTTCTGCCAGGTACATGCCATGCTGCAAACAGGCATTGCTTCTCAGGGTGCTGTGCTGGTGTGTGGCTGTTGTTCACTGTGGGAGATTAATGCAAATTCCGTTCAATAGAATATTGAACACTGGTGTGCCTCTTCTTCATAAAGGACTGATTCTTACTGCATCTAGTTGCTGATAATTGAGAAAACGAGATTTTGGTATTGTTCCTGGAGTGTATTAATCTCCTGCATTAATTGATCTGTATTAATCTGATGACTTTTTGCTTCCGTCCTCAGTAACCTGTAGCCAGGCATGATATTTTGGTTGGTTTCCCACATTCTGCAGTAGCTTTCAGCAGAGATGAACTTGTTATGTTTATTTTCCAGCTCTGGCCAAAGGGCTTTTTCTCCTCTATTGAAAGCTCAATACTCTGCATAGACAAACGGTGAACTGAATTTCCCAAAGGACTTCAAGTAATCTGGGCTGTTTTTCTATCTGAGTGCTGCTTTTGTGCATGCAGCAAGCAGATGTAGGAGGCAGTTTTGTGTCTGCCATGTTCGTCTGTGGGAGAGTGTGTCACTCGAATGAGAGCTTGCATGTGTCTCTTCAGGGTTTGGGCTGTGAAAATTTTGCTTGAATGTTTTTTTCTTAGGTGTCTGCTAGTTAAATTCCAGCGCCTCTGTTTTTGGTATTGGATGGTGTTTTCCATGTGTAACGGCCTGACTTGTCCCCAGTTGAAGATATTTATGAGGTATGATTGGCAGGGCTGTTTGTAGTGATACAAACTCACTTTGGTTTCTTAGTCACCGTGAATGACTTAGCATCATAAAGAACCATTGCTCCTGTCCTGCTCTGGGCATTGACGCCTGATCTTCCCTTCCAGCTCTCATGAGATGTCTGCAGTGAAATTACCACAGTCATGAAGGGCAGGGTGCTCTCCTTTCACTCCACCCAAGCAGAACCCAGCACTTGATCCAGAACCTTGATCCTGGAAAGGGATCTATATGAAAGAGGCAGTATTGAGTGCAGCAGATCCATTTGCAGGCGTTTGGGAAATGTAGTCACTCTCTGAGCTCTCCCTTCAGCACCACAGGTGTGCTATAAACAGGGTTTTGTACATTTCTTGGTGGTATTTGGGGAAAAAAGGGCTCCCTTTAGTGCACCTGTGGTGGGCTGTGGTGCTTGCCTGGCACAACAGATGCTCCATAGCCATGGACCTGTCACTGGATGTCTCCATGTGAGTAAAGCAGTTAGAGGTTTAGAACATGCTGCTTTGCTTCCTCTAGCATGTATTCCATGAAAGCACCTTCAGTGAAGCCTGACAGAACTAGTTGTAACATCTGATGAGATTGTCTGGAATTAGGAGCTCAATGCCTGAAATTGTTTAACTTCTCTGGAAACCAGACCATTGGCTCCCCCCTCTCTGCTTCCACAATGGATTAAATAATTGCTTCCAAATGGACACAAGTTATTAAGCACTGTATATAATTAAAGTCAACTCCTTGTGAATTTGATCATTCGTTTCCTTAAGGAAAATATGATGAAGTAATTATAACCCAAGCTAAACACAAATCAAAGGCTGTTCAAAACGCAGTTCTGCACCAGGATTCTAGTTCATGAATGACTCCAGGCTTCTGTGGCTTTGTGCCTGTTAAGGAAATGGGGCTGTGTTTTTAATTGTATTTATAACGAGTGAACAAAAGGTTGCATGACTCATTCATTGTGCCAAGACTGTTGCTCTCTGTGCTCACACACACGTGGTCTTGACAAAGCTGCTTGCTCCTAAAAGAGTGTCAATAGGACAAAAGAAAAGTGAAGAAATCTCATTAATAAATATGGCCTTGTCAACTGCTTCCTCTGAATTTTGTCTGTACCAAAACTAAACTTTTACCTGCAGTCTAGTAGCTGTGATTTTAAGGGAGGCAAATACTTCTTCAATGCTTAAGCTACTGTCTTGACTGTCTTCCTGTCATTACGCTATGTAGCAGATACTTTCTAGTTTCAGCCAAATCTGGGAGAGAAGTCCAAGATGTGCAGACTTTAAAATGCTGGAAAAGATGGCTCTGGGTAGAGAGACACATAAATAGTGCTGCTGGGAGAAAAGGCCTGATACCTAATCTCAGTTTAAAATTCACCTTGTGGATGAAAGCAGACCACTGGAGCTGAGCATCCAGTGGGACAGAAAGGTGTGTCAGCACCTCTGGGAGGTTTTGGTGGCCTGTTCTGCAGCAGGAAAACACAGCTTGCCACCAGGCTGCTGAAGTTACTTTGCCCCTGCTTGCTTCCCAAAAGTTCCCAAGTGAAGAGCTAGATGCTGGGCTCTGCCAGGAGGGGCAGTGGGTGAGCAGGCAGGTCCAGCAGGCTCGGGAAGAGCACAGCAGCCTCATGCAAAGTTTCGTGGCTTAGTGAAGTGTAGGCAGGGCAGCTCTTTCATCTCATGCCATCTTTCTCTACAGTGGCTCTTTCTAGTAGCTTTATTTTTGTGAATTCACCTCATTTTTGTGATCCTTTTCTAAATCAAGAGGTTTTCTGCAGCTCAGGCTCATTCATATTTCAGAACCTGGACTTAAGCAACATCCTCAGTTATTAATAGTGTGAGATGGATGGCAGAATTAGGACATTAGGGTGTTCTGGTTCAACTCTGTTGTAATTAAGTAGAGAGCTTCACCTGGCCTTCACAACTTACCTTGCTTAGTTGGAGGACTTCCAGCCATGGGACACAAATTGGCTCGACCTCTAATTCTCCTTATGAATTAACAAGAAAGGCCTGGGGTGGTGCTGGCACACTAACCAGCCACTCATCTTTCTCCTTTGATGTTTTCCTGATACCCACATCTTGATAGCTGGCAAAGTTCTAGGAGTTTGGAACTGAGAACATGTAGAGCACTGCTGGTTGTTGATTCTGTGTGACATTTTCCTCAGCTTTCTCAGGAGTAAATATTACAGTTTAGTAGTAAATAAATAAGTTAAATTAATTGCCTGTGCCAAATGTACATGTTCTCTGAGCCCATCAGCTAAATTTTCCTTGACTTGGTAGGTACTTGGACTGCAGACCCCCAGGGCTTCCCAGGTGGGCTGGTGTCAGAGGAGAGGCTTAAAACCCCAAATCCAAGAAGTGGAAAGATTGAATCCCTTAATTGCCATGCAGTGAGAATATGTGTGTGTATATCTGTGGTTTATTGCACTATAAATATCATAGTAAGATTACATTTTTAAGTCATCACCCCTTGCCCAAGCACAGAAGTAGCAGATGAAGAAGGGCCTGGGATGTGGGATGTGTCTGTCCCAGACATGTCCCAGACAACTGGTGCAGCATCAGCAGTTCTGTGATTGTCTTTCCCTGGAGACCTGGGCTACAGACAGGGCAGTGTGCAGGTTTCATTGCTAGGTTGCTGCAGAAATATTACAGCAGTGAATTTTCTGGATGGCTATGGACATTTCATTTAATCAGACTCTACTGCAAAGCCTGGCAGATTGGGGGAAGAGAAGGGGGCAGTGTGTTCCATTTTCTTATAAAAATAAAAATGCAAAAGCAGCCATCAGATGAATCTATTTGGATCCTCCTGCTGCAAACAAAATCGAGACATGGAAAGAATTCTGAAGAGCTGGGTCTAGCTGCAACATAGTTCCCATGAAATACTCTGAAGGAACCAAACGTTTTTGTTAGTGTTATGGTACTGCAACTCCTTTATAGTGAAAAGCTAAACAATTTTTTATGGTAGTCAAAAACTCCACTTGAAAGTCATTGACAGTGGAACATATGCGTTTACCTTTTTGGCTGTTGGCTTTCTGTCTTTTGACAGGGAAGGGAAAAAATCTCCAAGTGATTTTCCTGTTTGTTGCAGAACTTTTTCTTTAGACACTTCTAAATGAAAATTTTTGGCCATTAAATTTTTTCATATGGAATTATCAAAAAGGTCGAAATTAAAAATAACATCATGGGAACTACTTGGTTTCAACCTCAAAAGGAGGAGAAAAAAAATACGTTTAAACTGTGAAAATGGAGCTCATGAAGAAAGGAAGGAAAATTCATGCTCTACCCATGCCCCAGCCAAGCTACAAGAGATGGTAACCTCTCCTGGGGTGGAGACTTGCCTAAATAGAGACACAGTTGGATTTAAACCAAACTGCAGCTCAGGCCAGCATGGAGGAAAAAATGCTGCTTTAAGTGTGTGAGGAGTTGGGCTGTGGGCTGGGTTGTGGGGGAACTAGGGAAGGCAGCCTCAGGGGCTGTTCATCAAAATAACCCTGATTTTTGGTCCTCTTGTAACAGTGAGGGGCAAGAAGGGAAACCTCTGGGTTCAGGGGGAGTTGGTTTGACAGCCACACATCTGGGCATGGGTGTCAGCACAGCCTGTTGGTGTGGGGGTGACCAGTGTGAGCTCTAGGATGAGAGAAAGCTTTTCTGTGCTAAAATACCCTTGTGGATCAGCAATGGGATGTATTGGGACTGTGCTGCAATGGGAACTTGGAGGTGTTTCATTGGCATCTCCAGAGGTTTCCCATGCAGGCAGGGTGTCCTGGCCCTGCTCTGCATTCAGCTGGAGTCAGTAGCTGTAACAGCAATGCAAATAGTTGCTAATTTTACTATTTTTCTGGCTCTCACAAGAAGAGTTGATTGAACTTTCCTAACCCCGTGAATGTACCTAACCTCCACAGATTAAGAATTAACATGTTGAAATATTTTTTTCTATCCCATAAAGATTCTGTGCTTAATTTGGAAAGAAGGGGTGTGATTTTGTTGGTGTCTGAAACTAGGACAAGGGGAATGAAGCATACAGCCTGATTAGTGCCCCTGCTTATCCCCAGCCATTTTCTGTCATTCTGGTGGATTACTCAGGCTGTGATGATAGCCTGGCATGTTCTGGAGCACAGTACAAACTGCCTCTCTTTAGGTACTCATAATTCACACTCCATTAGGATGTTGATGTTGGGAATGCTTGGCAGGATGTCAGGGCTTGCCAGGCATGATGAGATTGAGTTCATCTCGTTAAACTGCATTCTGAAGTGACAATCCAGTATTTTTTCTTCTTTTTCCTCAGCAGAGGCAGCCCTTAGGAGAGCATCAGGGCTTGCTCTGGACAGACACACCCCTGTAGAGGGGCCTGTGCTGCCCACCCTGACAGGCCACAGCTCAGCCTGTGCCAGGCTGTCACAGGTGTTGTGGCTCATGCAAGGCTGTGGGAAGATTTCTCTTTATCTCCTTTGAAGCTGAACAATGGAATTTTTATTCATCTCAGAACTGATTCATAGCACGCAGGTCTTAGTACGTGTCGCAGGGAGTCAGCATCTGACTAAACAGATTTTTGTTTTTTTAAACACTTGAGGAACAACAGTGCAGTGACAAAGTTTCAAGTGGAGAAGTTAATGTGCTGACTCTTTTCTCAGAGTACCTGAAAATAGTTAGGAGATTAAATGGTCAGTGCTTTAGCAGTCTGATGGGGTGCTGAGCTGACACTCCCACTGCTGCTTTTTGCCCACAGACGTGCCAAAGACCAGTTGTTGGACTTCAGGAGCTTCCTCACCTCAGCAGGTGGTATTATCCAGCTGGGTGCTTGATGTTTTCCCTTCCTTTTCAGCCCCAAACTGACCTGCTTCATCGTTTCTCAGGGGCAGATCTTCATGGGGACGAAAGATAGAAAAAACTCTTAGGGTCAAAACCAAAGAGTGAAGTTTGTGGCTGTGGCAAATGAAGGGCTTGTGAGCCTATGTTAGAGCCAAGGGTAGAGCAGGCAGATTCAGCAGGAACTGAAAGGAGATAGCTCCGGGCAAATCTCTGCAGGCAGTTGGGTCCTGTCCTGTCTCTGCTTTCTACATGATCCACAACGTGCTCTGAAGGCTTCCTTGACTCTGCCAGATGGGTTTTTCTGTGTTCCCTTGCTGGAGTTGGCAGTTCTTCATGCTTCATAAGTGCAGGCTTGTATTTTGGAGCAAAGCAGGCAATTCATGTGCTGAGGAACCCAGGTGTGAATGCAGCGAGCAGAGTCTGCCCAGGTTGATGCCCCACAGGATGGTTGGATGGGAATTGTTCCATGCTGCTACACTTGGGTAAGAAAAGCAGTGGGAATGCAGTCTCTTCTCTCAGGCTCAAACGAGCTTTCTTGGAAAACACAAAATGTTCTGTTTTCCAGAGTTTTGCAGTAGGAACAAATGAAAGTAGGCATCCAGCTGATTTCCCTTCCTGATTTTCCCCCTCAAGCTGAAGTTTGGGAAAGGATAACAGCTACCCACGCTGTTTTGCCAGACCCTTGGTGTCTTGGGTGGCCCATGCTGGTGCTGTGTGTCCATGTGCTTTGGGTGCCCCTGCGCTCTCTGCGTGGAAGCGGTTGGGTAATTTAGGAGTCAGGCTGATTGAGTTGAAATTCAGTCAATGCCTGATCTCAGGGCTAAATCAATACCAATTAATTCTAAAGTACAGGAGGGTCTGTAGCACATGCATCAGGCTGGTTTCTTTTTGTGATGGTAGCAAACTGCAGTGGAGGAGAAAATTGAAAACAAACTGGAAAAGAGAAAGATACAAGTACCTGGGTGCAGGAAAAGGAAGTGACAAGAGAGGAGACAGTATAGGGATAACAGTGAGAGGGGCATGCTCTGTGTCTCAGAAATGTCGTCAATAAACATCTATTATAGAGTAATTCTGTGTAGGAGTAATAATTATATAAGCATGACCTTGTGATGAGCTGTTGCAAGACTCACATAGATTTTTCAAGACTTGCTGTCCTCTGAGCATGGAGAGCCCTGTCAGGAGCAGAGAGGAAGAGCTTTGAAGAGTTGTGTGTGGGAATGATGTACAAAAGGACATGAAGAAGTGGTTACTCTTTCCTTGGAGAGAAGGGAGCAGCACTGCTCTTACTTTCCCCACCTCCATGATTTCAGGCAAATCCAGTTCTTGGTGGCAGCTCTTCCCTGGGAGTGGCACCATCCTTGAGCAGAGCTGCCTCTTGGTGTGGTTGACAGCTGGAAGTTTAGTTAAAGGAACTCTCCAGAAGGTGCTCTGCTCTGCACAGGGCACCTGCATGGTCACCTTGCTCCTCTTTCTTTGTTACTGGGTTGTCTGGAAGAAACTTTTGGTTGTCCGATCTGACGTTGCTCAAAGATGAGGGGAAAATGATAACGGGATCTAATTAATAATGAATGAAATTATGCAATATAATTAATATCAGTCAAGAGGAATGTAGGGAAAATGGGTCTTGTGAGAAATTTTTTTTCTTCAAGTTTTAGAAGACACAGCTATCTGGGTAAATGTGATAAGTATGTTAGGGTTTTGTCCTAGAACATGACCCTAAAAATGTGATTGTGATAAATGGATTAACAACTTGCTTCACATATCAGAAAGCAGTTGTCAAGGAAAAGCCTCAAAGGCAGGAGGGCTCTCTTGAAGGCCTGGTGGTGCTCAGTGTTTTCATTTGATTTGGACCGAGCATGAGTTTAAACCTCACTTAATTCACCGGCGATGTGGACATTAGAAAGAGAATAAATAGTATTGAGGGTGGGAGAGCTGTATAAAGCTGTCTGGAGTTTTGCTTGGTTTCTCTTCAAATAATTTTTTTTTTTTTACATATTTTTAATATAAGGTTCTGCAAGGTGGTACCAGCAGGACAGGCCAGGGACCGCACAGCCTCCAGGCGAGGTGTGATGTGACCAGGAGCTCACAGTGGCCTTGGGAGATGCCAGCAGAAGGAGTGAAGATGAGAGTACAAGCTGATTTTTACCTCTGTATGCATTTCTGCACTAAAATGAAGACTGCATTTCTGTTCTCAAAAGGGTGTTTAAAACCTGGGGAGATTGTTATAAAGATTCAAGGCCGGGAGAAAAAAAATGCCAGAGCATGAGAGACATAGAGATCTCAGTCTGTTTAACTTGTCAAATAAGATTGAGAGATAACTCATCTGCACTGCAGAAAAGTCTTCATAGTGAGAACACAAAGCAGCTCTTGGGGTGGAGAAGGGCACTAAAAAAACCTGATGTGCGAAAGCTGAAACCAGGCAAACTTAAACCACATCTCTAAATGTCAGGTAGTAAAAAAACCCATGCAGGCAAATGGCAGATTCTTCATCTCTCGATACCGTCAAACCCAGAGTGGATCGTGCTTTAGAAGATCTTCTTTAGCCAAGCATAAATTGTTTGGCTGAACAGAGCAAAATCGAAGCACCTGTCAACACTGAGCACTTGGCAGTGTCTGCTGGGCCCTTCTGGTTGTTGGCGTCAGCAAGGTGCTGTGTGATCTTCACCCTGGATATTTGACCAAAAATTTTCTTCTTCCCAAGGTCATCCCAAAGTAAAATCCTCTCTTAGTGATGCAGGCTTGACTGACTGCTTAACCTCTGTTGTTTGCTGCTTAATTGGAAGAGGTGCAGGGAATGAATCTGGTGACGCTGCAGAAAATGTCAATACTGCTCTTACTTGTTTTAGATACCGCTGACAAATTAAGACAAATGATTTTGCCAGGCAGCACCCACATAGATGCATATCATTTACCTTCTGATTGGCAAAGGTGTCGAAGCACAAAGATTTCAGGAAGGGGAGGAGGCACAGCCCCTATGCCATGCTCCACACTGACCAGGGAAGGTTAATGGTAGGTGGCTTGCTTGGCTCACAGATAAGAAGTGCAGTGTCATTCATATTTCTTTCCTTTCCAGGTGTGCTATCCCTGATCTGTCCTCCTCTCCCAGCTGATGGGGGTGGATAGTTCAGGAACCTTTATCTCCTTTCTGATGGCATCTCTGGTGCTTATGGTGATCTCTTACCCTGTTTCAGTCATGCTTCTGGCTGCTGTTGTTACGGAGCTTGCTTTTTTGGCAAAACAGATTTTTCCCTTCTGTTCAAAGGAAACTCTCAGCAGGAAGAGACTGTAGAGGGAGAAAGGTTGGAGAAACCTTTCTCCAGAATGAGAGATCATTTGTAAGATGCAGGAGTTGCATCTCGTCTGGAAGAAGAGGCAGGAGCAAAGGATTTTTGTCCTTTATTCCCATTGTCTTGTTTTAGCGAGATTCTCAATTAAACTTTAGCCATTTTTTCCTTTCCTTTTTTTCCTTTTTTTTTTTTTTTTTTTTCCCCTTTTTTTTTTTTTTTTAAATCTGCAAAAGCAATCAGGACTACTAGAAAATTACCCACTCAGCAGTGGAGAGCTGTGCATGTGGTGCTCTGCAGCTGAACTTGCCCCGTGCCAGCTGGATCTCTGGTACAGTGCCCTGGTGCTCCCACAGTGCTGCCTTCCCTTGCCTTTGGGCCCTTCTGCTTTATTTCTCTGGCTTTCAATCAGGAGATGGTTGATCGAATAGAGCAAGCACCTTGTGCTGCTCAAAACCCCTTGCTCTGTCCCAAGCCTCTTATTTATTGCCAGCTGTGGATGAATAGTCTTTTAATTTTGAGTGTCTCCAGGCACATCTCATTAGACTGGGGAAATGGGAGATTTTTGTAAACAGATGTTGCATGGCTGGGCAATGGGGCATTTTTAACTTGTTTCCTACCTTTATGTCATTTGATGCTTTGACTCTGGCTGCCAGCAGAGCTCTTGTGAGGGCTGACCTCAGAGGGCAGGAGGATGAGTGCTCTGAGTGCACACGTGAAGGAGGGACGGGCACTGGTGCGTGTGGAGGACTCAGAGATTGTTTGTGGAGATGAATGTGAGACAAATGAAATGGGCCATCAAGTCTGCCTGCATGGCTGTGGGATCTGCCCTCAGAGGCACCTACAAACCCCATCAGAGGCTCCAGTGAGCTGCACAAGGCTAAAGAGGGTGCATCAAAAGGATGCTGCTGTGCGCTGGTCGGGAGAATAGGCACGGCCATTTCACAAAGCTTCGCTTTTGTTGATGCCCATATTGTCATTCTTGCCTGAAGGTTTGGATTTTGAAAGCACATGAGAAATATGTTTTACATCTGTGTAACTTCCTGATTTATACAGTGTGCTTCATGCATTGCTCTAGGCACACAAACAGTACAAACTGTAGTTAATGTTAACCCAGAACGTGCAAATTCGATCCCCTTAGCTCACAGGGACATGTGTACGCAGGCTGCACCATGTGTGGGGACAGCAGCTGGTACAGAGCCCTGGGGCCAGCACGTTTTCCCAGTTGGAAACCTCAGGATAGTAGAGGAAAAGGTACTTTACAGCTGTATTTATAGGGGAATTTTTGTCTTTGCATTTCCATGTAGATATAATTGAAGAAGTGGGATAGGAAGCGTTTCTGATATCTTACCAAAATTTTTTTCCACAGTCCCTCTTCGCACCAAGATCTAAAGAAAAGTATTTTAGGTCAAGCAGCCTGCTACAAATAACAGTGTATTTTAGGCAGGTTATTACAGATACACTCATATTTCCAAAGTAGTTCAGAAAGTGATTCACAAGAAGCTCCATCTGAATATGAGGAGGAACTTCTTCACTGTGGTTGTACTGGAAAAGGTTGCCCACAAAGTTGTGGAGTCTCCCTGACTGCAGATATTCAAGAACTGTTTTGACACAATCCTGTGCAGTGTGCTCTAGGATGACCCTGTTCCAGCAGGGAGGATGGATCAGATGACCCACTGTGGTGCCTTCCAACCTTACCCATCCTATGATTCTTTGAAAGATTTGCTTTCTTTAATATTTGGCAATCCTGAATTCTCCAGACTCAGTAGCTGGGTCATTTCTCCTCTGGAGCTGGTACTCAAAAAAGCTGGAAGGTTTCTGAGAGCGCCATGGGTCAGAGGTTTGTTGCCTGAATTCAGGGTAATGACTCGGCATCTTTAGAGAATTTAGATAATTTTGCTTTGTTCGGAAAACTTGTAGCAGATGTGTTTCAGGATGAGTGCTCTATGTGGGATGAAATCTGGAGCTTCCTAACACCAGCTACAGCAATTAATAGTAGTGGTATTCATTACATATTCATTACATAACATGGTTTGTTCTGAGAAACAGACTGCTTGAGATGGAGGATGAAAATAGCAGCTGTTAATTTCAGAGGGCTGAGCCTCTGAAGACTGCACCCAGGAGGAACCAGAACCCACTTAATTCCCTCTATGCTGTGGCTGAGGGCGTCTACCAAGGGGAATAGTCCTCTCCAGGGTTTTCCACTGCTGGTGCTTTCCAGTGCCACCAGGGAACCTTTTGGCTGTGCCCAACTATTCCCCTGTGGCTGGTCTGGGAGGCTCCTGCTTTCACAGCACCTCTGGTGCTGCCTGGCCTTTTCCTCCCCTCTGCTCACCCAGTGCCCACCAGGATGTGTGACTCTTTGTGCTGTTCCACACAACCTGAGGCAGCAGCGTGGGATTGGGAAAGGCTTGGAGGCATCAGGCTGTAGACCTCAGCTGTGCCCGTGGTTGCTGCTGCTGTGTTCCCTGACTGGGTAGCTCTGGGTGTAGCCAGCTGGTGTGGCTGCCTGCTCAATGGATAATTAATTGGTACAAATGGTTGGAGGAGGTAGGGAGGGTGTGCATGCTCTGAGTATCTGCCGGGCCTGGCATGGTGGAGCAGTGAGTGTGCTCCAGAGGTGACTCGGGAGCTGCTGGTGAAGCAGGGCTGAGTGAGGGAAACATTGAGTGACACGTGCCAGGCTGGTCTTCCAAAAGACCTCCTCTGCTTCTCCTTAGCTCTGTCAGCACAGAAGGCTCTGGGAACAGAGGCTGACTGCCTTTTCTGCCCTTGTGTCCCTAGATGGTGATGGTCGGAGACTGAAAGGAGCCATCCAGAGGAGCACAGAGACTGGCCTGGCCGTGGAAATGCCCAGCAGGACCGTCCGTCAAGCCAGCCACGAGTCCATTGAGGACAGCATGAACAGCTATGGATCAGAGGGAAAGTAAGTCATCAAAAGGGACCTGGCTAATCACTCGTGGGATGCACTGTCCCTGTACCTATTAATTTTCCTCCAGCATGATGGACAGTGTGTTTTTCTGCCTGGCCTGTGCTGCAGGTGTACTGCCCATCCAATTAGAGCAGATCTCTCTGTCTGCATAGCGGGCACATACTCGACTGTTTGTATACTATCTTTAGTGTTCTCATTACTCTGAGCTGAAGCAGATACCCATTACTTTTAACTGCTTTGCCTTTGCATGAGTAATTCAGGGTCAATAGCAGTGGCTCATTACTGCTTGTAAATTACAAGCCAGTAGTTTTTAATGTTGCACAATAGTTGTCCACTTCCCTTGTTTCAAAATAGCCCTTTGGTTTGGGGCAGAAGTTTCAAGGTGCTGTAAAGGATGAAAGTAATAAAAATACGTGACAGCAAAATTCTGATATCAAAATACCTATTTAGGAGCCTGTGTGTACTTCAGTAAAAAACTTTGTTTCATCTGAGTTACAGTGCCATTAAAGAATGTGTTTCAGAAAAGATTTTTGACCCCAAGAGAAGTTACAACAGGCCTGCATTTAGACTTTATTCCAGAATGCAAAGCAGGGGATCTTTAGGCCCGAACTTTGGGACCTGACTTGTCTCCAATTCTGGTTTTTGTATTTCCGTTACTTGAAGCCATATATGGAAATTTAATAATTTTCTGAAGATGACTGTTCATTGGAATCTTTGGAAGCAAAAACCCCGCAGTATTTAAAGAAGAAGACAGTACATACCATCCACTTTTGTGCTTTCTAGGTGTGAGGCCAAAATGTTTCTATACCTAAAAGGTGTTCTGTTTAAGCCAAGGACCACACTTGGCATCACTCTGTATGCTCTCTGTAGTCCTATGTGATATTCCAAGTACACTGTACAGCTGAAATGCTGAGATAGTCCAAAGACACTCTCAATTACTGTGATTCTGGTGTTAAATAAGTAACAGGCTGTAAATTAAGAGAGACTTTCTTTAGCTTTAGAAGTAGGCTAATCCTGGAAAGGCATCATAGATCTGTGCTGAAGGTTCAAAATAGTAATGAGGCACAGACTGCGATAGCAATCTTGTCACTCAAAAGCTGTGATGTACCTTATCTCTTCTGTGAGCTACTGTCTCCAGGGAAATATTCCTGCTACACCAGCACAGTCCTGTGGCTTGGAGTTCTGCCTCCGCTACTAGATGCAGAGGATTAGTGATTAAGTTCAGTCCCTGGGCAATGAGGAGCAAGAATCTGCTTTCATGCAGAGCAAAATTCTTTCCTTTTTCTATTTACACAGCTTACCCTCCTGGGGAGGGGTGCAATTCCCTGAACGCTCTGTGTCCTCTCACTGCATACACCAGCTGCTGTGTTGGGCTTTTGTGGAGGGGGAGTATTTCTGCCAATAAAACACTGCACCCCTACAAGCACTGTCTCACCCTCAAGGCAGGTGACACGTAGCTATCAGCTGGACAGAAAAATGAAAAGCCTGTCATGCAATCCAAATGTCTTTATTAAAACAAGCCTAACGTTTGGCATTCCAGCCTTGAACGCTGCCAGAACATCCTTGCCAACACCTCGGCCAGCAATGGGGTAGTTTCTTCTCTTCTCTTCTCTGAAATGTGTGATTAAGTGGCTCCTGGATGCTTTGTTCCTAGGTGGGATAATTAATCTCCTCTGGGAACCCAGTGGGAATTGCAGCTATCTGTCTGAGCCACAAGTGATAAGCAAATAGGGCTGAGAGTACAAAGAGCTAAGAGGGCTCAATTCTCTTTGAAACATGGTGGGAGGGGAGTTTCTCTGCTTTCTTTTCCTACAGCAAAGAATGGAATTGTTTGGGGAATAGCTTTGAGGAACAGAAATGTGTTCTCTAAATCAGATTTCTCTTGACCACTCTCATTCTCTGTAGCTGTCTTCCCAGGGAGGCAGAATGAAGATTCATATGTCTCTGTTAGCTGCGGCCAGTTGATTTTCTTTCTAATAAAAGCTGGGTTTGTGACTGGTGCAGATACTCTCAGGTCAGAGAGTTCTCACCAGTGACTGTCAGACCCATGGTTTTCAGCAAGGCAGTGCTGTTCTAGTTCTTTCCACCCATGCATCCCTTTGGTGTATTCACACCTGGAAGAAGATGGATTCAAAACATCTCAACTTCCCATGTGTTTTTATAATCCTCATCAATTTAAGGACTAGAAGGACAACTTCCAAAGGTGGCAGGCTGAAATAGTCAAAGATTTGGTGAAACTTTGCTGCAGCAGGCCTAAATACCTGCCCTCAGCCATACAAACTGCTTTTAGGAAGTGTTGCTCACTGGCTGCTTTTTCATGTTTGTTGCAGGGAGCTGGTGGCAGCTGCACAGCTGCTCTGTGCTGGGCAATCAAAGAATATTCTGAAGTGCGTGGTTTGAGCAATGCTGCTTTCATGTGAACACTAGAGTGCATAAAATCCATATTTTTTTTTCCCTGGAGAGGCTTAATAGGCAGGGTTAAACCTCTGAGGTATGCTAGGCCTTCTTTTGAATACTCTTTTTACCTGAAGGTGAAGTATACTGGTGACTAGCTGGGCTAAATGATGCATCTCCTGGAATTAAAGCTCATACAGCCAGGAAATGCTGACATTGTCAACACACTGCTTCATGTAAATTTTTGCCAGACAAAAAATCCTCCAACCTTCTTATCCAGATTTGCTATTGCACGGTGGCTGTGCGCTAGTATAGGAAATTAATAAAATATAACTCAATGTGAGACTTTGTAGAAGGAGGAGTAGATATTAACTCTGAACAAAACTGTTCTCAGTCATTCCCGTGTGCAGGTTTCATTCCCTCATGCTCTCACCACCCCATGCAGGCACCAAGCCTCATGAATCAGGTGCTGGAGCCAGGCTGGGTTGTGTGCTGCAGGGAGGACATGGGACACCATCTGTCAAGCCCTCGCTGTGACTGCTGAGTTGTTCTTCACAACAGACTGGCTCTTAAGACTATGTTTTTCTTACACTTTCTAGGACTTACCTGCTATTTCGGAGTGATCTTCCACCTCAGGGTCTTGCTCTTTTCCCATCTCTGTAGATCTCAAGCAGCACTGCCACCTTTTTGTTCCCTTTTTTGAGGGATCTTTATGACTACAACAAACAGGGCATGGAAGTGATGTGCTCTCTAACCTGGTTGTCTGTCCTTCCCCTGTCATTGGAGCATAGATCTGCTGCAGCCAGGTTGGTTGTGCTTTCACACACACAGATGTTTCCATTCATAATTCATCCGGAACGATCTTAGCGCTGGTTACAAATCTCTGCAGCACTGAATATTTTCTTCTATGTCTATACTTAAAGATTTGCTTGAGAAAACAGTTGCCCACTGTAGTAAGTGCCTATGGGGTAGTCTCAGGACACCAGGATTGCTGCAAGGATACAATTCCGAATATAGGAATAACTCACAAACAACCCTGTGAGATTCGGCAGAATCTCAGCTCCATCCTGGCTCTTGCATGATCTACATCTTGTTTTGGCTGGGTTTTGCTGCAGCTGCACGAGCCCATGTACAGCATTCAAAAAGCAATAGATTCTGGACTTGCATGTCACTTGTTCCTGCCAAACACTTTTCTTCCTGAAAATGGAGCAGAAAGATAAAAATGGACCTGAAATAAAAGTCTGCTAGCTGCCATAGTGCCTAGTGAGTGGTACTCATAGCATTTTTGTTCTTGCTGGCTACTGCTGAGATGATTAACTTCTGGAGAGATCAGGTGATTTTTACCTCAGAAAAGCACAGCATGTGGTGACTAACAAAGACTTGGAGAATTGTTCTCGTATTATCTGAGATGAATGTGCAGGTCCAGCAAGGAGGCATCTTGTTGTCAGCCATCTCACCTCTCCTCTCCATGGCGAGGGCAGTGCTGCCTGAGCTCTGCCCTGTTGTGCCCCTGGCAGGAGGCAGGACACAGCCTGGCACAAGTGCCACCAGCACGGGCATCTCGCGCCTCTTGGCTTCCTTCAGTCTCTGGTACCAGTTCTCCTGCTGGGCTGGTGTGAGCCAACGCTGGGACTTAGGCTGGGGGAGCTGCCTGCCCTTCTCTGCTTCACTGTGGAACAGAAATTAACAGGAAGCAGGAGAATATACTGGCCTGGGTTGTGACCACATGGTTACGTGAAAATTCACTTCTCTTCACCAGAAATTATCCATCAACCTTCAAGAATAACCAAAAAAAACTTGATTCCTGAATGCCCCATTCAGGAGATTCACGTTGCAGCTATTCCCTGAATGTTTCTTTTTTGACTTCCAAAGCCGAGGGACTTCTAGACGCTTTTAGAGCAGATTATCTTCAGGCCTCTTTTTATCCGAGTCCTTTAAAAAAATGTAATGAAATGTATTGTTAATATCAGTTCAGGATGTAAGAAATCGGTGTCTTTTGAGATGGAAACCAGGAAAGGCATGGGGATTATTTCTGTAATATATCAAGAAATTCCTTAGGCTGTTTAGCAGCATCACATCCTTTTGTGCTGGCAAAGCTTGACCAGCACAGCTCAGAAAGGATGTGACCTTGAGAGCTGTAGTTAGAGCAGGAAATGCAGTGAATCCCACCTTCAGCAACCTCTTGGGAACAGACAGAATTGCTCACTGAAGACAGGTAGCTATCTTTTATTCAGTGCATCTGAGATGACTAGTGACTGCTAAAAATGGAGCTAGCCTGGCAAGGTGGGGAAGGGAGTGGGGGAGGTCTTTGTACAGAATTCACTGCACAGTTTTTATAGCCCTGTTTCGGTGGCAGAATTCGTAGAGCAGAAGGAAGGGGATACGCGAGCGGAGTACAATGTGTTACAGCACATAAGACAGCACGTCACAGTGCTAAAAATGCTACAGAAAGTGGAGTGGCCCAGAGAGAAACAGAGCTTGTTGAGAGGCAGAGTTGGAGATCTTGCCTGGCAGAGGAGGGGCGTGTAGTTGGTGGGGTTAGGGTAGGTTTGGGTCCTGCAGGGATAGATTCTCATGGAAAACCTTCCCAAACAAAGTGAAGGCTCCTGCAGCGTTGACATCGACTTTGACAGGTTAAGGGGCTGTGTGCCCAGTCCCTGGACAGTGTAGGTGGATGTATATTCCTCGTGAACACCATAAATATTTGAAAGATGGGGTAATGGACATTGGCAAGTTCTGCCTTCCTCTTTAGCTGATAGATATCTGCTTGGCTCCTGCCTGTGAGATGCGATTTAAAAGACGTTAACATGCAATATGGATGAGTGTGATTGTTACACAGAACATTACTGCTCCCTGAAATTGGAGTTCTGATGGGGTTTTTTTAAGGCTCAAATAAAATAACTGTCAAATATGTTATCAGTCTCAGAGGAGACTTCCCCCTCCCTATTTCTTCTGGCTGAAGGAATGTGTTGCTGTCCCTGTTTTTTAAAGATAGATCTGGAGAGTTTAGTGTTAGATGTGGACGTGTGGTGTATCTGTTAGTTCAGCTGTGCAAGTCAAACCACTGAGGTGCATGGCTGTGTTTAGGCAGCTTGCTTATTAATTGCAAGTTTGTACCATGAAAGGACAAAAGAAAAAGGCTTTTTTATTTACAAGAACAGAACGATAATTTCTGAACTCTGGGCCCAGACACATCCCATGCACATGCTAGATACAGTGGAGCAGCTCTTTAAGAATGTATCACCTCTGGAGACTTGAGATGATGGCAGATAGGTGTTTGTGTGGTAGTGTAAATGAATCCATGAAAAGAGCAAGACAAAATGTTACCTTCTGAAAATAGCTGTTGTCTGGGTGTGCTGAGGGTGGCTGTGTTGAAGCTGTCTGGCCTCACCACCTCACTGAACCCACAGCAGAGGAGCACTGGAGTTCTGTGGGAGGCAAGGTGTGCAACTTGTGAAACAGAGAGGCAGGAATGGGGATTTGGTCCAAGGGGGAGGACACAAAATTCCCTTCTCCTGGGAGAGCTCCTGGACAAAAGGGTGCCCAGCCTGTGAAGGGAGGGGATGAATGCCTTGTTCTGTATTTCTTCTGCACAGGCACAGCAGCAAGTGTGTGGCCATTACACGTTAGTACAATCAAGACCAGTCTCAAAGTCTTACAAGACTTATAAAAAATATGGTATCAAGAGGAAAAGCAAGGGAACATGTGGTCTGTTTTTCAAACTGATAATTCACAAATGATGTTCAGGACTGATGTGTGAAGAGGAAGGACTGGAAAAAGATTTGGAAGGAAAAATTAAAACAATGCACAGGAATAAACTCTGAGGGAAGGATTTTAAGAACAGGTTAGAAAAGCAGCTGTCACGGATGGTGTAAATAAGGCTGCTCTGGCCTCATGACCTGGGTGTGGACTTGCTGACCTGTGGAGATGCATTCTGACCATATTTCCTGCGAGTATTACAAGATTTTGACAAGCTGATTCTGCAAATGCTCACAACAGCATAATGGGATACCTGGCATACAGAGTCCCAGAAGCAATTTAAAAATAGATTTAGAAAAGAGGTCAGACAAACTCCGCATGGACAGGAAAAGAAATTAATGATACATTTTCCCTAAATGTGTCTGCCTTTGCGCACTGCATGCTAATCAGTAGCCACCAGCGGGCGGGAGTGCAGAAGGAACTGAGCAGAGCCACATATGCTGTGTGAGAGGGATCAGCACAGCTGCTCTGCATTTTCCTCATAGCATTTTGCATTGAAATCAGTGTTGTCCATCTACGCATTCAAATCCTGATCAGTTTACAAGCAAACTCGGAAAAGCTGGTTCTCCATCCAGTCGTGCATAAGGAGCAGCTGCTGTGCCACGAAGGAAGCAACTGCATGATTTGCACACAGAGGGGAAAGACACGGATCTTGCAAGGAGTAGGTCAGGAAATGCTGCTACCCTGAAAGAGCAGAGAAGCAAGCAGCTGGCAAGGAGCCTTTAAGCCACTCTTAAATTACTCTACAGAGGACAGATTTCATACACCCTGACCTACAGCATGCAGCGCAAGAACAGTCTTATAGAGGCTGCACAGATTTCCTAAATAATCAGGATTAGGAATGTTGTGTTTAAAAGAAGAAGGTCTGGGCAGTTTCAGCCCCAGTTGGAGCACACAGCTTCTAAGATCCATAGAATGTAGAATATGCTTAGTTGGAAGGGACCCACAAGGATCCTTAAGCCCAACTCCTGGCCCCAGGAATCCACCCTGTGCCTGAGAGTGGTGTCCAAACACTTGTGGAACGCAGACAGGCTTGGTGCTGTGACCACTGCCCTGGGGAGCCTGTTCCACTGCCCAACCACCCTCTGGGTGAAAATCTCTTTTCTAATATCCAGCCTAAGCCTGCCTTGGCTCAGCTTTATAACATTTCCTCAGGACCTTTCGCCGATCATGAGAGGGAAGATATCAGTCCCTGTCCCTCTGCTTCCTCTCATGAGGATGCTGAAGACCACAATGAAATCTTCCCTCAGTCTCCTCCAGGATGAACAAACCAAGTTACCTCCAGTGTTTCCCATAAGGCTTCCTCTCCAGTCCCATCACCATCCTCGTGGCCTCCTTTGAACCCTCTCTAATAGCTCAATGTCTTTTTTTATATTGTGGCGCCAAAACTGCCCTTGGGACTCGAGGTGAGGCTGCACCAGTGAAGAGCAGGGCCGGACAATCCCCTCCCTTGCTGACAGTGCTGTGTCTGATGCCCTCAGGACATGGTTGCCCTCCCAGCTGCCTCATATTCAACTTGCCATCAACCAGGACCCCCAGGTCCCTTTCCTCAGTGCTGCTCTCCAGCCTCTCGTTCCCCAGTCTGTACACACAGCCAGCTTTATTCCGCATATAAACGTGTCACAAAAAGACTGAGAGGGTTTATGGGCTCGGTCATCAGTGTGATGAAGCCGGGGTGGTGGTTGGTAGCTGCTCTGCATGGGGACGGCGTGCGGGAGCTGCGGGCGCTGCTGCGGGCTCTTGTCTCCCTCTCGCGGCTGTCCCGGCTGCCACACGGTGTGTCCCCGCTGTCCCCCCCGGTGTGTCCCCGCTGTCCCCCTGGTGTGTCCCCACTGTCCCCCGGTGTGTCCCCACTGCTGTGCCTGCAGGGAGGTGGCTGTGCCCGCTGCTCTTGTGCCAGGCACGGTTCTGGCACAGCACTGGCTGTTTGATGCATTTGGCTGGAATGGTTTGGTAGGCTGTGCTGAGCCTCGGCAGGGGCTGGTACCTGTGCAGGCAGTGTTAACATTGATGCAGGTTTCTGCTGCATTGGTGGGCTCAGAGATCCCAGGATCAGTAGTATCCAGTGTCTTCTTTCTGCCGTCCCTGCCCTGCCTCTTTGCCTACAGCTGAAGACCGTGGTTTGAGCATCCTCCAGCAAAATGTCCTTCATTTGTCCTTGACACTCTGGAGGCATCGCTGACCTCCCTGTGCTCTCCCTCTGCATTCTGGTCAATAACAGTGTTGCACTCAACTTAGGACCAATTCCCCAGCAAACCCATAATCTTTAACTCCATTAAAATCATTCCCATTTGGCTTTGGCAAAGCAGAGCCTGTAAATCATGATTAGTGAAAGCAAAGGGCCAAAGAAGAGATAATTAATTTCGCTTTGCTGTTCAAAGGCTGTGCTGCCCTCGCTCAGTGGAGGATTTGCACCCTTTAGACAAAAGGCTGACAAGTGTCACCTGTTAATCTTCTCTGTGTGCAGCTCTGTGCAGCGTGAGATGGTCCTGTCACAGGGCCCTGCTGCCTCTGACAGCTGCTATTTGCAAGTCAGCTGCAAAGCACTCCCTCTTGATTCCTCTGGCTATTTTTAGCATTTCTTTTTGGATGCAATAAAAAAAAAAAAGACATCTCATATCGGTGATAACCAGGTTGTAGTGATTGTTCCCCTTAAGGGAGAGATGTGTTGGGCAGTGGGAGGGGAAGAGCTTTCCAGGATTACTCCAGTGTGTGTGAAACATCTGCTGGCTGTCACCCAGGGTGGAGACACCACTGTCACCGGCGGCAGATCCCTTCAGGAGCCTGTCTCCAGCACAGCCAGTGTGTGGTGGTTCAGCTGGATCAAGGGCAGGTCAGAACAGCTCAGTATATGCAAAGGGCAGGCACGAAAAGTCTGCTGAGCCTGCAGCATGCTCCAGAGTGGCAGGGAAGGGCTCTTGGGAGCATCAGGGCTGCATTTAAAGAGTTGAAAGAAGTCACAATGCTCCCTGAGCTCTTTTCCTCCCTTTAAATATCACCTGGTTCCAAGTGAGTGAATGGGGAGAGCCTGTCCCACCAATCTTACTGTACATCCCGGCTTCTCTCTGAGCCTTTGACAGACAACTCACCAAGCTGGATTTGAGCATCAGAAATTTAGTCTGTTCTGCTAAATGGTTCCTGCTGTTTCTAATTCACATTCATATTAAATGTCTGCTGTTTTATTTTCCCCTTTCCTCTCCCTTCAAGGGAGAAGCAGTGGCTTTCTTGGAGATAGCTTATGATTTTTCCAGAGAGAAATTGTTTCCATTCCAGGGTTATTGGCAATACCCAAATATATGTCCAGGACTTGGTCAAAGCCAAGATTTAGAGCTGCTGCTTCTACTGTCTAATAAAGCAGCACTGCAAAAGGTCAGCCTCTGTGCAACGTAGCAGCCAGTTCTACCAGTTAATGGCATAATCTATTACAGAAGTAATTCCCTATGTCTTCCCTTCCCAGTCAAATATAACAACAGTGGGGAACATTAACTGTCTAATCTAATACTGAGTTTCTTGTAGTGCTACTAACCCATTAACTAGGCCTGTTACCCATACTGATGGAGTTTTGACCTTGGCCTGTGTTTCTAAGTGAGCTTTGCCATTCCCCTTGGGATCAGCAGCTTCACTCAGGCAGCAGCTCTGCTGCACTCCTTGCAAGGCTCTGTGCTGGTGGCCCAGGCAGGGTGTCCCTGCAGCAGTGTCCTGCCCTCTTGCCGTGGTTTGCACTGCAGAGCATTCATCATTTCAAGGTCAACCAGAGCCCTCTGACTTCTCAACTTAGGGAGGATAACAGCAGCTTTTGCTTTGCTGTAAACGCTTCCAGTTGCCAGTGGTTCACCGTTAACCCAACGGCTCTTGTTGTTGTGCTTTTTAACACTGTCCTTCATACTCTCCTGGTTTTTTCCTGTATATCATTGATGCAGGCTGCTGGGCAGAGCCTTTGCTAGCAGCATTCATAGACAACATCACAGAATGGCTTGGAAGGGACTTTAAATATCACCTGGTTCCAGCCCTGCTGCCATGGGCAGGGACACCTCATGCTAGACCAGAGGAGGGGTGGGCTGGTGTGAGAGCACAGGAGCCTTCTCTCCACACAGGTATAGTGCAGAAGAATACTTGGCATCAGCCTTTGATGTGATTCTCTCCCTGGCAGGTAAGAGGAAGTGATTTAGTGAATTGTTTTGAGTATTCATGGCCAGAGGGGTTTCTCTCCTTCGCTGCCCTGCAGCATGCAGGGTTTCTGTGGGTGGTCTTCTCCCACCTTTGTGCCTCCTCTGCAGTAACATGGCTGGACTCCCCCTAGAGAGCAATTGCTCCAAGACCTGGTTCTGGGTGTGCTGTGAACTCTCATACCCCTCAGCCTCACTCAATCCTGGGCTTCCCCTCCTCTGTCCTGGTCTTCAGCATCTTGCTAATTAGCCCAAGCATCTGTTCTGAGCACAGCAGTGCACATTTCCCTGAATGGCTGTGAGTTCTCTTGCCAGGTTGTTATTTACGTGCTCCTTCAGGTCACACACTCCCCAGGGCAGGAGCGAGACCCAAGTTTGGCCCATTTGTCTTCCATGAGTTGAAGAGAATAAAGAAAACATTTACCTTCTGGCTGATGGTCTATTCATCTCCTGCTGAATCTTATGTCTCTGTCTGTCAGGTCTCCTTTTTCCTGCACTATTTTGAGTTCTCTAGGCACTCGTTTTCATCCTTTTTTGACTCTCTGTGTGCAGCCCAAAATGCCTGAGCCAGCAGGGGTCACAGAGTCTTGCTGGTCCTCATGTGCACCAGGACTCACTTCTTCTCTCCTTGTATGGGCAAATCATGAGCCTGATAAAGCCTGTCTGGCTCTGGGCTCCCTCTTCCTCTGCTTCCCCCATCCCATGTCCCTGCAGATTTTCCAGCCTGGGGCTCTCTCTCTCTCTCTCTCTGTGCACAGTTTATCCTGGGGAGCCAGGCCACAAATGCAGCACCTCTGCCCTGGTCCCAGAGGCGCTGACAGGTGCCAGGTGGGTGATGGGGCAGGAATTGCCTGCCCACAAGGTGTGGCCCTGTACACTGGGGATGCGCCTTGTGCTGCTAAGGAGTAGGTGACACAGGAAACTGAGAAAAGTGTTAAACCCTTCTGCAACGAATGCCAAATAAATGCCGCTGTTTCTGTGGTATCTCAAAATGTCACCTGGTGCAAACAGTGGATGCAAGGTGAAAAAAACACTGAACTGAGGAAAATACACCCAAGCAGAGCCCCTCCCAAGCCTCTCAGCCAGGATGCCGAGACTCCCTCATCCCTTTTTACAAAGGTGACATTCGTAAAGAGCTCAAGGGCAGGTTTTTCCATGCTGATGGCTCAGCAGCTCTCCCTGTCTAGCAGCAATAATCAGGTTTCTCAAAGAGCCAGGTCAGTGTAGAGGGGAGGTGCAGTATTCCATGGAAAAGTTGGGCCATTTAATGCAGTGCCCCTGTCACAGGGAGCTAAGCCACCTCTTGAACCCGTGCTAGTGACATGTCCTCTTCAGTCCCTGTGTGTGATGAGATGCTGGGATATGTGTACTGCTTCCATCCCTGTCAGAATAAATAAATATCCCCATGGGGCTGAGAGCAGGTCTGCAAATAGCTAATGAGAGCTGAAATCTCAACCTGAAATTAACACACTGCTGGTTGAATGGGGTCGGAAAATAATTTCTTTTCTTTTTACTCTCTTCTAAATGTAACTGGCTTGCAGGGGGGCATCACCAAGTCTTTGTGGCTGACTCAGCTGTGTGAGAACCTGCGGTCCCCAGCCCACCCCGCAGGCCGGGCTCCTCTCTGCTGTCACTTGTACCCAACGTGCAGCCTCCTCACAGCATCCTTTGTGAGAAACGGATTTGGGGAACAGGGGGCTGTATCATTCCGTGGGTAATTGGCCCCCTCCACGGACGTTTGGAGAAGTGGAGGAGGTTTGTAATTGTGCCTGACTTTGGCACGCAGCAGGCAGAGAGCGGCACCCGGCACGGCAGCGTGGGTATCCCGGCACAGAGCTCCTGACGTGTGTCTCAGCAGCTGTGTCATGGCTTGGCAGATGCCTGTGGGACAAATGTAGGTGTCAAATGCTGGCCTCAAGCCTCCTCCTTACCATTTGCAGCGAGTTCTTCTACAACCTCCAAAACAGCTGCGTAAATCAGGGTGCAGCTGGGTGAATGTCGATCTGTGTCAGTGTACCACAGAGTTTGACGCTTTTGTGTTCCTACACACACGTCCTAGTGCAGTGACCAGCACCTGTAGCTTGCCGTGGGCCAGCCTCAGTGCCTGGTGATGAGATTTGGAGGCTCTGTCCTCCTAACAGCTTTTGCTTTGCTGTGGTGACTGTGGCAGAGACGCTGGTGGGGTTTGAGGATGTTGTCCTGTTAGCCTTGCCACCCATATTCAGATCCTCTTTCAGATCCTCCTGACTCCAGTGGTGGAAGCAGATGGGAAAACCACAGAGTGGACAGGGTGGAGGCTTATGGTGTTGAGCAGTAGGAAATGGGACCCTCTGATCAAAGAGGAGACGTTTTGCTCTGTGTATGTGATAAATAAATAAGGAATTGAGTCACAAGGGGATTGATGCTTGCCCTGCTCATCTCACTTCTAACCACTGCTCTAATTGGATTATTTCCTCTCCAGAAATGAGGACTGGGATGGGATGGCTACCAAGAGAGATCCTATAAGCCGTTCTAGGAATCTATTACCTGAAGAGGTGACAGGCCAGATATGAGCCTGAGATGGCAGAGATTTCCCCTAGAGAAAATTAGTTATAGCTAAACAAATATTGAGCAGCTGGTGACTGCAGCTATTACTGGGCTTTTTGGAGGAGGAAAGAGATTTTAAATGGATTCCATGTAACTAAACTGTGTGGAAATCGTTGAGTTTTGCTTAAAAAAAGGCTTCCATAGATGTCATTCATTTTAAAGATAAATTAAATCTGTTTTTTTAGTTACTGAGTTGCTTTAAAATGCAGATTAACCACTTGCCAAAATAATTTTCTTTTGCAGCTTGAATTTCAGTGGAGTCCATCTGGCATCTGCTGGGCAGTTTAGTGACTTCCTGGGGAGCATGGGCCCTGCACAGTTTGTTGGCCGTCAGACCTTGGCCACCACCTCGATGGGTAAGGAACACAGGGGAGTTGGGTGGCTTTTACTGAGTCTTGAACAGACAAGCTCCTACGAGCCACCTAATAATGTGTCCAGCATCTGCTGATCTAACACTGTCCTGCTCCATTTCTCTGTTAAATCGAGTGAGCTTTGCTGAAAGGTTTTGCTGACTGCAGCAAATGTGGCATTAGGAGGCGAGCAGCAGCTTTCCCTCAGCTCTGAAAGGCACAGGCTAAGTAAAATGCAGCTAAAATCCTCAAAATGCATCCTGTGGGGTTTTTCTTTCTCTCTAAGGCCCACCAGGCTCTGTAAGAATTTTGTTACAGTCCACCATACTTGCATTTTCCATTCTTCCATTTGGGAGAGATGAGAAGCTTGCTGCCACAAAGAGTAGGAGACTGAGCCACTAAAACCATTTTAAAGGGCTCCCAGTTGAGTTTACTTTTGCAAATGTGGCCTGGAATCACCGTGGAGCTGCTCCAGAGTAATACAGGAGGAAATCAGGCACATACAGTTTCTTACAGCTTGTGCAGGAGGGACATAAAGATAGTTTTTTAAACATTTTTGTAACCCAAGGAGGTATTGTTTTGAAAGTCTTCTGTGTATTTTGATATTTTGATTCAGGGGACGTGGAAATTGGCTTGCAAGAGCGAAATGGGCAGCTTGAAGTGGATATCATTCAGGCTCGAGGACTGACACCAAAACCCGGCTCCAAAACACTGCCAGGTAGGATGCTTTGATCTCCTAAAACTGAACTTAACTTCCCTGAGCCCCAGCCTCCCACAGTGCTTGTGAATGGGGAAAATTTGAATTTTCGCTTGGCAGGACTAAGCAGCCTGTGCGTGGCACTGAAAACAAGACTGCTTGGGCAAATCTTTGCCCTGCTGTAAAGGCCTTCTTTAGAAACACCTGAGACATGGCACTCTGTCTTTTCTAAAGTGAGCATGAAGATTTTCTTCATGATTGACGGTGTTTCTTTTTGCAGCTGCTTACATCAAAGCTTACCTGCTAGAGAACGGCGTGTGCATTGCGAAAAAGAAGACAAAAGTGGCTCGCAAGTCATTAGACCCTTTGTACAACCAGGTGTTACTGTTTGCTGAGAGTCCCCAGGGCAAAGTATTACAGGTAAGGTGAGCAAGTCTCAGGTCTGCCCCTCTCTCTCTAGCACCTCTCATGGAAGGTACTAAGTCCTGTCATGCTGGTTAATTAACATAGATGAAGAAAAGCCAATGTTTTCATTGAACCAAATGCACTTGATCTGAACTTAATAAAGGGAAAGGAGTCGCTTTTTCTTTCATACTCAAGCTGATGGTTGTCGCTCTTGCCAGGTACCATGAGTGCCTACCAGGAAAGGATTGATTTTTAATTGATTTTTTTTCCCCCACCCAGTTAGGAGATGGGTGGTACCTATAGGTGCTAAATGATCTTGCAGCATGGGTTGCCTTCCATGTTTAAACACATTCACGGCACTCTGCTTGGCCATCATCCAATCACATATCCTACCCTTTTCTACCTCTTTTCTGTTACTGCCGTATGTTTTCTGCCATACTCATATTTCCAACTCTGTACCCACGTTTCCAGGGCAAAGAGTGATTTGTGTTGTTAAATCATATAAAAACAATTTCCATCCAATAAAGCCTGGCTAAAATCTATTTGCAATAGTAATGTAATTAATCCATGAGTTTCTATTCTTCACCTCCACTGGTGTGTGAATTGCCAGCTAACCTGCTGGACCCTTTTCTTTAGTGACTTCTACCTCATTTACCTTGATTAGAATCATTTTCCCCTGATGCAACAAGACTGCACATTTAAAATGGAGTGGGACCTGGCTTGGTCTGCTCTTGCCTTGTGTGGGTTTCCTTACCTTCTGCCTTGCTTCCAGGAAAGGCACTTACTCCACAAATAGATTGAGGAGCTTGGCTTTTTGCTGATGACCATGTCACCAAACCCAATTTGTGCTCCATCTCCTGTTGGCCTAGAGTGTGAATTTTTGGTTTTTGATCGACATTCATTGTCTCTGCTACCTCATTTTACAGACAACTGTAGTGTTGTGGTTGTTAGGAGCCTAGGGAAAGAAGCTGTCAGGATTAGCCAGAGGTCACTAATTGTCATCATAACCCATCCTACTCATCCTCTCCTCTTCAGAACACGGACTCACTCTGCAGTCAGTCGTCACCTTTGTCTTGAGCCCCACAGGGCCACCTGGCCACGTGCAGACCTCCAGCATGCCTAAGCCCATGACCCTCACTGCATCTGTTCTTCCACCCACTGGTCTCCATCGTGTCGTAAGTGTGATTCAGCTTTCCCTGCTCCTCTGCCAGCTCTTCCATTAGCCCTTCCTCTGTGTCTGTGAGCCATTCTCTGCTGTCTGTGCTGCCTGCCCTGCATGTCACTCACATGTGCCCCTTGTGTCATGTCCCTGGCTCCTGCCCTTCCTCCAGGTGAGTGGCCATGCCTCTTCTCTATCTGCCCTGTGGCACGAGCTCCGTGTGCAGAAGTTAAAACACGCTCTTCTCCTCAAACTGTTGGCTTTTGGCCAAAGTTGTTGCCTGCCTCTTTTTTTTGTTGGTTTATTTTTCCAGATCAGGAGCTCCTCCTGCCCTTCTCCCCACAGGCCCCCTTTTGGTGTGTCCAAGGCCTGTTACATGCCAGGGCCAGATTTTACCTGCAGCTGTTGGACTGCAGCCCTGAGGATACTTTGTGCAGGTGCTGCCCCTGCCCAGCAGAATGATGTCTTATCCACATGCAAATTCACCTCTTTTCCATGAGGGTGAAAAAAAAATTCCTGTAAGGTTAGGATTTGTAAACATGTGCTTAAAATAAAAAAGTACTGTCATCAGCCAGAGCTTCACATCACCTGTTGGTAGAGTAAATATTTCTGGTCTTCTCTGGCTGTAGTAAAGCTCTGGAAAATGGGATGATTAGAAGGATTGGTCCGACTTCTGCTTCCCAAGGAAGTGTGAAAGTTGGAGGATTAACTGTGCTCCCCCTTCTTGTCCCTAAGGTGATAGTGTGGGGAAACTATGGACGCATGGAGCGCAAGCACTTCATGGGAGTCGCCAGGGTTCTCCTGGAAGAACTGGATTTGTCATCTTTGGCAATCGGCTGGTACAAGCTCTTCCCAACTTCCTCGATGGTAGATCCCACTACAGGCCCGCTCCTGCGTCAGTCCTCACAGCTTTCCCTGGAGAGCACAGTGGGACCCTGCTGTGACAGGTCTTAGTGAGTAAGGAAGGGGGAACTGCTTTTGTTTTTTAAACATGCTGTCAAGGTTTTGTTTGCTGGAACTCTGACCTCAAGCGCAATGCATGTTCAATCAGTTCTTGTGGAGCTGGAAGAGGAGGATAAACCAGTGACCTTAGACAGAAGACGAGGGGGAGGGCACTGTGCCCTCTCTGTCGGAGGAGGAGGTGCCATGGGGCATGAGTCCTAGTTGTCAAATTAGACGTACACCTCTTGTTTCACTTCTCTCGCTGTCATTCTTGGACCCTTGTTTCAGATCAATATTAACCCTGGAAAGTTGCAGCATTTGAAAGAATTTGGGGGGAGTAAGGAATGAATTTCTCTTAGCTGTGCGTCTTAGAAATTTCTAATATGAATTCTTTCACGAGAAAGTACCAGAAAAATTTAGAGGTCATTGTCTGGCCTGAAAAGAGTGGGAACAGAAAGCTTAAGAGGAAGCATTAGGTCTTTTTGAAATGTCTTTCTTTCTGAGAGGAAGAAGAAGAAAGAAACCTGCAACTCTTTCTTTAGAATCAGTTCCCTGTCACTGAGTCATGTTAGCTGTAACACTGTCATTGCTGTGTTTTCAAACTGTGCCAAATTACCAGCAAGTGTCTTTACTGCATTACGTGTCTAACACTGCTGATGAAGCATACTTGGTGGGAGAACAAGTAGCGCCTACTTAGAGCAGACAGTTTAAACAGAGTTTGAGTTTAGCAGGCTAATTAACCGCAATTTTGCTCAGAAAAAAACCCCAAAACACTAGAAGTGGGAGCTGAACATCACACTTGCAGCTTGAGGTGTTTTGTAATGTCAGATAAGACATTCTGCAGTTTGCTGACTCCCTTACTTGTTGCTGTGCATCCTTCAGTCCTGATGTCTTCTGTCTCCTGCTTTTTTCCTTCATCTCCTTGGTACTGGTACATATCTGCTGGAGATGCTGCCCTTCCTTCCCAGACCTGAGACAGGACTGTTTTATTCTGCCATGGGAGAGGAAGTGGGGGGTTCTGGGGGTGCAGAAGAAAGAAACCTCAGTCTGCCATCTGAGAAGAAGGTGCTGGAGAGCCCATAACCTTCCCTGTGGAGAGGGGGAAGCTTTAGGCAGCCTTGGTACTGCACAGACATTGTCAAGTGTCCTGCAAGAGGAGATGTGATCCCCAGAGTACAGAGAGGTAGTGAGTGAGCAGTGTGATGACACAGTGATCACAGCACTTGTGTTCTGTTCATTAGATGAGTAAAGCACATTTGCTGAGCTGTGGCAGCTGCTGCCAGCAGAGCCACGTGCTGGAGGAAGTGTGCTGGATCCTTCAGACAATTAAATTATCCAGAATCACAGAGAATCTCCAAAGATTTTCTGTTGGTAGCTCTGTTTTGGCTAGGTTTTGTCTTAGTTCCTAAGTGAGGATTTGATGACTGCTGTCCCAGAGTAAGCTTTTGGAGATGTTTTACTTTGTGGTTTAAAAGTGAAGGTCCCATGTGCCATGTGGGAATGAGCAGATTCTTGGTCTGTCACAGAGAAATACTGAGCATTTATTTTTGCATGTGGACCTCAGCTTTTTTAGAGTAAAAGCATGAGTGTTGAGTGGATGGTAAAAGCAGTTGCTTTTGGTCCTAGCTTGTCTATGGCATTTTAAATTATTTTGAGATAAATTACAGGATAGATGCAAAAATTATATAGGCCTTACAATAATCTGTAAAGAATTATATAATATAAAGGAAAAGGAAGGAGGACAAGGGACATAGAATGACTAGTTTTTTGAGTCTTCAGTGGCAAAAGCCTCAACATTTCAGATAAATATCTTAATTTCCTTGATTAAATATGTCTCTGGCCTCTCACTAATTATTTTTTCTAATTGTATTAGACAATTTCTATATATTAGCTGAAGAAAGTTTGTTGCATGCTGGTCAAACTATGTTGTGGCGCTCTCTCTTTTATTTTTATTTTTAAAAAAGAAGCACATTTACTGTAATTCAAGTCAGCATCTTTTCCTCTTGGTATGTAGTGAGTACTAGGCAATATTGTACAATATGTGTATGAACTAGAATAGATTAGGTAGATTTAGTGGTTTGTAGCACTGGATCTTTCAATAACTATGACATTAAAAGGACTGTGGGGAGCTCCAGGTACACGCCAGACCTGGCAGCAGGGCTTCTGTCTTAAGTTATGCCCAAAGCTTTGTATTGGTACTTAGTTTGGACATTCTTTACCAGTAAGAGCTAAGTTAATCCTGAGTTTCCTGTGTCCGGTAAGATGAATGCAGCATTTTTGCAGTTTTTAATGGGGAGTAGGAGACTGTACATGCCAAAAATATTTCCCCAGAAAACTTTGTTTAACGACTGTCTGTCGAAAAGCTCAGTTCCTGTGTGCCTGGCAGATGCAACGTGTCTCTGTTTCCTGCCCCTCTGAAAGCTCTGCAGGCTCAGTGATGATCAATTAGGTTACCACAGGACTCCTTAACACCGAGGACTATCTTCCATCTGGTTTTAATCACGCTGAAAGGTCACTGTCAGGGTAAAATAAAGAAGTTACGGTTCTAGTTGTGTTATTTTTGTTAACATCTCCAATTCTGTAATTTGGAGGCTGTTTCCCAGTCTGCTCCATCCTATTTTCTTGTGCATTTTCTACATGGTTGATTGTGGTCCAGTGCTTCTCGCTTTTGTTTTACTCACTCCAAGTCGTGATTCTCCCCAGTAAGTGAACACTGCAATCCCTGGCTGCCAGGCACAGCACAGTCACCTGAGCTGGCACGTGCAGGTGTGACCTTCCTACACAAAGCAGACTCACTGGAGCCCTTCTGTGAGTGCCCACAGGACACAGAGTGAGGTCAGGGGAGTTGCTGTTACCCCACAGTTTAAATTCTTGCTTCACTCATCCGCGTGATTCCTGCACTGGCCATGGTGTATTGTAGTCAAAAAAGAACTCTTCTCGTTGCCCATCTATTTAAGTCTCCCAGTGTAGCATCCAAGACAAGTGTGGAATAGCCTATTTTTATAAAGCCTAACCCACTTTTCCCCAGAAAATTTGGCTGGCCAGTTTCTGTCTAAGGTGATGTGATGTGAGAGTTGGGATTACCAGTGTTGTTGTGTATAAAGCAGCATTTTGCCGTAGTAATGAGCAGCTGAAAAGTGAATTTTTGTCCCCTTTGCAAGTCCTGGCTGAGTCTTTTCCAGTGCCTGAGTCTTGCTGTTGGTTACAGTCAGGGAGGAAGAGAGGAAGAGCAGGAGACTTAAATTTAAAAACAAAAAGGGTCACAGTATTTTTTGGTTGGTGAATGATTATGAGGGATGAGACTGAGGAGAGATAAATACCTGCCCAACTCAGGGTTGTTTCTTTGTTCCTCCTGCATGAACTGCTACGTGGTAAAGGTAATGGGAGCATTGCTGGCCAAAAAAAACCATGGAGAGCCAATCCCTAAATGTTACCTGCATCATGGAAAACAAAGAAATCCTGATGCTGAGAGCAGAATGATCTCTGCCCAGTGGGAATCCCCTGCACACAGGGAGAGCAGCCTCACATGTGGCTTTGTCCTCTTTGTGCTCTGAGCAAAAAGCAGCCGTGACCATGGTTGTTCCTGGTTTGTTCAGGCAAAAAAAAATGTGATATTTTCTCAGTCTCCTGGTGTTTCTTTCCCTTTGCCCCAACACAGCTGGGATGGCCAATTGCAGAGTGGGATCCTCACTCTGCAGTTCAATCCATGGGGCCTCATCCTGCAGCTGGAGCTGCTGGAGCATCCCTTGCACTGCAGGGACTGTGCGCAGGGCAAGGGCCAGCACTTCATGGCCATGGATTGTTTCAAAGGACATTGCAGAAATATTTGCTTTGAATGAAAATATATATTTATTGTTCCTAGCTCCCAGATCCTTTATCATTGTACTGTTCTAAATTTGCAGGTCTTCTGGAGTGTGAATATCACAAGTTCCTGTAAAGGAGCTGTTTTTAAGATGTTGAGGCAGTTAACAGAATCTCAACCTAAGCATGTTTAGTAATGTTTAGACAGCAAGACAACTTTTTTATGAAACTCATTTTAAGTTAGTTTATTACATGCTGTTGGTAATATTTTAAAACAGGAAAAATATTTTTCTTTAAAGACAAAATGATATGTATGTTTTTTAACAGGTGACATAATTTAGTGTTTTCAAAAATGTTTGATGTTCTTGGTATGAAGTTTACTCATTCTTTTGATTTCTATGTTCCTTGTTATATTTTATCAACTTTTTTTCCAAAAGAAAAGAGGCATATGTAAATAAACACCAGAAAAGAGTCCTATAAGAAATTCTGTTCAAACTGGCCATTAAATTATTAGTAAATATTTGTTATTGTTCATTAACTCTCAGCTACTTTGTTGAAAGAATCGATGTTGTATTTTCAAGATGAGAACTACTTAGCTAGTTTTGTCATAATCCTGTACTCTGTATAAAAATCTTTTTATAAACAAAGTCTAATAGGCTACCAAGCAATAATATATTCCATTGGGTGTGCACAGATTGTGACTTGCAGGCTGTAGTACATATTGTTGATACAGTTTATAATTGTCTTCAATCTCAACATCACTTTTGAAAAAGCTCCATATTAACTTTGATTGTAAAAAGCAAAGACTGGGCTGTTGCCTTGTGAGGTGTATTCATTCATCCTATAGACTTCTCTGTGAGTGTCTGTGCCCATCAACATGAGATCTCTCTTAGCTGAAGAAAGAAACAGCTGTAGGTGACTTCATACTACAGAGGTAAAAATAGTTTCAGTATAAACTTCATGACTGTTTCAATCTCCTGTTTTTCTTAGGCTATCTAGTATTTGTAACTTGACGAGAATGGTTCCCACTGCCATTGTAGCCCTGATAAAGCAAAAAAGCCTTTGCACTCTGGGGCCACTTGAGTTCTGCCTGACAGCTGCCTATTTTCCTTGATACACCTGGGGCAGGCTAAAGGGAGGGGGTTTTTTCAGAGCAGCAGGTTGGGCTGCTTTTCTTTAAAGGCTCTGTGGGTTATTTTGTCCATTTCATAGGTGGTATTTGTCCATTTTGTTAGAAAATTCCACCCAAGGCAGAGAGGTTGCACCTTTTGCAGGGGATCACGAGGGACCACGGTGTAAAACAGGCACAGGCTGTTCTGTGCCTTTCTTCAGAAATTTGCTAGTTCTGGGCTCTCTGATTTTTCCAAAGCGGCAGGATCAGGATACTGGATTTTAAGTCAGTTCCAGCATTGATGCAGTGCATAGAATAAAAGAGCTTAAAAACAGCATCCCAGTCCATTGCCTGTGGATTCCCCCCAGCATTTCCCATAGTGTGTCCATGTTGTTCTCAAGATTGCCAGGCTGCTGGCTGTGCAGGCAGCAGGTCCCAGTGGTGCTGGGAGCCCCAAGGAATGCTGGAAGAATTCCTGTTTTTTGTGAAATGCTGTGAAGAGAGAGAGGAGTAAGTGCAAAGTGCCATCGGTAGAGGAGTCCAGGGTGTATTGTGACCTGGAGGGAGCATCTAAAATGAAATTGCAGCTGCCAAGATTTGAGCCAAGCATTTATAAAAGAGGATGATCAGTGAAAAGAGAATGATCAGTGAAAGGCTTTTTGTGTTTACCCCAGTGCACACCAGCCAAGGTGTGGGTCTGTGAGCACGGTAATTCCACAGGGAGTTTGCAAGTGATTAGGTGTTCTCAAAATGTGGCTTCAGCTCTCACTGCCAGACTCCTCTGCTCAGTGGCCACGTCCCCATGATCAAGTAGCCTCACGTCCGTCCCCAGCTGCTCACCCACCACAGCAGCATCACACTCATCCCTGGGGAACCTCAAGCTCTTCCCACAGTATAAGCACCCTCTGCCCTTCCCCTGGTGGCTGCTCTTACCCTGGTGGAGGAGAGGAGCCGGGGAGAGTTTCTTTGTAGCATTTGGTTCTTTGCACTTCAGTGGCTGAAACAGAAGGACCCTGCACCGGCCCTTTCCAGAGCACCAGCAAACGGAGGCAGTGACCCAAGGACTTTCCCTTTGTGACTTCCCAGTAGGTAAAATGGCAACCAAAGCAGTATTGTTAATCCCAGCTTGGCCAGGTCCGTGGGCAGCCTTGGCATTTACTCTGGGCATGTTATGTGGGCTGAGCCCCCTGTGTAGGGGCAGAGCCCATGTGGGCACACCCTGTGCCCGGGCAGCCGTGAGCTCCCTCACTGAGCCGTGGTGGGAGCAGAACCAGCCAAAGGAGTGATTGAGGCACACCTTGCTGAAGCCATCCCACAAGCTTTGCAGGAGCTGGTTTTTGTAGTTGCTTGGGCACCAAGTGTTAGGATATCTGCCCACTGGGACTCCAGGTCCCACAAAAAGCCAGCCTGGAGCTTCAAATCCTTCAGCAGTTTTTTTTGGGGGGAGCTGTTGCTCCTGACCCGGTGCCGCACTCTGATCTCTACTTTGGTGATTCCATCTTCTTGACCTGGAGCTGGTTTTGGCTTTGGAGCCAGGGAAAGTGAGGTTTGGATGGTGAATCTTGAGGTATGTTCCCCTAGCCTCACCACACTGGGATTGTCTTTCTCCTGCTCCCTGCAAGCTGCTCCCTGCATGGTGAAAGGGCATCCTGGGGATGCAGTGCCTCCCCTGAGACCCCCTCACTCAGCACTGCCATGGCCTGCCACCCACCAGGGATGCCCGTGCCCTGCCAACATTTTGTAGCGGTCCTGCATTCAGACTGCTTCTTTTCCCATCCTTGGAAGGAGCCAGGGGTCTTCTGCAGGGGCTGGGCAGCGCAGGCAGGTGGGATGTGCCACTACTGACAGCCAGGAGAAGACGGGGAGCTGCCTCTGTGCTGGCCAAGGAGAAGGGGAGCTCCCAGCGAGCTTTCCTCTGCCTCCCCTTTGCTTTCCCCAGCGCCCTGGGCTCCCTGCATGGGTCCCCACTTCCCTCTCGACACGAGGCCTTATTCCATCCCGAGGGGACTGAGGCTGCCCACGGCATCTCTTTGCACTGAGCTCCATCCCCCGCTGCCCGCAGGGAGCCCCGGGGCGGTGCGGCAGAGCTGGCCTCTGCTCGGGGATGGGGCCACCCCCAGCCCATCCCTGCTCCCACCCCGCTCTGCCTTGTTCCCCACTGCTAGGGCCTGGCCACTCTAAGGAATTCTGCTTTCACAGGATAAACCTTTTTACTTCATTAATTGCTCCACAAAACCCAGTACCTTTGCAGGCACACCACAACACTCCTCTTGCTTTTCCCTAGGAGTGGGGGCAGCTGAGATCTGCTCTTTTTTTGGCCTCCCTAACCCTCTCCAAAACTTTCTGGAGGTTTTTAACATCACTTGGTGAGATGTAATCTCTGTGGAGCCAGAGGGAACACAGGCAATGGTGCTGGGCAGCTGCTTGCCCAGGCGGCGAGTGGCTGAGGTGCCTGGGCTGCCTTGGGTGGAAGGTGGGACAGCAGCCACTCGTCTGTAGTCAGGAGAGGATTCTGCTATACTTTTTTCCTGTCTGTAGGTTTTATTCAGACAATATGTAATGATTGAGTGATTTACAATTCAGTGTTAAGCTAATGAAAACGTTGATAATGGTGATAATAAAACCTTTTTTTTTCCTATGGTGTGTTGGAGGTTTTTTGTGGAGTGTCTCTGTCCTCTCTGTTGCCACCACCGTTACCTTCAACCTAGGATTTCAGCTGGATCCTTCCTCCTCCTTGTGCCTGTAGGGAATGAGAGCAGCTCAGCCTCGTGTATCCCAGTGCTCCATGGAGGGGCTGTCACTCCAGCTCCCTCAATTAGCCCCAGCTTCAAACCTGCATTTCCCTGAGTCACTTCTGGATGTAATTTGGCCGTGGGTGTCTCCAGGCACAGAGCTAAGCTTGCTCCCACTTGTGCTCTGCTCACCATCCCAGTCTAAAGCTCCTGCTGTTTCCTTTCCAAGACCCTTCATGGTCAGCCCTGGCCATTCAAGGGTGATTCTGAAACCCAGGAGGTGAAGACTCTATTGGCAGGAAAAAAACCACTCCTGGCCCAGGCTGTTGGGAACATCCAGTGCAGGTGCAGGGGAGCCTGGGGACCCCCAGGGAAAGGAGACCCTCAGCTGTTATTGGGTGTGCAGCTGCTGTGTGGATGACCTGGAGCTGTGAGCCCTTGGGTGGGAAATGTCTGGGGGATCCTGCTGGAGGAGGGGGTGGTGCTGAGAATGGGCACCATTCTCTGGGGAGCTACTGCAAGTCCTTTTCCTGTGGGAACGAGGGATCACAAAGTGGCAGCTTCCCACCTGCCCCAGCCCTGGGAGAGCAGTGTTGGAAGGGGGAGGAGGAGGAGAGTTTCTCTAGAGTGTCAGGGGGCAGCCCAGCATCTCCCACCCTCAGACCACCACCAGCTTCCCAAGCAGGAAGGGGCTCAGGCTGTCCCTGAGCAGCCATGCAGTGCTGCCTGGAAGCTCAGGCCACATGGAAGCAGCAGCAACCAGAGCAGGTCTGTCTACACTGTCACCTGGTCACCAGCTCTGCCCTCCAGGGTGTGGAGGTCACACCCCCAGCCCTGCTGCCTCTGCTGGGCTGTGCCTTTGCATGGCTGCATCACAGACTCTGTGGCACAACCATGGAACCAGGGAGCTTGGGCAGTGCCCTGCTGAATCCAGAGGGAGAGGGCAAGGCTGCCTCAGCCTCTGGATTCAGGTTTTCTCCTGCTTCCAGCTCCACCAGAGGTGGATTTCACCAGGACAATACCATACAGGTCTGACGAGCAGGAATTGAAGACCTTCTTTCCAAAGGGATGAGGGGGTGAGAGGTGCAGCTTCATCTTGGCCACTGGGAGGATGTCCAAGGCTCAATGTGGAAAGAGGGAGATTTCCATCTGCTCAGCTCTGATGGCAAAGGGCAGCACAGCATGGCCAAACCTTGGGCTGAAATCCGTGGGGACCGTGGGGGATATGGGACATGGCAACAAAAGGGCTGAGCTGGTGGGATCAGTGTGAAGTGACACACTGAGGAGCTGAGAAGCCAATGAAAGCCTCATTTTTAAGCCTGTTTTCCACGCTCACAGCTTGCTTTGTTCCCCCCCTCCTCCCCCTTTCTCTTTAAACCAAGGCTCACCCAGCTGGTGCAGGTCTGGGCCCACTGGTGCAGAGAGAGGCAGTCGCTGGACCTCCCAGCCCCTGGAATGTCACACACCCCAAGGGGCCTGGGGAGCACCCAGGTGAAGGTGACACAAACCAGCCACTGGTGGCAGCCCAGCAGCACCTGCATCCTCCTCTCTGCCTGCGTGCCCAGGCTGTGCAGCCTGCCCACAGGGAGCCAGCCTGGGCTTTGGGGCTTGGACACATCCCTTTGCTCCTCCTTGTGACAAATAATCAACCACCACCAGATGGATTCACCTTTTATTAAGCTGCCACCCAGAACAAAAGGGGGAGAGAGCAAAGCCTGCCCTGAGACTTTCCCAATGCTGGCAACTCTGCATGCCTTCTCCACGAGGAAAAGGGGCTGTTTCTCCACAAAAACCCCCTTGGAGGGTGTTTTAGATAGAACTGAGAGTGAAAATGTCCCTTATTGGAGAAAAAAAAATAAATAGAGCTCCTACCATATTCAGAGCCCTGCTTTCATGCAGAAGAGACAGGATGGACAAAGGCCACACTGGGCTGACCAGCTGGAAAGAGCTGCCCAGGTGTGGCTGTGCAGGTACCACATCCCACACGGGGATGAATGTGGAGATGGGACCACCCCCACCTCAGATAACCCCAGCAGCAACAAGCACAAACCCATGGGCTCACAGGGACTGGGAGGAGCCAGGGAGCCAGCACAGCTGCTGGGCTGACAGCTGGAGGAAAGGTGGGGAAGGAAGGGGTCATTTTAGCTAAGGAAAAAGTCTTCTTAGGACCAAGCCCTTTGCAGATAACTGTGTAGTTCAGGAAGGTTCTCCCTGGGGCTGCCCTTAGTAGAGTCTGGGCTGAGCACAGAGGAGAGCTGGGGCTGGGCTGGGCTGGAGTTCAGCTTCCCCTGGGAATGGGGCACAGTGGCCCTTCGGCCATTTCAGCCAGGAGGACCTACCTGTGGTGGTGAGGTGTAAGAGGCAAGGTGTGCTGGTGGGCAAGTGGGTGAGTGCATGGGCCCCCAGCTTCCAAAAACACTGAGCCAGGCACAAACCTGAGCTCGGACCCAGAGGGCTGCTCACAGTTCCTCCATGAAGCTGTGTGCTACAGGACTGCAGCCCATTCCCTCCTGCCCATCTCTCCCTGCCCACCCAGCAGCTGCAGACCTATCCAGTGGCACTGACTTACCTGCACCTGGTGCCAGGGGACAACTTAAAGGTTCCCAGCCCTGCAAGGCTGGCTCACACACACTTTGCTTTTGACACTCTCAGCAAATGTCACCCAGCCTAAGGAGCAAGAGTCATGTGCTGGCAGCAGCCACAGGCAAGAGGGTGGGAGGGCAGCAGTGCACCCTCTGGGGAGCAGGGAGGTGGGAGAGCAAGCCTACAGCTCACTGGGCTTCAGGTCAGGGCGGGGAGGGCTCCTGCCAGTCCCAAATGCTTGAACCTACTTGGGAGGAAAAAGCAAAGAAAAACTAACAAAGTCATTCAGTGCCTGCAAAAAAGGAATCGTTATTCCCCGAGAGGATTTAGAGGCTCCTGCTGGGAGGAGGGAGAGGAACAGAAGAAATGAGTAAGAAGAACTTGACATCTCTGTTCTTAATTTATCATCATAGTAAGACTGGAGCGCTGAGTACAGCCCGGCACGCGCTCCTAGATGGATTTCCTCCGCAGCCGGGGGTGCTGCCGGCAGCGAGGGCTGTTGGAAGACAAAGTGCTCCCCGGGGAAGAGCCGGTCTGACCCCGTGTGCTCAGGGACACCTCGTCGATTTTGTAGGAAATGGAGTTGTAATACACAGGGTTGGTGTGGCAGCTCAGGGTCTCGGGGTGGGAGGGTGCCGGGCTGCCGCACACCTGGGGTCTGTAGCACAGGCACGTGCAGAAGGACGGCACCGCGGCCGCCGAGGCGGCAGACTGGCGCCGCTGCCTCTCCGCGTCCTCCTGCACCAGCGGGATCAGGTTCATCTGGCTGGTCCTGTCCTCCACGGGCAGAAAAATGGCATTGCTGCTGCGGCTGTCCTCTTTTGGCTTGAGGTGGATGTTGTTGCGGGCTCTCCTCAGCGAGGCTCGCTCTTCGGCGTCCCGCCGCTCGTCCTCCGAGTTCATGGTCAGGAACCGCAACACCACCAGGTTGAGGAAGGCGCCGATGACGGTCAGGCCCACCAGGATGTACATGAAGCTGAAAGCCACGTACGGGGGCTTCTTCTGCAAAGCCTCGTTCTTCTGCAGAGCCACAAAGTCTCCAAAGCCAATAGTGGTCAAGGTTATGAAGCAGTAGTAATAGGCATGGAAGAAAGTCCAGCCCTCGAAATAAGAGAAGGCTGCGGCGCCGATGCACAGGGTGCCCATGCAGGACAGAAAGCCCACCAGGACCATGTTCTCCATGGAGACATGGGTTGTCCTCATGCCCAGACACTTCTTGATCTTCTTGAGCAGTAGCCGCACGACGGTGTTCATGCGCTCCCCCAGGCTCTGGAACATGACCAGCGTCAGGGGGATGCCCAGGATGGCGTAGAACATGCAGAACACTTTGCCAGCGTCTGTGCCAGGAGCAGCGTGCCCATAACCTGTGAAGGACACAGGAAAGGGGAAAGGCTGCGTCAAACCTTCACTGGGGCTTCCAGCAAGGCTGCCCTGTGACCAAGAGGAGCAGTAGAAGACTGGGGGGAGGAATGGAAAATGACTCAGTAACAGATCTGTAGGCAATGCTAATGGGGCCGTGGGATGCCCATCCTTTGGGATGACAGCACATTGCAGTATCGTGTAGGCAGAACCTCATTTGACCTCTAAAGTGGGAAGGTACCCTCCTGATAGCCCCCAGTGTCACAGAGGCCAAGAGGAGGCCTAGAGCTGCACTGGGGTCTGCAAGCCTCCTGCAGCTCACCAGTAATTCACAGGCCATGATGCTGTGCCAGTGCCAGGTGTGCAGGGTAACCTGAACCCCACGGCAAGGGGGAACAGAGGCTCTGCGAGATGCTGAGACCAACAGCGTCAGATCACCCTGTGGGGAGGTACAGACCCAGCCAGGGCCATCCACAACTGCCCTTGCAGGGGCATTGCCACCTCCCCTGTCACCTGCTCCTCCTCCCAAGCCATCCGGTGTCACATGCACATTTGAGTCTCAGCTCTATGAGCACTTGCTCTGTGGCCTGTTGGACAGGAGCCAGAGTGACCCTGCAACCCTGTGCTATAGGGACAGTCCCCACAGGAGCAGCTAAGTCTGGAAGGACTTCTGCAAACCCACTCCAGATTTACTCCAGTGTCACTAGGACTCAGACCTAAAGCACCACCAGACTGTTGGGGAGGAGGAGCTGTGCTGTTTTAGACTCAGGGTAGGGAGCATTTATGCCACTGCAGCCCTTCAGCTCTTTTCCTGGGGACAAGGAGCTCCAGGAGGACAAGGCTCTCCTGAACACCTTCTGAGATTTAATTTCTCCACCTTGACCCAAATTTCAGAGCTGTGACTCAAGGACACACACAATTATACTGTGAGGCATAGTGAGGTGTTCACTGCAATCTTCAGATTCTGTGCCCACCTCAATTACAGCAGCTCAGCAGAAATCGGTGGCCCCTGACCTCAGAGGATGAGTAACAAACTCAGTGCAAGGGAGTCACATGGTGTGGGGAGTAATGGCATCCAAAGGCATCCAAAGGCATCCAAAGGCATCCAAAGGCATCTCAGCCTTTCTTTTGAGTTGCTTTTACAAGAAACTATCAGGGCCTGAAACTTCCCTTCTGAAGGTGCCTGCAGAACAATGCCAGCTCCTTCCTGCGCTGCTGCCAGGCCTTTCACAAACAGCTATTTGTGTTTTCACTTTCTGCAGGAATTTGCGTGACTTTTGCATGGAGAGCACGGGGGAAAACACCCTCTTGTTACCCCACAGACTTGTTCTAAGATGTGACTCGGCTTCACCTCAGTCCTTGCTGCCTGTGGATTTCCAGGACACTTGGGGAAGGTGCTGCACCCAGTGATGGAAGGGCCAGAGGAGGATAACCTGGGCTCCTGAGCACACCTCCTGCTCCAGGAAACTCCTGCATGGGACAGGGCTGAGGGGCTGAGGACAGCATTATCCTTCACCATGCTGTGCTCTGAACTGCTAGCAGGCAACAAGGGACCAGCTTCTAATTGCTCTCTCTGTTCACAAATTCACACAACAAAAAATGATGAATTTAATGCCTGCACGCCACATTTCCTGAAATAGAGAGCAGACAGGAGACTGCAGTGGCAAAACCTCCCAGTCAGATCCAAGCTTAATAACCGAGTGCAATCTCCAGTCCCAGGCTACAAGATAATACAATGACAGCAATGAGGATGTAAATATAATGATCCAGAAGAGCAGTAAGTGGAAAAACAATTGTTATACCCTGAGAGACTGCTGAAGGAGTGTTTGACTGATGGTTTTGAAATGACAAAGGGAATTAGAAAGAGTAAACACAGCTACAATATCATTAAAACTGAGATTTGGAGCACAGCCCAATATAAAGAGATCTAACATGTCACTGTTTGAGAAATATGGCACCTGGGCTGAAATTATTTATCACACGGGGTGTGTGATAAGCACAGCCATTGTTTGTCACAGCCAACAAGAAAATCATGTAAATGAAGCTGTAACCTGTCAGGTGATGATGGGGATTTTTGCTGAAGCCATTCATCTTTCCCTCCTGCTGGGCTCTGTCCTAAACCATGCCCTGAGCCCACCGTGGGTTGCTGACCGTGTGTTCCCAGCTGCACAAACCCCACACAGCATCCCATGGGAGCACATGGAGACCCCAGGCAAGGCCTGCAGGATACCTGTCCCTCCTCCACCTCTTGTCTTTTGGTAACAGTGCAGTCGATCCCACCAACCCTTGTCCTGAGGGATGATGCTTCCAGCTACCAGAGGTATTTCAACCATCCCACGCCCTTTGGTAAGGCTACAGTCCTGTCCTGAAGAACAGGAGGCAGCTGCTGGCTGTGCCAGGGCAAGATTTGGCCTCAGGATTCCTGCCTACAGAACACATCTGCTCACTGAAATCCCAGCACAAGCAGTGACACCAGCACAGGATCCCTGTCTGTCCCCACAGGATGCCAAGGGGGCATGGATTAATCAAAGTGGATTAATTAAACAATGCACAACACCCATGTGGCTAATCTCACCTAATTTAAGACAATCCTCATTCAATTTAGTTTCATTCTCTTGCAAAATTGAAGCAGACAAACCAAGGCACTGGGCTCTAGTATGGATAAGTGGGTGTGTGGAGGAGTTTAATGTGATTCAATCGCTCCCCTCCAAGCTGACACCCATCTCTCTGCAGGTTTCTGTGCAGGCAGAGCAGCGGACTCGTGGCTCTCTGGGCTCTGTGAAGCAGGTCTCACAGCCAAACACCCAGAGTTTTGAGCAAAGGAGCCAAAAATTCTTGCACAACTCTTCCCCAGCTCCACAGCCAGCACAGGGCACAGACATGGCCCCTACCTCTGCCCTCCCACACCCTGCCAACTTTGGCACTGCCTGCTCTAAAGGTTCCCGCAGAAGCTCTGCAAGCTGCTGCCTCCCTGGGACAATATCGTGTTTGCGGCCCCAGCCGTATCAGCACCTCCAGGACAGGGCGGCCCCAACCTGCCCGTGGGTTGCCTGCCCTGCCACAGGGCACTGGGGTCCCGCAGGGTCAGCTCAGGGGTGTCCTGAAGAGATGTCCCAGCCTTGCAGGGGTGACACCTGCCTCTGCCATGCGGGCACCCCCCAGACTGTCCTGGAGCTCCCAGGGGTACTGGAGGTGTGGGGCTGGAGAAGGATGGGGCACAGGGACATGGAGATGGAGGGACATGGGATGCAGGGGCGTGGGGATGGAGGGACATGGGAGGCAGGGATGGTGGGACACGGGGCGTAGGGAGGTTGGATGGGGTGCAGAGGTTCAGGGGAGGAGGGATGCCGGGCGCGGGCTGCCCGCACTCACCGATGGTGGTGATGACCGTGATGGCGAAGTAGAAGGAGCCGGCGAACTTCCACTGGCGACCGGCGCGGTGCGGCTCGGCCTGCANNGGGCGGCGCGGCCGCCAGCCCCAGCCGCTCCAGCTCCCGGTAATCGTCGGCGGAGAAGCGGTACTTCCTCCGCAGCTCCCCGCGCTTCTGCTCCAGCAGCCGCTTGCGGCCGCTCTCCGCCTCCGACTCCAGCGCATCGAAGACCGCGGCGCCCACCAGCAGGTAGGAGAAGATGCAGAGGATGAGCGCGGCCGTGCGCAGGTTCTGCCGCTTCATGGCGAGGGGCGGCCGCCGCGCTCAGCCCGGGCTCCGCATGGCTCC
>VYXD01008895.1:346191-362929 GCA_013397195.1 Hylia prasina
GCACCCCGCACCGCCCCCCGCGCACCGCCCGTGCACCGAGCACCCCGCACCGAGCCCGGGCACCTCGCGGCGCCTCCTGCCTGCCCCCGGCACCGGCTCCTGCGGCTTCCAGCTCGCATGCCCATCTAGGCTGGCTCCGGTGTGCCCCGAGCCCTCCCTGCCTGGCAGCCCCGGGCAGTGCCCAGCTGCCAGGTGAGCCCTAGCGAGGCCACGGTTCATTCCCGTGCCAGTGACAGCAGTAACAGCCCCGTTCCCCGAAGCTGCCCCGGGATGCTCCCAGGCTGGAGGAGTTTCTCGTGCCTAGACCCTCTTCGCCTGCCCTCCTGAAAGCAGGGCTCTTTGGGCTGTGTGGCTGTCCCGAAGTACCCTGTGGTATCATCCCTGCACAGGCAACCCTTGCTCCTGCTGCTCTGCCCAGTTCTGGCCCACTGCACACCTATGGCACTGAGGAACACTGCTCTACTGATGTTACCTGTGTAATCAGTTTGTGTTACCTCTGCAGCCCATCTATTATCAGCTGTGTTATCTGTTTTGTCTGTGTTATCCATCTGTGCTGTGTTATCTATCTGTGTTAACTGTGTTATCTGTATTGTCTATGTTATCTGTGTTATCTATGTTCCCAGTGTCATCTATTATCTGTTTTATCTATCTGCCTTATCAGTGTTATCTATCTGTGTCATCTGTGTTATTTGTCTGTGTTAGCTGTGTTATTTGTCTGCATTATCTGTGTCACCCTTTTCCCAGCTGGTTACCAGAGCGGAGTCTGCCCTGGTGTGTCCAGTGCTGTTTCATGAGGGCAGAAAGGAACAAAAACAGATGCAGTGTTTCTTTGGCACATTGGTGAGAGGCTGCAGGCAGAGGGGAGATGTGGGGCCTGTCCCCCCTGCGCTGGTGTGGGGGGCAGTGAGCTCAGCCTCTCTTCACTGATGTGCTGTGGACAGGCCAGGTCAGCCCCAAGGAGCAGGGAAATTTGCTGTGGTAGGAGGCAGAGCCCACAAATGGAAGACCCTGTTTCTCATTCCTGGTTACCATAGCTTTTATGTAACTCCTATACTTCACTTGTAAAAATAGAAAGATACTTCTGAGTTGTGTGTTGCAGCAGATAGTATCTCTTTCAGGAAAATAAACTCTTCTTTTGGCTGGGAGTAAAACACACAAGTGAAAAAAATGATGAGGCTTACATCCCTCTTCATCCATCTTGCTTCTCTCTCTGGAGAGAAGATGCTTTGGGATTTAGTCACACCAATGAAGGTTTGAACTGGACATAAGATTGGATATTTAACCACGAAGACAGTGAAACACTGGAACATTCTGCTGGGGGAGATTGTGGCACCCTGTCACTTGAGGAGTTTAAAAATAAGATAGGCAGATGTCTGGGTGTCTGCTGAAAAGGCTCTGGGTACAGTGGGTGCTCTCCTGAAGGAGGGGGTGACTCAACGAGCCCCTGAGAGCCCCTTCCATCCCTGTCCTCAGCATTTCCATGGCCAGTGCAAGGGACACAGTGGCCTTCCCTACTGTAATTGTGAACTCTTTTTCACCCTGGCCACTTGCCACTTCCCTCCTCCTTGCTGAGCCTCTGCGCCAGCACCATTAGTGAAAGTTGTTATTGGAGAAAAAATAGACTCCAGCATCCATCAGGAGCAGCACAAGCTGCCACTCGACATCGCAGGGCTTGCAGCCTCCTAAATCATGTGGCAGAGCCTCTGCTGGAGGAATGTGTGTGGTTTGTGTTCTCGGGGTGTGTTTGCAGCCCTGCAGGCCTGGGATGCTGTCAAACCTCCAGCCCCAGACATGTGGGGGCCTCCTGCTCATGAAGATGCACTTCACCTGGTGCTGGTAATTTTTTCCACTGGTCAGCAATGACTTCCCGCCTTGGAGACGGGAGCCAGAGCTGCTAACTGAGCTTCTGTTGGTTCCATTAAAGAGGAAGGAAGGATTGCATCTCTGGGTGCCTGTCACACATCTTTTAGGAGGGGTCCTGGGGCCTCCAATGCCTTGCAGGTCAAATTCTGGGGTGCCCAGGTGATATTTGGATATTTGTTAAGCTGATGCTGTAGCCTGGTATTGAAAGCCAGCTGCTCTGTGCATGTGTTGGGCCATTGTAGGTTGCAGCATGGAAAACCCTGGGGGATGCTCTCCACTGGTGGTGACAACAGGCACAAGGTGCTTGCTCCTTCAGGAGCAGCACCAATCTCAGCTGATCATGAACTAAATCCTGCACAGCTTCTTTCCAACCCCATGTTTGTAATGGGAGCCAGCATGCTCAGGCACAGATAGTACAGCATGGCTTTCCCAAGGTGTTGCCTACACAGGGAGGGGTCTGTGAGTGGCATTTCCCCCTCTGTGGGCCTGGGGACACTGGGGACAGGGGGAGCATCTCTGCTGCCACAGTATGAGCAGCTCTCAGTGCTCCCTTGTGCTAGCCCTGTCCTCTTTGGGGCTTGTGGTGGGCTGACCTTGGCTAGCTTCAAGGTCTTCTCCTGACCCCAGAAGAAATCTTTCCCTTGCAGAGTCTTGGGACATGGGTCTTCCCTCAGCATGGCCTTTTTCTGCTGCACTGGGAGTTATAGAGATTGGAGTGTCACTGATTTCTCCTTTTGCTTCCTCTTGCAAGTCAGAGGCTCCTGCAGAATAAATGCTGCTCAGCAGGAAAAAGGGTAGCAGGATCTATCTCCTAATGAGAAACCCCTCGGGTAACAAGTCAGGACTGTGTTTGGAGTGGGACTGGAGGCTCCAAAATTCAGGCTGGATTCAGCTCGCTCTGTTTCCTACTGCTCACACACTGCTTTTTCCTGCCTGCAGTGATCACAGGGCATGAGTGACACCAAACTGTGTCAGATGACTGTTGTGGAGGGTCATCCTGTCCTGTTCCTCCCGAGGCACAGGAAAGTTTCACACTTTCCTGCTGGGAAACCGTAAGTTCACCCTTTGTGTTTCTCCGGACTTCGCTCTGCTTGAGGAAGGTCAAGCTGGAGCCGTGGGTTCAGGGCAGGCAAGATAATGTACTTTATCATTGATTTTCAGTGAGAAGTTGCATTATGAGATTAAATGTCTCATTTTTATTGCATGGGGAGGCAAAGTAAAAGCAGGAGCTCTGAAAATAAAATGTAAGTCCACGTACTGTGTTTGTGTGGGGAGGTGCTTGCAACTGGGAGCAATTGTGCCTTTTTTTCCAATCCTTTGGAGGTGAACTTTGAGAAGCTGCTTCCTCTGAGGCTGGTAAACAAAGTCAAACCTCATCTGTGTTTAAACCACTGCCTAATTAATGTGTCTAATTGGCCCACATCTACTAATTCCAGGCTTGCAGGGAGTTTATTAAAAAGCTTTTCTAGTTCTAATGGACTGAAATAAGCAAAACTGCTTAGCAGTCTCAGATGAAAAGCACTAAACAGGGACCAGTTGTGTGGGTCTGCTTGAGTCAGACCCAAGTCCCACCAGGTGTCAGCCCATCCCCTGGTTTCAGCTGCAAGGTGCTCCAGCTCTCTGAGGGCTTGGGGACCTTTGTAATGTATTCTGTTTCTTTTGGTTATTTTTAAACAGCAAATTGATGTTTTTGTTTGCTTTAGTAATAGCATCAGCTATTCTAGTTTTAATGCCATTAATAGTTAGATTATAGATAGCCTGGCAAAGCCACAGGGTATTAGTTAATTTCTAAAAAGTATTAGATATCGGGGTCTGAATAACCACCAGCTGCAGCTGCCCAGATGATGTCCTTAAACCACAGCAGACCCCAGGCACTGCTGGGCTGCCCCTGGCCAGGCAGCGCCGTGAGCTGGGCACAGGAGCGTGGAGGGACATGGCAATGCCTTCCTCTGCCCGCACAGCATCCCTGATCACATCCAGGCTGGAGGTAGTGTTTGCTTCTGTCCCATGACTCCACAAATCATCCTGTAAAACATCCTCCTGCGTGCTGGAGCTGCCTCGGGTCTGTCTTTTGGCCGTGCTCAGAGTTACTGCAGGCTCAGGGACCTCACGGCTTTCCCTCGGCTCTGAGGATTCCTGCTGCCTCCCTCCTGGGCTCTTTGTAGCTCAGATGGCTGCAGGCACTTTGCTCTGCATTGTGATGTGGAAGCTCAGCAAGAGAACTAATGAAGCATTGGCTATAAACTGGTTGTAAATGCAGATTGCATCTGCATGGTCACCCATGGATGTGACTTCCAGGTTTCCAGCCCCAGAGCAGGTTGGACACAGTCCCATGTGTGACTTTCTTTAACCGCCTTACCCAGTACCAGCCATGCTGAACCTCATCATGCCACTTCCTAATATTCCAGAACTCCTTGGGAAGCCTTTCCCAGCTAGCCTTCCTACCCAAAATGGGTTCTGTGAGGGAACACACAGCCCCATCCTCCCACTCCACTCCCCCCAGCAGCCTGATCTGCCAGTGGTTGTACACAGAGCAGACCTGGGCTGGAAATGCTGACTGTACTCTTGAGAGTTTATGGTCACAAACTCTATTTTCAGCCTAATAAGTTTTTTATATGCTTGGAAAGCTGTCAGTTGAACATCAGCCAGGCACAAAGTACCTGCCATAAAGCACCTGGACCACAACCAAACGGGAAAGGTGCTGCTCTGCTTCAGCAAGTTCTTGATCTCGGATGCTTTAGTCAGTTCATTTATTTTGTTTGAGGATCTTGGCTTTAATTATAAAATAATAAGATAAAATCATAATGCCTCTATATAAAAATTTGTGGAAATATTCGCTGAGAGCCTATTAAAGCTGTCAGCCAGTTTGGATTGGGTTTTGGGGCTGGGAGCCTCTGTGGTGCTGCTGCCTGTGCCAGAGTGGACCCGTTACTGCCAGGAGACCCTGGATCCCTGTGATGAAGGACAGAGGCTTTGGGAGTGTGTGTGGAGAAGGGTCCTGCTTCTGGGCAAGGTGAACCTGGGGAAGAGGTGCCATGGCCACCAGCACAGACTGAACGAGGAACACGGCCACAGGGAGAGCAGGGCCTGATCCGGCCGTGCCTCTGCCCCCACCACGTGTGGCAGCATCACGATGCTGTAAATGCCCTCCCTGCATCAGCCTGTGGGAGTGCCAGCAAGGTCAGGGGTGGCGGGGCACAAAGGGTCTGGGAAGGAATTACAAATATGTGAGGCTCTTCTGGAGGGTTCCCCGGTGACAGCTTTGCCCCTGTCCTTCGAGGCAGCCCATGCCCATGGTAGTACTGCCCTGCAGGGATTGGGAAGGTCCTGAAGAGCTGCAGGGATCCCGTGGTGCCCCAGTTCCCACTCCCCAGAGGACTCAGCCTGGCCAGCAATAAACCTCGAGGGGAAATCGGGGCGAGGATGAAGATGAAAGACAAAAGGCGCTCTTATTCCTCGGGGACACAGTCCCACAGTTTTACTGCAGAACCTGCTCCACGGAGCCCAGGAGGAATAAGGGAGCGAGCCCCTGCGAAAGACAGATTTTAAGCCCTTGGTGAAGGAGGGGGGAGGGGGGTGACTGGTCAATGGGGACTGACCCTGGGAGGGGTGAGGTGACAGGTGATGTCAGGTGGGATCAGGCAGCATCAGAGGATGCAGAGGTTCATGGGAAGGTACAACAGACACTCCTGCGTGGATACGTACAACAAGACACCCAGTGCAACACAACAAAGTGAACCAACTACCCAGTGCAACACAGCACCGTGGGACAGCCCAGGGGGAGGGGTGGGCTCTGCCCTGCTGTGTGCCGTGCGGTGAGCGCTGGGTGACAAAGCCGGCTGCCCGCATGGTGGGTCCCCCTCCCCACGGCACCGCCCGTCCCAGAGCGTCCCCGCCGCGGGCTGGTGGGGCAGGAGGAGCGCCGACGCCTGCCCGGGTGGAGGAGCGGAGCTGGGCCCTGTCCCGGGGCAGCTGAGCCCCGCTCCGGCCGGGACGGGGCCGTGCCGCAGCCGGCGCGCTGAGCCCCAGGCGCTGCCGCGGCCCCCGGAGCTCCGCTTCCCGGGCAGACAGTTTACAGCAAATGGCTCCTTTAGATGCTAAAAATAACACGCTCGGAAACAAATCGGCCCCAAGACTTCAGCTGGAGAAAAGTGCATTTATTAGTAAAACTCAAGATGTCCTTTCCTGTTTCCCTCTGAAGAACCGATGCTGAGAGGTTGATTGAGCTTCCCAGCCAGGCACCGGCTTATTTCAGTGCAGGGTTTGATTCCTCCAAGATTCATTTTTCTTCCCCTGCTAGCGGTGCTCCATGCCTGGTCCCACACTCCACTGCCCAGACCGGCTCTGGGTTTGGGGCCACGAGCGATTTCCCAGCCGAGGGAGCTGTAAATGCCCTGTGAAAGTGTTCCCGCTGCCCATGCCTGAGAGCACAGCAGGTTCCCCGTGGGGAATGAACAGAACAAAATGAAATATTTGTTTTCTCTTGCAGTGTAAGCACCGTGTTAAGGACTTATTTCTTCCTCCACCTTAAAACTGCAGATTTTATTAAGTCTTGTTTATATACAAAGGGTTTCCAGATGTTTCTCTCCAGCCTCTTCTCTGGAAGGACTAACTTGGGAGATAAGATACATCCTCTCTGAATTGCAAATGCAAGAGTGTCCGTGTGTTAGCTTGGCCCAGCTGCTTGTCACCCTGCTCCAGCCCTGGCCCTTTCCTTCCAGCCATGCTCAGGGGCTGTGTGGCGTCCCTGGGACACAGCAAACGGTGGCACAGGAATCACAGCTGTTCCAGGCTTTGGGATGCCAAATCTGCCATGAATCAGTCAGAGGGAATTAAATTAACATCAGGCATTTTTGGAGGCAGGCAAACGACTGAGGTAAAGGGGAAAATAATCCAGAAGCTTCTCTGTGATCTGAAACATTTAAGTTACTTTTAGCTCCTTCGTTCAAGTGTCTCTTGAGGTGGGGGCTGAGGCGCTGAGCAGTGACGGGAGGTGATGCTCTGTGTGCCCCTTGGGCATGTCCCCACAGAACCAGGCACAGACTCAGGGCACGGCCATTTGGGGTTTCTGGTTTGAGACCCGCGTGTGAACAGCCCCGTTATGGAGGCAGTGAGACCCTCCCCAGGCTGGGATTGGCAGGTGTGGCTGCAAGTCCCGCTCTCATCCCTGTGCTGTGCCTTTGGGAGAGGGTGTGTCCCGTGCTCCCAGGCTGAGCCTGCCGGTTTCTCCATGAGCCACCCTCTGCTTCTGCATGCCCCACTGGGAAGGAAAATAACACTTCAGCTCGTGAAACCCCTCTCCCTCACTGTGCCCCTTGTGCTGCCGGTGTCTGCCCTGGGGCACCCTGCCAGAGCTTTTCCCACATCCCAGCTCAGTGCACTGGGATGTTGGTTACAGGGATGGATCTGTTGTTTTCAGCTTTGCACACAGAAAGATTCTTTCCTCCAACAGCCCTGAGGAAGCTGCAGCATCTCCTGATGGGTAGTGCAGAGCTGCTGGGGTCTTGGATAGCCCCGGGCTCACGGATGAGCTGCATCCCAAAGGAACTGCATCCCCTTCTCCTCTGGACTCTCAACATGGCACTGTGTGGCCAGCACTACACACTTTCCAAGGGGGATTTTTGCCTCCAAACCAAGCAACACTTCATTCAGTGAGAATGCCTGGCTCTTGGCAGCCCCACCAGTGAACCTTCCCTGAGCTCTTCTCTGTGCCAGCAGCTTCCCATTGCCATGGGACTGTCTCCCCACAGCCTGGACTTGAGACAGGGAGGTTCTGCAGGGCGGCCTGTGCTGGTAAGAGCAGACTGGGAGCTGTGGTGGGTGCTTCTCCCCACCTTGAAAGCACAGAGGTGCACCTCTGCAACTCCACATGTGAGCTAAGGCAGCCAGGACAGAGTTAATCTGTCTCCTGTCCTTGGATGTCCTGAGCACAGCATGGAAGCAGCCTCTCCACGGAGGAGCTGTGGTGCCTTTGGGAAGCCTGGGAGCTCTCTGATGCTCCTTAGGGTAAACTTTTTGCCCATAAGCCCAAACAAGCAGAAGAATTTCACACTGGCTGGGCAGTGTGTTGGCACGAAGGGTTCTTCAGGGAGCCAGATTGGATCTGAGTGTCTCCTGCTCATGACAGAACAGAGGTGTTGGGCGAAATTCAAATGATAGCTTCCTCCCAGGATGCTGAGGAGGCAGCACAGGTACGGTACAGCACTGAGCATCTCCCGGGGGTTTCTCACTGCCCCGCTCCTGTGCTGCCGCCTGCCTCGAGCAGCGATCCCGGGCAAGGCGCGCTTGCTGCGGGGGGATATTTAAAGGAATGGCGTAAAAAACGTCACAGCTCTTTCAAACCCGGGCTCGGCGAGTCCTCCAGGACAGATCCGTGCCCGCAGGGTGCAGCCGCAGTCGCTCCGTAGCGCACATACAAATGTGCGTGGGGCGGGGAGCGGCGCCGCGGCCGGAGCTCCCCCGCTGCCCGGGCCCGCGCAGCGCGGCATCACCTATTTATAACCGCACGCACTGCAGGGGTACTATTGGGCTGATGGCTTCACACGGGCACGCTAAGTGTTGTTCTATTTCTGTGATTTGCTCTCTTCTGCGCAAGCTGTTGGTCCCTCGGATGCCAAAGCACTCCACCTAGTACAGACAGAGACTCAGCTTTTTCTCTTTTATTAAAATATTCACCAACAGCACCCCAGTGGCAGGTATATTTACTGTTTCACCTGGATAACTGCATCTACTATTCCCTCCCAGTCTGATCAATATCCTTGGTAAATAAGATTACCTGTCCGGTCGGTTGTCACTGCAGCCAAAGGTACTTTAGCAATGAAATTGTTTTGCTGAAGAAATAAATACCTCTCACAGGATCTGAGGATGCTGTGACCTTTCATTAGTGACCTGAGTGACTCATCCCTTTTTGTGTGCACACTGCAGCCTCCCACCATGCTGTTAAAGCTGCTCCACAAAGTCCTGCTGCTGGGTGCCTGGAGTAATGGGGAGCCATCCCTGCAGGAGCCTCCTGCTCTGCCTGCTTCTCCTCCAGCTTCACACATGGTCTTCACACCTCGCCTGGGCCTGAGGGCTCTAATGGCCATGGCCTGTTTGTCCAACAGGCTCCTGGGCACATTCTCAGCCCCACAGTGACGTCCCCAGCACCCCCAGCCCTTGTGTGCAGCAGCTCCTGCTCTCCCAGGCTGTGGAAGTCTGTGACACCAAGGCACAAATCCACATTGTCAGCACAGAGCAGCCAACCCACACTTGTTCAGCAATCAGGGCTCCACTGGCCATACCAACACCCCTGAACTGAGTCAGAGCCAGATTTCAGCTAATGTGTGCAAAATGAAATGAAGAACTAATCAGAGCTGATTTCTGTGCATTTAGATGTTGCTGATAGCAAAATTTTCTTCCTCTGGAGTGTTTTTGCATGCCAAAAAAACACAGTTCTGCATTTTGAAGGAAGAAAGTGGTTGTACATCTGTGCATCTGTACGTGTGCCTGTTATTTCTGCCTGACTGGCTTCCCTGGGCTGTCAGCTCCAAAGTTCTCTGTAACATAACAAACCTTGACTGTTTGCAACATATCCTCAACCAAGAGTAGTTTATTTAATGAAGCAGGAAATGCTGCCAAATTTCCAGGCTTGATCCTGATCTCATTAGTGTCAGGAGGAGAATTCCCATCATGTTTGATTTATTGGTTGGGTCTAAATCTTGGTAAAGCAGTTAAAAATCTGCTTTCAGCTTGATTTTGCAGACAAGACCATTGCTCCATGCTGCTGTACCAGAGAGGCTGTGGGAAAAGCAGAGAGTGCAGGTGGGATTTCGCTCACTTGCTTTTAGACATCTTCAAAGTCTGGCAACAGCCAAGGGAGGGAAAGAGGAACGTTCAGCTCCTCATAAGCCAGGAGCCCAAAAGGGGTGATGATTCAGGAGGTAATCATGGCACAGCTTCTCCAGTGGCACAGGTCCCTTCCTGCCAGCAGCAAATGCTTGTGTGTGGCCCTGCCAGTGTCTGGCAGAGTGTTGGGAGAAGGGGAAGGAGGATTATGACAGCTCCCCATTTTCCCTGCCCATTTATCCTCTTCCAAAAGTTCCCATGCTGCAAGTGGGACCTGGAACAGACTGGGTGCTGCCCATGGTGGTTGCTCCAGGGACAATCTCCCCCTCTGCTTCCAGGGGATGAGGAGCCCTGGGAGGGGGGAGCAGTGCTCATGATTTTGAGCAGGATCCCTGCAGTGACCACACACCTCTGTGTCCCACAGAGAGCAGCAGCTGCTCTTTGGGAGGGAAGGAACCTCCCTGGCAGAGGAAGGAGGGATGGAGGAGGGAAGGCTGGAGGGAGGAGAGTGGTTTTGTTGCCCATCACCAGCTGTGAAGAGGCTCACGTGCCAGGGGTTGAGCCTTAATTACACACACCTAACAAAGGGAAAGAGCTCATTCCTTCCAGTTCACATGGGCAGCAGCACTGTCTGAGAATCAAGGGGACTGTGAAGTTATAGATTAACAAAGAATTAAAAATCCCACCCTAAATATCTCAAGACATCGGCCCAACACACAGATCCTTCCTGGCTTTTGCTGCTTTGACAGATACAGAACAGAGAAAAATGTGCAGATTTATGCCTACAACCGTCCCTGGGCCTCAGAGATGCTTTTTAAGATACAAATCTTTAAATCATTATTAAAAGTGAAGGGAGGGGGCACTGGAGAAGACAAGAAGACATGTCTGGGCACGAGGATGCAGGGGGTGAGAGCAGACTGTGCTGGCATGCAGCACTCCCTCCCCAGCATGTGGTGATGCTTTTCTTCAACCAATCCTGCCCAAGGTGGGGGCAGTGACAGGGTGTCACAGCTCCCATGGGCTGTGGGAGCCAACACTGGTTCTGTGGGGAGCTGTAGCATCTTAGACAGGACCCATGTGTGAAGATGGAAGAGCAGGACAGCTTTCAGAGGCGTGGGTGTTTTTTGAGGAAAGGAGAAGAGTTCAGAGCTCTGGAGAAGCCCAGATTTGGAGCATGTGTGCAAGGAGCAGCGACCAGGTCTGATCCTAGTGCCTGCATCTTCCTACTACAGAGAGAGATCTCATTGGTGAATTTATGCTTTACGCCTGGATGAGGTAGGAGCTGGACACTTCAGGCTCTGCTGGACCCCTGACTGGTGCTGAGCAGACTCCTCAGTGCCTGTCGCAGATCACTCTCCACTGGCTGCCTGCAGTCTCCCAGCAGTTCCCTGTCTGCAGAGCACTGGGAAGATCATCACCACTGCCTGAGCAGGCAGGCCCCTGCTCCAACCCACAGGCCAGCTGGCTCCCAGGTCCCCAGAAAGCTTTAAAAGAAGCCAGACGACTCACCACTGGAAGCATGAGGTGTTTATTTGCACTGTAGACACGTTAACTGCACTGAAAGCCAGCCCTGCTCCCTCCATTGCCCAGCTAAGGTGGGTCTGTGTGGGGAATAGCTGACACAGATAAATGTCAGGGAAACAGCACAACATCCGTCCGTGGGCCAGTGCTTTCCCAGAAAGGGCTGATTTTAACTCACAGTCCACTTCCTACAGCTGGGCTCCAAAAGCTGCTGTTGCTGCAAATGACATTATTGAACTGAAATGTTGGAGCTGTTTGTAGTGGGTAACACCAAGATCAAAAACCAAAATATTGCTTGGGAGCCTCTGCTCCCCCAAAAGCAGAGATCTGTCACCCCGGTGGTGACAGACAGCTGTCCTCACCATCACCTTCTGCCTTCACAAGCCTTCACACCAGTGCTGCTTCTCTTTTTATTTGCACATCTAATTTTTACAAGTCATATCTAATGTCCTCACAAGGCTGGATGCAAGATGCCAGCACCCACCTGAAGATTTGCAAACTCTCCTGGCATTTTCCTGCTGAAAGCAGGAGTTCAGGCTACTGCAGTCATTCACCTTCCAAAATAAAACCCCCAACCAATAGCGTCCAAAAACTTTAAAATGCCCATTTGTTAGTTCTGCTATGTGCTCTTCCAAAAGAGAGGGAGTAATGCCAAAAATGTCTTTTTCTTCTGCAAAGGAGGTGGGCAGTAGAGAATCCCACAGATCCTGAAACAGCTCACTCACCCAGGAACTGGCACAACTTAATAATGTACTTAAAACCTGATTTTTTAATGAATATTTCCATTTCCAAAACTCTTCCCCCACTGCAAAAACAGACCCTCTCAGGTTAATGCAGGACCTCTCCTTAGGTGAAAGAGGGAATCCTGTCTCAAACCCATGAACATTAGAGTAGAGAGGATCCAGTGGATGGGCAAGGTTCCCTCCCATCCCTCAGCCATTGAGAAGCTGGGAAGCAAGGGGATGTTAACCAGCTCCGACTGCTGCACGAGAGCCTGCAGGGAAATACTCTGGACTGGAGCAGATGTGATCACCTCTTTCCATCTCCAGGCGTGCTCTAGGCATAATGGCTGGGTGGAATAGTTTTGCTTTTGAGATCTGGTCCTGGTTTTCTCTCCGATGCTGACAGTCCTTGTGTGCACAGAGCCCGTGATGCTGCTGCCACCATCTCTGCAAAGCAGGTGTCAAGGTGGGGGGCTGCTCCCAGGGAGGGGCCAAGCACAAGCTGATGTGGCACAAGTGGGGGTGTCAGGTACCTCAGAGCTCACTAGAAGCCTCCCCCTTACAGAGACTGATGTTCCTCTTCTCCTCAGCTGCCTGGCAGGAGGTTTTGCGGTGGAAGGGCGGCCTCAGACACCGCCTGGCGTTTCGGCGGATGGTGCTCACTCGTGACCTCCAGTCTTTGCTGGTGATCACATACAGCAGGGGGTTGAGGGCACTGTTGAGACTGGCCAGGCCCCGAGTCACCTGGTAGGAAACGTAGACGTCCTTTGAAGCCTGTGTGCACGACCCTTGCGGCTGCCAGCGAAAAAACAAGTTGAGGTTCCTGAAGATGTGGTAGGGGAGGAAGCAGATGGAAAAGAGAACCATGACGAGAATCACCAGCCCGATGCTTCTCCTCCTGAGGCTGGGCTCCACGCTGTCATTCCTGCAGAGCACGAACACCACGTGGCAGTAGCACCCGATGATGATGAGGAACGGGATGACAAACCCAATCACGGTGACAGCCAAGGTGTAGGGCAAGTAAACGCCCAGGTGCTCGTGTCCCGTCGTGTCGTGGCACTTCGTCCCCTTGTCATTCGTCTTGCTGAAGGCAAGATCAGGAGCTATCTGTGCAATGACCCACAGCCAGACCGTCACGCTGAGCCACCCCGGGGGGGCTGCACCCTGGCACCTGCCCCGTGCCTTCAGCGGGTGCACGATGCCCAGGTAGCGGTGGATGCTGATGCAGGTGAGGAAGCCGATGCTGGCGTAGAGGTTGAGGTGGAAGAGGCTGCGGGTGAGGCGGCACCAGGCCTGCCCGAAGAGCCACACTCTGCCTCGCAGGTAGTAGCTGACGAGGAAGGGCAGAGTGCTGACGTAGAGCAGGTCAGCCAGCCCCAGGTTGCCCACCAGCAGGCTGAGGGGCTGGCGGGCAGCCTGGCGGGGCCCCGTGCACAGGTGCCACAGCCCCAGCCCGTTCCCCAGCAGCCCCAGGGGGATCACGGTCAGGTACACGGCGGGCAGGAAGCGCTGGGCGAAGGCGGAATCCACGGGGCAAGGAGCCCGACTGCCATTGCCGGGCCACGTGGAGAGAGTCTCCGTAGCCATCGGGCGCTGCCGCAGCCCTGCCCCGGCTGGCCGCCGGTGGCACCGCTCGGAGGCTCCGGTGCCCGCGGCACCGCCGTATCCTCTGGCACAGGCTGCGGCTCCTCTCAGCTCTCCGCTCCGGCTGAGCCCGGCCTGGGACTTCAGGGTGCTGGACCTTGCCCCGGGGCACGGAGGATGTGCCGAACGCAGCCTCAGCGCAGCGGCTTCCGCCGCTCCCTCGGCGCCTCCCCCGGCGCACTTGAGGCGCTCGGAGCGGGGCGCCGGGGACACGCAGCCCCTTGGTTATTTTGGGCGCTGGGAGTGCCTGCAGGGGGCAGGAGGCAGGGAGGTGGCGGAGGGATGTGAGGAGGGGAGCCAAAGCTTTCAGCCTGGTTCTGTTCTGTCCCACTCGCGGTCAGGAGAAACCTCCCAGTTTTCCAGACCGGGGGCTGGAAGGCTGCGCCCCATCAGCCGCCCTCACTGCCATTCCTGACAGCCTTTTCCCTGGCTCCAACGCTCCGAAATAGCGGGAGCAGAGGTAAGGAGGAGACTGGCAGCGTTCCGTGGGGCTCACGCTGCCATCCCCGGTGCCGCAGGCAGTGCCAGCAGGCAGAGATGTGCCAGGCTGTCCGCCCTCAGCACAGGCAGAGTGAGCCCTGCTCAAGAGCTGCCCCCTCCCTACAGCTGCTCCTGCTGCCTACTCCTGTCTCCCTCCCCAAGCACAAAAACCCTTTCCCCGTTCCCCTTTCGAGCGGTCCGGACCCGTGTAGGGAGGACGTGAGATGGGCTGTCACAGGGACCGTGAGGCAGAAGACATCCAGACACTGTGAAACTGGGGCAAGAGCTAAAACCAGCGACCCCCAAACAGACACCGAGGCAGGGCAGCCCCGACTGCATCGCTGAGCAGCTGCTGCAGCAGCACCGGGGCCAGAAATATCTCGGATCTGCAGGCGCGGGAGTTCACAGGGCAGCAATCGGCAGGGAGCAGGTTCACCCTGATAAACCACAGGAAAACGACCTTGGGGAAGCGACTTGAGGCGAAAGGCTGGGCTCTGGAACGGCCACGGCCGCCTGCTTTCCGGGATTTGAATCCGGGCTGGGGGAGGAGGAGGAGGAGGGAGGGTGGGTCCTGCCCAGCCGTCCCGATACGCATCCATCCCTTCCCGGGAGCAGCCGAACACCTCCGCGGGACCACGCTCGGGCACGGCACCTCGGGGACACGGCGGAGCCCAAGGCGCAGATGGGGCGGTGGTGAGCCGGGTGTTGAGAGTACCAGTGTGTTTGTTGACTTCAGAAAGTGCTTGCTGGAGCAGATAAGCGGTGGGAAACATTGTGTGTTATTTCCTGCCCGTTTAATAAAATCTCACCACTGTGGGTGTGCCGCCGAAAAGATGAAGTGTAGAAGCTGTTTCCGTGTGGTGAAGATACGGCTTTTCTGCGGTTTTCAGAGGCTCTGGGCGGGTCTGTGCTCCTGGGGGGACAGCAGCAGAGGGGCTCCATGAGGGTGCACCAGGGAAGTGGCTCCATCCTGCCCTGCTCCCTTCACCTCTGCACACTTCAGCTGCTCCTGCAGCCCGGGCTTGGGGTGGTGTTTGCAGAGCAGCTTTACAGAGGTGTGGAAGGGCAGCGAGAGCAGAGGAACAGACTGGGAGCAGTTCCTTTGTCCCAGAGCATCCACCTTTGGGGAAGCTGAGGCAGAGACAGCAGCTGGCTGCGAGGACTTCTGTGATCATGGGGAGGTTCATGAGCTGCTCTCAGCAATGAAGGCAAAGATTTCCCTGTCCTGAGAATGAAAGCCTGGAGCTGGTGCCTCCTGCCATGGGAAGACGGGAGCAGCCCCATGCCCTCCACATCTCCTGTTCCCTGGACCTGCTGGAGGCACAGTCAAGGAGCTTTTCTCTTGTGCCCGCCTCCTGTGTGTTTTAGGTGTTCACCTGACCCGTGGTTTCCCTCATCATACAGGTGCTCCTGCCAGCTCTGCCCAAACATCCTGCATGAGGATGCTCCCCCCTGGCTCCTGGCTCTGCAGGCAACAGCAGTGCTGATGTCAGGATGAGAACACAGGGCCAAGACAGCTCCTGCAAACACATAACCTGCATCATGTGTTTCCAGGAAAAATAAAAAAACCCATTTGGTCTACATGATTTTTTTTTTTTTCCAATTGAGCACCGCATTCCGGTGCTCAGTTTCTGAAAATGTTTCACTTTAATGAGGGGCTCATCCAGCCCTCTCTCACCCAGCTCTGTGCATTTAAAAATCATCAGTCATGAGAATGGCTTGGAAAGGAAACTCTGATGCATGTTGTTTACTCATGCAGTAAGACAGTTTTCCTTCAGCTGCTGTGTGTGCTTGCACAGAAATGAGCTGTGATCTGCTGCTCATCACTGGCTCAGGAGTGGTTGGCAGATCCCCAGGCTGTGTGCAGATGTGGCCTTTGCCTTGAGGACAGGAGTGAATTTTCTTTTGGTTTGGGGATTTTTATCTTTACACAATACCTGTGGATGGGGTGAAATATTTCTCTGTTGACCCACATGAGCAGGCAAAGCCAGGACCCTGCATCAGACCCTCAAATAAACATGTTTCCAGGGTAGCAGGGCTTTAGAGGGACATATTGTGAGACTGGCAATCAAATTGCAAGAGTTGATTTCCCTGTATTCATAGGGAAAAATAACTCTGATTTATTTGGAATCATTAATTCATTATTTAGATGCTTAGTGAATCAGGGAGACATTCTGCAGGGGAAAAAAAAGATAATTATAGCAGAGGTGTGTTGAGTCATTTTTTCGAGATGAGAATTGCAGGTTTCTGCCTAAAAAGTGACCTTTTGATTTTTACAATCACCCAGAGGTGGCTAGGCAGGATCTGGAAGTGTGTGACAGCCCTGGCAGCTCACCCAGCCTTGGTGGCTGAGTCCCAACATGCTTGAACAAGAACTGGCTTAAAACCAGGATTTTCAGTACCCACAATGTGCTTTATCCATGTCAGTCGAGGAACGTGGTGGTTTTGAAGTCTGCATGAGCTTTAGGTCACCACTTGTTTGGCATGGCCACCAGAGAACTAAAGAAGTCAACCAAAGCTGTTTGTTCTGTGATTTGCTGCCTGCTGGATGTTCACCACGTGCCCGTATCAAACAGAATTAATGACTTGTATTCAGGCTGAGCACCAGATGATTGCAGTAAATAATTCTCTTTGTAGGCAATTTTTTACTGCAAGAGCAGTGAGGTTTCTTTTTTTTTTTTTTT
>VYXD01008895.1:362954-441184 GCA_013397195.1 Hylia prasina
TTTTTTTTTTTTTTTTTTTTTTTTTTTTTCTTTTTTTTTACCCCCAAGAGGTGACTGAATCACATCTTTAGCTTTCATTTTATTTTCAGTTTCTTGCAGGGCCTGAGGGAGTGGGTGAGTTGCCTTGGCTCTGCTGCCTTTTCTGCTGCTGCTGGGGAAGCTTTTCCTTGGGCTGGAGAGAGGAGCTCCCCCTGCCATTCAGCCTTTTGCCCCTTCGCCCCCAGATCTGCCCTGGCATACACTGCCCTGCTCAGGAGCACAGCCAGCTGGTGATGGTGGCTGCATCATGCTGGGGAAATCCCAGTCCAGGGCAGCTGGAGGAAGTTGCAGTAGGAGGGGTGAGCTATAGGAGAGTTTGGGGACAGATTTGGGGAGGCTGAGAAGAGGCTGTGCCTGTGGCTGCAGACACAGCAGCCCGTGCCATGCCCTGCCCTGCCCTTCTGCACATCCCAGCATTGGAGACCTGGCCAGGGCTGGTGCCATCAGCAGAGCTTCTGGCTGGGTAAGAGTGAAGGGTTTAACTCAGAATATAATGAACTGTAATAATGTGTTCAGCGTTTTGATTTTTTTTTCTTCTTTTTTTTCTCCCTTACTCTAAGCAGCCTGAATCGAGGTGCCTCCAAGCTGCCCCACCCTGTGCCAGGACTTTTCTGCACCCACCGAGCTGGCCCTGAGCAGCAGGGCTGGGCTCACCCTGCACAGACAAGCTCCAGAGCTGGATGAGCACATCTTTATTCGTAGTTCTAGAAATACGCATCTAAAAAGTCCATTTCTCACCTGGACACGCCACCCAAACTGCTGCTCCTTCCAGCTGCCCTTCCCGTGGTGGAACGCGCGTTCCCTCTGCACATTTGTGCGAGGCCATTAGAGGGCATTTGGGTTTCGTTTTCCATCGCCCAGAAGGATTTTTACTGGGAGAAAGTACAGCCAGAGCAGCCGAGCAGCTCTCCTGCGCCGACTCCTGCACGGCTGGGGCAGCTCCAGCCCTTCGGGAGGCGGCCCCGGCTCATCTTTGCGATTTGTTTTCCCTTTTTCCTGCTTCTCCCCTGGCCCCGGCTCGGGGGAATGTGCTTGGATGGCAGGCGGTATGTCTGGTGCTGTCTGAGCTCCTCGCTTGCCGAAGCCCTGCCAAACCACCAGCGCTTTGGAGAGGAGGAGGAGGCCAGGCAGAGCGGGAAGGCTCGTGTTTATTCTGGAGGGACGAGGGGAAGGTGAACGAGAGCTGCCATCAGGAGGACCCTGCCCATCCCCGGGAAGGCGGCAGCTGGGCTGCGGGTGGGTCCCGCGGGCTGGCTGAGCTCCTGCGTGGTCGAGCAGCTCAGCCTGGTGTGGCAGTGACTTGTGGGGTGCAGCTTCATGACCTGCTCCCTCCCTGGGGGGCCAGGGCACGAGGGTTCCCTCCAGGGATTTTGGCTTCCAGGTGCTGGAGGTGGTCTCTCTTGAAGTCCGTGCAAGGCAGAGCTGCATGATGTGGCAGAGAAGCAGCATCACCTGTTCAGAAGCATCACTGATCCAGAAAAAGATCAATTCCTGGTTTCTTGGGTGGGTTTATGCTTGGAGCAGGATTTCCCCATCTCCCATTTCATTCAGCCTAAGGAGCTCGGAATGCTGCCCAGTAACCCTGCCTGGGGCAGCAGGGTGTACAGAGGAGGTGGGTGATGGGTGACACGGGGATCTTGTTCTGTTTCCAGCCTCCTCTGCAGCCAAAGTCCATAATTTCTTCTCTGTTTTCCCAATGGAAACATCCTCCATCTTCACTGTAACCACAGTGCCATGGGTTTGTGCCAGACTCTTTGCCGGGGTGAGGCGTTGGCTCCAGGCTGAATCCGGGGTGGGCACAGCTACAAATTACCTCCTCTTCCCCTCTGGAAAGGCAGAATGGAGATCAGTGGGGAGATGGACAGGCGTGGCGGTGTGTCCCCCGCAGCCGGGGAGCAGGGGCATGTGGCAGTGGCAGTGCGGGGGGAAAGAAGTGGGCAGGAAGTGCCACCTGCATGCCAGAAAGGCAGATGAGCTCTGTGTCCACACTGGGGTTATGTCAGCCTAATAAAGGGGTGGCAAAACCACCTCCCGGGTGTGCCCAGGGAGCCAGGCAGGAGCTGCTAATCCATCTCTGGCCATAGGGAGGGATGGCCGAGCTCACCTGCGTGGGATCCACAGTGCTCCTGGATGCAGACACCCAGAGACCCCAAAATTCTATTCTGCACCTGCCATCGGCTGTTTCCCAAGCAAAGTTTCAGGAGATGGTTCTTGTGTCCCTGAGACACGCTCAGGTCGTGGCTGGGGAGGGCTGATGGGGGGCACAGGTAAGCGGGGATCCCGCGGCTGGTGTTGGCTGGCACTTCCCTTTGTCAGTCAAACAGCAGCTCCACCCGGCCCTCACTCACCGCTGGGAACGCTGCCGGCAGGGCCGGGCAGGGTCTGACCATGCAGAGCCGCCTCTGGGTCTCCAGCCGGCAGTAGCGGTTCTGGTTGGACACGCGGGTGGCAAAGCCCAGCCCGCAGGTGGCCGAGCAGGCGCTCCACTCCGTGCCCCACTCCTGGCACGGGGCTGGCAGCAGTGGGGACACTGCCCCGGCGGCTGCAAGAAAGGACATGAGCGGGGAAAGGCGTTTGGAGGCAGGTGCTGTGCAGTTGCCTGCCCGGTGATGCTGCAGGCACAGCCGTGCGTGGCACAGAAGCGCCTGAGGCGCCTCCTGCTGATGTTTCACAGCCTGGGGTGAAGGGGCCATCCCCAGAGACTTGCGTGGGCATCCCCTCCCTGGAGCTGCCCTGCATCTTACCTGCCCGGGCATCCCGGAGGAGCTGCTGGTGCTGGGCTTCACAGATCCACTCCGGGCAGCACTTCCCCGGGATCTCCACGCGCCGGGGGTAGGGGCAGTCCGGGGTGGGCAGCCGGACATCCTCCCGGCAGAGCGGGATGCAGTTGAAGCCCCCGTCCGAGCAATGGCACTGGACTTTGCAGCTGGGCTGGAAAACCTCCCCGTCTCGATAGAGCCGGCCGTTCACCTCGCAGCCCTCCTCATCGTCTTCAACTGCAAGCGACAGCCGGGCAGCCCGTTAGGGACAGAGTGACAGAGAGANAAAGGGAGTGAAGTGTGGGACCCCAGAAGTGACTGAGCAGCGTGCAGGGCAGACACGGGTGTGCAGCAGCACGTTCATCTGACCTCCCCCCTCCCCTGCCTTCTCTCATCTTTTTTTCAAAGCAACAGCTCACAAGCTGTGAGAACTCCCCTGCCCTTTGGCTCTGACCCTGCCTTCAGGCTTTCCAGGCTAGGAAAAGTTTCTCTGAGATTTCTCTGCAGGACCCCCAGGCTCCAGCCTTGGCTGGGTGACTGCAGTGTCCGTGGGATCCCCCCTGTCCATTCTCACTGAAACCACCCTGAATTCTCAATCAGAAAGCAGCACAAAGTGCTGGCAGGAGATGGGGCACAGCCCCATGGCCAAGCCGAATGCATCATCCCCAGGAAAGCTGCTTTCCCAGCCTTAACCACTTCCCCGGGGGTGCTGCGGGATGCCTGCAGACATGTGCCCCCAGCCATGACTGGGGCTGGGCTGGAGTGTGGGGGTATTCCCGGGAAAATGGGCACCCCTGTGCTCACAGTTGCAGGTGCCTCCTGTCCCTGCAGATGCTGAGCTGTAGTCACAGACGAGGCCCTGGCTCTGGTCACAGACGTGCAGGAAGTCGCAGGGCTCTCCCAGGCGCCGGGCACAGATCTTACAGCAGCCACACCCATCCAGGACCAGGGGGGACCCGCGGGGACAGCGGGGTGGCACCCAGGGGCAGTAGCACGGTCTCCTGCACAGCTGGGCACAAACCTGTGGAGGCAAAGCTGAATCCATATGGGCGTTTTTTGGCTATCAGCTGCTTTGTCACTGGGACAGCCAGGTAACTTTGTCTCACTCATGGGGGCAGACTCTTGGTGGAGGGAGGCTCTGCAAATCCATGGGAATATCTCAAAGCATCCTGGAAAGCTACTGTCCCCTTTGAAGGGCACCTATGGAAAACTATGGAGAATCCAGGATGCTCGGGGCACTCTGCAAGGTGGGGACGTCAGTGTGCCACTGCTCTGAACACACAGGAGGATGATGGAGCTACAAGGTGAACAGCCCAGGCAGTGGTGCTAATTAATGAGGTCAGCAGTCCCAAGCAGCCCAGTAGGAGAGAGGAAAGGAGAGAGGGAGGGAAAGCAGCCCACCCCCATGCCTGCCCCCAAGGGAGCAGGCTGTCCCCAGCTGGAGAGGTGGCTTTGAGGAACTAAATTCATGTGGTGAGTGCACAGCACCTCCTAACAGTCTTAAGAGCTCCCACTCATGCCAAAAACCAGGACATTGCATCAGCAGTGCGGGAATCTGAAGCCAGGAAGACCTCACTGCATTCCTCACTGGTCCAGCTGCATCCTCTGCTTGTCCCTGGCTGCAGCATCCTCACCTGGCCTGGCCCACTGGGAGAGGAGCCCAGAGATAGGCACGTTTTCAAGGACTGGGAGCTGTTTTCCCTCGTGGCTAGACTGAGTTATCACGTTGGCAGGGCTGTGCACTGCTCAGCCAATTGTCTGCCAGGGAGGAGCCCACAGGAGTTCACCTGGGCAGGTGGATGTTTATGCCCTTGGCTCATCCTGCTTGCACACCCACCCTGGCACCAACAACTTTTTTGGGCAGCTCTTGAGCTCCTATCATGTCACATGTGACAGAGCTATTGCATATAGAGCCTGAAGCCACGAGAGGTGGCTCTGCAGTTTGGAAGTGAATCCTTTGCCAGTACTGGCCTGAGAGTGCATGTGAGCCCCTGGCAGCCCTGCTGCTCAGCACCATGCACATGCTGCTGTTGCAGGGCCAGCATGTGCAGCACAGCAAGCATGCAGCCAAAACATTCATCCCTGCCCTGATCCAGGTACTGGTGTGACTGCTGAGTCTGCCAGGAGAGTGAGGGATTCAGCCAGACCATGTAGGTTTTAGATCTCATTTTGTTTTTTCTTTCAGTTTCTCCCAGTGGCACCAGGTCTGACATGATGAGTCAGACAGAGAGAGTAGCTGCTGGTGCCACCCTCTGTCTGTTATCTAGACCCTCTGGTCTATCTGTTCCCCATTTGCAGCAGTTCAGATGCTTTTCGTGGGGCTGTAGAAGTGTCAGTGCCAATAACTGGAGTTAAAATATATTCAAAATGGATTGGGTAATTTGGGTCCTGTTCTAGTTCTGTGACTGAGCAGCATTATTAATGTGGCAGGGACCGAGGGACTGGTGTGGTGGCCAGGTTTGGGCTGACAGCACAATGGTCCTTGGTGATTCTCCAGGCAGTCGTGAGCACCTGGGGCAAGAATCATTGCTCTGTTACAGCTCACCCAGGCAGCCAAGGGCATTTTTCATCTTTCAGGAGGTGGTTATTACAAATCGATGTTTTAGAAAGATTAGCCAAGCCATAAATTTCTCTCTGCTCCTTGTAATTTACTTGTCTTTGGATGACAATGTGGCTCCTGTCAGAGATCTGAACTTTCTGGGAAAAGAGTCAAATAGGCACAACGTTGCCACGACATCCCTGCTCGGGGATTCAAGCAGCAATTAGAACTTGGAGCTGAGATGCCCCAAATTTTTCAGCATTCCTGTTCTCTGCACAGGCAAATATTTTCACACAGAGTCCAAGAGGAAAAAAATCCCAAAACTCTCTACAACCACCCAAACCCCATCGGAGGCACCGGCTTGGTGTGAGCGTTCCGAGAAGTGGGGAGAGCTGAGTAATGCCAGGGCCGGTGTTCGTGGCTTGGCCCCTGCCTCGGGAGCCTGGGCGGGGATGGAGGAGCCTGGAGGAGCCTGGAGGAGCCGCTCCCGCCCAGCTGCTGCTCTCTGGCTCGCGGGGACCGAGCGCAGCCCGGAGCGCCGCAGGGACGGCGAGCGAGCAGCACATTGCTGGCATTCCTGCGCGCTCCAGGGACTCGCACAGCGGATTCCTGGGCCCAGGAACGCTCAGACCCTGCTGCTCCATCCCAAACGCCTCTCCCGAGCACCGCTCTGCCCCCTGCATCAACACAGCCCGGCTGCCGGCCGGCGACAGCCACGGCGCTCGTGGTGACACCCCAGTCCCTCCTGCACCCCACTTTGGCAGAACCGGGCGCTCCACGGCTAAAGCTGCCCCATCTCCCTTACCTTGGAGAGAATGCAGAGGAGGGAGAGGAAGAGGAGCTGCTTCTCCAGCTGGAGCCTCATGGTGCTCTCCCCTGTGCCCCTTCAGCACATCACCCCCCAGGCAGTTTGGAGGCAGTGGCGTGTTCGCAGGTTTTAAAGCCCAGAGTGGGTCCTGCTGGTGTTTATACTCTCCCTGCTCTGATGTCACTCACAGGCTCCAATATAAACATGAGTAGGTTTGGACAAGCCTCAAGATTTTCCCTTTTTTTCCTTTCTTTTTTTTTTCCAGCCCACATTCCAGCTGCCATTTCCAGTCTTCTCAAGGTGAGAATATGCTGTCCACGGAGACAAGGAGTGAAGGGAAGGGATGCTGTGCTGTCCCTGGGCAGCAGGGGAGAGAGGCTGGGGAACCAGGCTGGTGGGTGATCCAGCTCCCTTCTCCCAGCCTGGGAGGGAAGGTTCATGCCCTATCCTACTGATCAAGGTCTGCCCAGGCAGAGCTGGTATCTTCCTCCTGGGATTTGAAGGGATTGGGGGGACTGTCCCTGCTGCTGCCGTGGGACAATGCCGTGACCAGGCAGCAACAGGACATCCCCCCCTGTGTTTACTGCTGCACCCAGTGCAGGGCAGGCTGTGGAAGGGGGGGGTGAGTCACACAAGGGAGCTGGAAATGGATTTGCTGTGGTGGTGCTGCTGCTGTCACATCATCCCCATCCTGAGAGGGGCTGTGGCCACCTGGGGAGGCTGCTGAGGTGGGGTGGTTGGATGCACATGTTGCACTGTCCTGGATACCTAATGCAGAGAAGGCTGCAGTCTGACCAGGCTGTTTACAAGCTTTGTAGACACAAATTCAGCCCCTGAAGTATTATGATCCTCTTAATCAATTGTGAGAATTAGAAATCCAAGTTTGGGGAAGAAAAGCAGGTGCTCAGCCATTGCCTCCCAGTGCTTTCTCAGTCTGCCCTGAGAGAGGGCAGCGTAAGGATGAGAGGCCTGAGCATAACGATGCAGGGTGTCCTGCAGCTCTCCCTGGCTCCTCTCCTGCACCCCTGCCCCTTGCCTGCAGGATGTGTTCTGGGGCCAGGACTACTGCTCCTGTGCTGGCCCAAGGGATGGGTCCTGGTGGCTTTCACAGACTCCCTGTATCATTCAGGCACGATGAGAGCTGCTGCTAGATATCAGGACTGTGCTGGCAGACACACAGGAGGTGCTGGCTGCTGAAAGCAGAACACCAAACCCGTGCAACTAAGAGCGATGCCCTATCTCTCCCTCCGGCCTTTTCCCTTTCTGTTTTGCTTTTGTGAAACAGGTTCTCAGTCACCTGAGCAGTGATCCTGCCCGAGCCTGGAAGCCAGGGCGTGGAGCAGGGCGGGCACAGATCTCTCCATTACCACAGACTGATCTCTCATATTACCGCCCCAAATCTCCTCTTCGGCTCTTCGTGAGCCGCAGTCAGGCTGTTAACGAGCTCATGGCAGCCTGTGGGAATAGCAGGACACTTTCCAAAGGCTGCTGTCACTTATGCATTCGCCGGGGCCTCCGCTCTGCACGTCGGAGCCGCAGCCCCGTGCATCACCCGGCCGTGCCTGGAGGTCAGGGATCCGCTCTGGCGGCCCTGCCTGTGCCCCAGGAGGCGTGAGGACACCACACTGCTTCGAACTCACTGGCAGAGCTGGACCAGGACCCACTGGCAGGTGCTCACAAGCCCCAGGGTTTGATGCCTAAGGCTGGAGACGCCTCTCTCATTCCACTTTCTGCTCCGCAGCCGGTGCCCTCCCTCCAAACATCCTGGGAGTGGCTTGGGAGAGCCAAAGTGCCGATCCAGCCTTCCCACATGGGGACAGTTCAATTAATTACTCCAGGAGTTTATTAGGGGCTCCTAATTAATGGCCATGAGTTCATTTTCCAGTTAGAAATCAGGTGCCAGCGCTGCTAATAGAAATAAAATCCTCTCGTTTCCCACAGTGAATGACCCTTGGAGCAGCTGACACTCCGTGTGGGAGGTCTCAGGGGGCAGCGGGGCAGGCTGAGGCTCAGGGCTGCCCAGGGGAGCCGACTGGACATTAACCCCCTGTCACCTGATGTGTCCTGGCTACAGAGTCAGCTCCTTCCTTTACTCTCTCCTCAGCTCTGAGCAAGAGGGGACAAGATTCCCCCCACACCTGATGCCACTGAGATTTAGAAGCAGTGAGGTGACATCCTGTGATGCTTTGACATCACCAGGAAGCTGTCCGAGCTCAGGCAGTGACAGAGAGCCCGAGTCAAGCCTGAGTCAACACCCCCAAGTCCAGCAGTCAGATGGGGCCAATTCCACATCCCATGCCTGGCAAGCTGCCCACACTTCCCACAGCAGTGGCAATCCTCCCCGGTTCCTTGCTGGGGTTTGGGGTGCCCAGTGGAGCTGGCTGGAGGGGGACCCACAAAGTCTCCCATGATCTGCCTTCCCAAAGATGAATGTCCATGGGTGCCATGGGCTTTAGCTTCCCTTCTCCCACCTCTCTGGCTCCCAGGTGCCTGCCCAGGTCCCTGTGCTGGTGCTGCAGGGGCTGCAGGCAGAGCCTGGCACAGGAATTCAGCTCCTGCACCAGTTTTGATGTGCAAAGCTGCACCAGAACAGCACATTAGCAGTTCATTTTATAAATACTCAGTTATAGCCCTTCCCCTCTGGAGCACGTGCCCTATAAGTGTTCTGTACCATACGTGTGATTTCTGAGCTAGTAATTAAGTCCATATGTTTCGCTCCACAGTTTCCATGGTACTATTGTCAGGTTTTCTGGGGGGTTATAATTTTTTTTTTTTTTGGTCAGTTGTGCAAAAAAATAGTTGATACAGGGATCTGAATACATCTCCTTTGAGTTAGCCGCTGGCAAGCTTTGCTGTTTCTATAGAAATGAAGGAACTGCCCCAGTGAATTTACATTTTAGAGAGCTGAGTTTCTCATGTGTTTGCTGTTCTAACGTGCCATCGTGAATAACACAGAAAGGCTCTCATTTGCACACCCTGCTCAGCTGAAATTACATCCATCTGGGATGGATACTGAGCATATTCTCCCTCCATGCCTTTCCTTTACTGGAGACTCTCCTACTTTACATCATGTGTTAAGCACCCTCCCTAGAGCTGGGGGAAGTCAGAGCAGGGTCTGGATGTCCCTCTCTGGCAGGGAGCAGCGAGGCTGTCCTGGGTCCTGGCTGTGAAAATGTGGGTCTAGGGTGAGCCCAGCTCCATGGCTTAGTGGGGAGAACATTCCCTTTCTCCTGGGCACTCCTGGCTCAAATCCCCACTGCAGAGGAGCAGGGCTGCCCACGGAGGGTGGGCAGCACTGGTAGAAAGCTGGACATACATCCAGCTTGGGAAAACCAAGAACCCTGAGCTGAAATGGAGATGCCTCAGGTCTCCTTCAGCTGTTGGACACTTTGGGGTGGCTGCTGGATGTTTTTCATGAGACTTCTGGAAAACACCATGGCTTTGGGAAATTTTGAAATATCTCTGCTTTTGGCAGGGTGGGAGAATTGTTTCCTACCCAGAACGAATCTGGCTCCAGTTTCAAACAGCAAGAGCCGAGAGAGGTGGTGATGGCTATTTCCACCCCTGTCTGGGCATTTTTATTCCCTCTGGTTCTCACACCTTAACTGGACAGCAGAGCCAGGCTGAGAGGACTGGCCACCCCGAGGGACAAGGGATGGGCCAGGCAGCCTTTTACCTTGAGGTCACTGCTTCCCCCCCAGACCCGGGATGCAGGGACTGAAAGTATTTACCAGCTGGTGCCTGGCCAAGTGACTTGTGAGAAAAGAATTCAGGGCTGCCGTCCAGTTTCTGATGGTCAGGCAACTGCATCAGGAACCTTGGCTACATCTGGGACCAGCTGACCCCTCCAAGCTCCAGCCACGGTGGCGAGGCCAGCAAGGCAACCCCTGCCAAAGGGGAGACAGGAACCGTGCCTGGGGATGGGGACACTTGATCCTTCACTGTTCCTCAGACATTTTTAGGTAGGTTTCACCAGAAAGAAGCACTGATAAATGGGGCTCTGGGGCTGGTTCTGCTCTCAAAGTCTGACATTGCCAAGAGGAAGGAGCTGAGTGATTACATGAGGAGCAAATGGACTATCACAACCAAGAAAAGACTTGGCTTAGCCAAAACTCATCCTTCAGACTGAGGGGCTTCTCACTTGCACAGCACAGCCTTGTATCAGCTGTTGTGAAGGGACAACAGAGAAAGATCAAACACATCAAACCCTGGGCAATATTTCTGTATGATGTTTTTTTCCTGCAGTCCAGACAAGAGCAATTCATAATTGTCCCACTAAGCTAAACATTCAGATAACTCAAAGAATAAGACTTTTGTAAAACAAGCTTGGAAAATTCAGCCGGATGAGGTTTTCCATTATTATCTGGAAAACAGTGTCAGAAATCATCATATATTCAATATTGTAATCCTCTGGGAGTTAATTTTTTTATTGAGTATCAAACATTATCAAACATAAATTTCTTTTAAAAAATATCACTAGAAGTTTTATCTTTCAGACAAGACATAGTCCCCAGATCCTGACCTTGTGTGGTTACTGACAGACCCTTTGTATTTTATGGCTCACTCATGTTTCCTGATCAAATTGCTCATTCTTTTTGACCATCTCTATTTTTCTCCTGGTTTCAGGCTAAAATAGACAATGTTTTTCCTTCAGTTCCTGTTTTGCTCGAGGGTGCTGTGTGTTCTCACACAGCTGTCATGTCCTCTGAAGCATCAAGGAGGAATGCAATGCCTCCCTGCAAATGGAGGCACCCACTGATGTGCAGCCAGTGATGCTTCTAGGTGCCTATAACTCCCCTTGTAATTGTGCCAGCTCAGTTTAGAGAGGGGTTTGGTGATGGCTGTGTTCCCTTCCAGCTCTGCTTTCCATGACTCTGGTGAGGCTTTCGAGGCTGCAAGTGCTGCATGCATGAGGCAGCTGGTGTTGTGCCTGGGAAGTGTATGGTGCTGGAAGGGGTTTGGGTGACACAGGCTGTGTCTGCTCCCAAATGTCACAGCCCTACAATCCCCAGGGTTGGCCTTGGCTCACCAGCAGCAGGAGCAGCTCAGGGTGCTGGGCCAGGGCAGTGCTGGGGAGGGGACAGTGACCTGGGGCAAACCCAGCCCTCTTCAGCTGGAGTATCCCCAGTGGATGCTCTGCAAACCCCTGGTGGTGGCTGGAACCTTCCCAAAGGCAGTGAAGCGGGCATTCCTCAGCATCCTTGATGACTGGAAGGAGCCTGGCTCCTGCAGGAGCTCTCAGCATAGACCTTGGGCACGCTGGGAAGCAGGGCTGGGGGGAATGAAGAGCTGCCAGTTCACCCTTCACACCCAGCACTTGAAAACCCCAAATGACTGCTCACCACCCAAACCAGCTGGCAAGGGGACCTGCTGCTCCTCCCCAGGACTCACATCAAAGGCTTTGCAGGTGAGTCCCACTTCCAAATTCTACCCCAGGGAATAAAGCAATGGCTGGGCTTGCTCTCCATCTTCTGAGCAAGACTGGAAAAGCTGAAGCAAGGGATGCCTCCATGTGCCAAGGAGTCCCAGGCCTCCAGCCCTTCCTCTGCCCTCTCCTGGTGCCAGAGACATCTGGAGACATTTCCCAAGCATGAGCTTCACATAAACCACCTCCACTTGCCCCCTTCCCCAGCCAAATCAATAAAGACACAACTGAAACCTTTAGAGCGTGCGTGGGATCCAGCTGAGACAAACAAACCTCTGGGTCTCACTACGGTTATGGAAGCAGCGATGTCGCCTGGAAAGTATGTACCAGGGAGCAGAGAGCAGAGGGGTGAGCAGAGGAGCTGGGCACCAGCTCAAATATGACTCAAAATCATGGGAAATTATTTCTGATTAATGTAATTACTTCGGCTCCAGCCCTGATCAATATGAGGAGCTAAAATGCTCATAAACCGGCCGAGAATGTGAACTATGCAGAATGATTTGTAAAAGGTGTTTGGCTGGGTGTTCTCTCCCCTGGCTGTTGGGCTGCCCAGGGCAGGGTGACCCGGTGCTGTGGGAGGTGGGAGAGCAGTGATTTGCTAATTGCAAACCAGTGGCCCCCAAATGAGAATCCCCCCAAAGGAACAGGGAGGGACCACCTCATTCAGGCCCTGAGCCTAAAGAAAAGCAACCAGCCTGTTTGGCCGGGCTTCTTCTGTGCTCTGACCACAAAGGAACAGCCAAGATTGGCCTTTTACAGGCTCCTGGTGGCCCCCACAGTGTGGGGAGGTTCTGGTGGGTCACACCCAGCACGGCCCAGGCAGGGGCTCTGCGTGGGCACTGAGGAGACAGTGGAGAACTGCAGGGCCATGGGGACACAGCTGGAGAGGGCAGTGTCCTCAGACCTCCCGGTGCCAAGGGGGGTGTCCATCTGCACGGGAGAGGCGCTTCCTCCTGGGGGCAGGGCTGTGTCCCAGGGAACCGCACCCACAGCAGCAGATCAGGAGGAGGAGTCGGGGAGATCCCCGGGGATTACGGCCAGGTTAGATGGGGCTTGGAGGAGCTTTGTCGGGTTAAAGGTGTCCCTGGCTGTGGCAGGTGATTGGGAACTAGATGGTTTTTAAGATCCCTTTCATCTCAAACCATCCTGTGGTTCCAAGATGCCCTGCAGCAGGTCCCTGTGAATGATGCCTGTGGCCATATGAAGGTGGTAGGAATTTCCTCCTGTGAAAGCAAGCTGAGGCTGGGGAAAAGGTGCCTTGGGGCACAGGGGTCTCCCATAACTGGTGGTTTCTCTGACATGGGGAGGAAAGGGAAGAATGGCTGTTACAGTCTCATTTTTGTCCTGCTCTTCCCCAGGAAGATGGGCTGGGCTGGACTGGGAATTGTGAGGCACCCTCCTGTACTTTCAAATCAAGACCCTTTGGGGTGGGTTCCCACCTGCTGCAGGGTTTTGGAGAGAGATACAGAGAAAGGGAGTGTTTGACTTATGTGTCTGTCTGCAGCTGGTTATCCAAGGCTGGTGATGGCAGCCTGGCTATGGCTTGGCTTGTCTCAGAACCTGTTCCCAGCGGGCTTGGAGTCAGCCAGAGCCCCAGAGGAGCATCTTACAGGGCAGCTCCTCTCATGAACCAAGCTCCAGGAAGAAAAATGCAGCCTGAAACCCCTGTCACCAGGACAGCAATTGGAATGTGGAGAGCAGTGTGTGCATGGGGCAGCCAGGCTGCTCCTCTGCCCTCCCCACTGGCCCAGGCTGCAGAGAATGTTTTGAGGTGATTTCACTGCTGTGTATGCTGTCCATGATACTTTTCCACGAATACCTCCATGTCCTTTCCTGGGGCAGAGAGCTCCCTAGGCCACATGGAGAAATGCTGGTTTGTGATTTTGCTGGAACCACGTGTAGCACAGCGTGGCTGGGGTTAGGAGAGCCATTTCCCCAGCATTTGGCTGTGCTCTCCACTGCCAGCAGCTGACCGCATTCAAATCCCAGTTTTCCTTGCATCCCATGGTCCTGCTGAGCTGTGGTCTGCCACCCGCTCAGAAGAAGCCATCCTCCTGGCCTGCCACCCAGAAATCCTGCTCTGGATCATCTGTGGGATGATTAAACACAAGCACTTGGCAAACCACAGTCCTTGAGTGCGAGGCAGTGAGCCGAGGGCTGCTGCAGCACAGGGAAGATCCTCGAGCTGTGCAGGACAAGCCAAGCCAGCCTGGCATGTGACAAGGGACAAGTGCAGAGGCTCTGACTCCAAGGGACACCAGCCACTCTCTATGTGCAACCCCAGCTTTGAGATCTCGCTTTGCTGCTGCCACAGTTCACCACAGACTTGTGGAGCAATTTTGAGGTGCAGTCCCTTGAGCAGCAGCTTGGTCCAGGGATGCTCTGCTTAGCCCAGAGTCCCTGCAGTGAGGCACAGTTGTGCCTCCAGCCTTGGCTGCTGCAGCCTCCCCCTGTAACCCCGAATTTCCAGTGCTGCTGTGCCTTCCCCTGCATTACACTTGCCTTTTGCCTCCTGTGACAGCACCAAAGGTACCGCAACACACAGAGAAGCAGCTCAAAGGTCCTGCGTTGTCACACAGCTTCTGCTTGGACCTGGACACCTCCTCCACGGCCTGATTGTCCTCCTTGTCCCCATACAGGACCACGGGCACCTGCTTTGAGCCAAATTTCCTCTCCCAGGACTTGTCTGCAGTGTGAGAGCCCAGCCTTGCTCCTCCTGCCTCCGAGCCCTGGCCCCTGGAAACATCTGCAAGGAAATAGCTGAAGGTATTGAAAGGGGAGGCAGGAAACACTCTGAATATTTTTTTTCCTAAATATAATGACACTAATGTTGTTTGCAGTGTTAAAAATAGAAATGAAGAGAACCTGCCTTTTTCCTGTTTGCTTTCAGCTCTCACTTTCCTGCCTGTCTCTGCATTCTGGGGATCTTCATGAAAATAAACCCAAGGAAGATCTCAGCAGTGCACAAAGCAAAGCCAGATGAGTTTGGCCTTGGCTCCAGCTTCCCTGAGTGGGGCCGTGCTCCTCTGTGGAGCTCAGGGAGCTTCAGGCTGTGCAGTCCCCACGTCCAGCCACTGTCCCTGCAGGCTCTGCCCAGCTGGGACTGGCACTGACCTCGCTGCTGCAGAACTGGCCACTCTCACTGGGAGTGTGGCCACCTGCTGCACCTGTGTCCTGGCTCTGGTCACCCTCCTCACTTTCTCAAGTGCATCAGTGGGCTCCAAGCAGAGCTGCTGCTCCTCCTCCCATGGCTGTCAGAGCTGTGCTCCTGCCCCAGGCTGGATCTGCCAGGATGTTACCAGAGAAGCCCTGGGCAAAATCTCCCTGCCCCCACCTCTTCTGCTGGAGATATCTCTCCAGATGCCTGCGGCACATCCCTCCAGCATGCACTGTATGTACCCATTCCCAAGTCCCCCTCCCAGCCTCCTTTGACTGGGAGGATTTTGCTGCCAATCTCTCACCAGCTCATTACAGAGCAATGGTCATCACTGAATTCGGAGGCTGATGGATTCAAATTCAGCTTTGGCCACACCAGGATTCCCAGAACCTGGAGGATCAGGTGTGGGGGCCAAATCTCAGTCCTGAGCACAGCAAACTGGCCACAGTTTCACAGTGTCTGAACAGCAATGTGCCTTTAATTTGGGAGGTGATACCACACCCCGGGTCAGCACAGCCGCCTGGTCACTGCAGGTGTTCAGATGGAAAGCTCAGCACTCATTTTTCAGCAGAGCAACACCAGGAATGCATGTCTTGGATGGAGGCTTCTGCCTGATTTATTACAGACTCAGCTCGAGGTGCCTCTGGAGAGTAAGCCCTGGCAGAGGATGAGAGGCAGGCGTGTGTATGGATAGATTGCAGCACACAAAATGCTGCCTTGTAGTGAGACTGCCTGGAATGCACCAAAGCCGGGAGGGGGAGGATGAATGAATCCTCTGGCCTGGTTTACTTCCCTCTGCCATCCCCAATTTCTTTCTTGAGCTGGTGAATGGGGAGGGTGGGCAGCCGTGGGCTTTCGGTCTGTCTTGGAAATCCATGAGGCAGCCAAGCACTGGCTTGGAGTGTTGCTGGCACTGTCCTGGCCACATGAGCACGCTGACAGTGCCAGAGGACTGGCTCCACTATGTCCAGGTGCCACCCCTTCTGCAACATCCCTCAAAAAGCTGACTTTTGCAAGGAGTGTGTTTTTCACAACGTGGCAGCTTACAGGGTTGACCTCAGGTTGTTCTTAGTTAGCTGGAAATCAGGTGTTTAAAATGTCACTGGAGTATTGTGAGTCACTGTCTGGGCCACTTTTGTGTCAAAGAGACAGATCTCCTGTATGTCACTGTAAAGTCTGTGCTTGAAACTGGCATGATGTGATTTTAAAAACAACCAGAAGCTTCCCCATGTTTCCCTCCCTTTCACTAGATGCTTTCCTGGCCCTGGCAGATTTCTGGCCCCATCCCCAATCCCTCATCCCCAATCCCTTATCCCCAGTCTCCCATCCCCAATCTTCCATCCCCAATCCCTTATCCCCAGTCCCCCAGCCCCAATCTTGCAGCCCCAATTCCCCATCCTCAATCCCTTATTCGTGGTCTTGCAGCCCCGGTCCCTCAGCTCCAATCCCTAATCCCTCATCCCCAANNTCTCCAATCCTGTATCCCCAGTCCCTTATCCCCGGTCCCTATTCCTGGTCCCTCATCCCCAGTCTTCCATCCCCAATCCCTCATTTCCAATCCCTCTTCCCCAGTCTCCCATCCCCAATCCTGTATCCCCGGTCCCTATCCCTGGTCCCTATCCCCAGTGCCTATCCCCAGTCCCGTATCCCCAATCCCGTATCCCCGGTCCCTATCCCCGGTCCCGCCGCAGCGCACGGGCTCTGCCTCCCTCTCGTGGCCGCTGTGCTCGGGCTCACCGGGAGCTGCGGGGCTTTGCCGCGGGTCCCGGCCGCTCCCCGTGCCCCGGGCGGGTGCTGAAGGTGCGAGCGGGGCCAGAACCGCTCCTGGATATTCACGCCTTGCTTTTAGGCAAATCCTTCCTGCTGCCACTGAGGGAGAAGCTCTTCCTAGGCAGTCTTGCACCACGCCTGGCTGGAAACAAAGCCAGCTTCACTACAGTCAGCTGCCTAAAAGTTGAAGCTGTTTTATTCCCAATAATATGTTTTCAGTTTCTTCTGCTGCCCTCGAAGCTGAGAACTGAACAAAACAAGAGCTCCACGAGATCCTATAGAATATTAATTGGGTGAGGGCCCTGGATGAGATAAATTAAAGCATCTGCAGATGCTCCAGAAAATTCCAGCTTGAAAAAGTGAAGACTGGTTTCTCTTCAAACATTTTTTGCTGAAGCAGAGGCTGTGACCAGTTGGGCCTGGGGCTTGCAGCCACCTTTGCCACGACAGGTGCCAGGCAGAGCTCCAGTATAGCCCAGTGGTACCAGTCCTGCCAGGGGCCAGCACTGGGGAGATGTGTGAGAACACCTGGTTATTCCCCTTCTCCCTCTGCTGCTTCTCCCCTCCACCTGCCTTTCTCTACCTGCAGTAGCTCCTACTGTTCATATTTCTGGTGGTGCTCAGCACTCCCTGTTCGAGGAGTCAACAACTCACATGAATGCTCAGTTTGGGATCCTCAGTTTGGCATGAGCCAGACCCTCACTGGCATTTCAGGATGAGTGATCTGGGCATCCTGGGATGGCATCTTTGAGTTGGGATCAGGGAGGACAACTTAATTTACTGCTCTGCTCTTCAGATCCTAAATCTTAAGAACAGCTCCTGAACCAAAATCACCTACAGGCAGGGTGGAGCGGCAGCAGGGATGGGCCAATGCCAGGACCAACCCTGCTGTCTGCTGGGTTTAAGGGCTCTACAGGGTCAGGGTGGCAGAAGAGTGGGGACAATCCCCCAGCTTTGCTTTGCAGGATGTGAGCTGCAAGTGTCAGAGCCCAGAACACTAATGGGCCTTATGGCCCTGACCAGCTCACCTGCCCCATGCCTGTGGGCCCAGGAGCTGTATTTAAGCTCAGCCCAGAGCTTCAGACTCTTCCTGGCTGTGCTGGGGCAATGCTGAGCTCCACAGTGGTGCCTGGCCATGGGTCCTTTTGTCCTGACTTCCACCTGCTGACTGTTTTCCTGGCTTGGTGTCATCCCCGCACCATTGCTCTGGGCCTGCTGTGCTCCTGGACCTGATCCTAGCCCTGGTGGTCAGACTGACTTCCTGGCCTGGCCTTGGACCTGTCCCATCACTGTGAAGTTGCCTCATTATCTGTGCTCTTGGCTGGACCTGGCTGCCACCTCGGGGTCCGTGCTGCTCCCTTTTCTGGCCCAACATTACAGCCTGAGCAGGATGGCTTGGCCAGAGCCTGTATCCATGGAAAAACCCAGTGTTAAATCCCTGCTGTGGTGGGGGTTTGAGTGGATGAAATGCCCTCCTTCCAGTACTGAAGGACTCCACAGAGAGCACCTCCCCACGTGAGCTGTGTCTCCTGCATCCTGGCAGCAGCTGGCCAGCCCTGTTGCCACCCCTCTTCCCCCAGTCCCACCCAAAACTGAGTGTGTGATGAAGGGCTGAGAGCTCAGCTAAAATCCCTGAGGAAGCACAAAGCTGATCCGGTGGATCCCTGGGGTGTGTGGGAATCCCGCACCCAACAAACCTGGCTCCAGAAGGTGTTGTCTGGGCACCCTGTGGGGAGAAGTGGCATGTGGTTCAGCTGGAAGCTCTCAAATCCCCCTGGGCAAGGGACGTGCTCTGCTTTTACCTGGGGGGATTTGGGGTTTCCTCCTGTGGCAGCAGCCTGAGCTGAGGCTGTGATATTAGAAAGAGTCTGAGGGGGGCAATATTATGCTGATCATTTCTGTTTCCTGGTGCTCCATCCCATCCGAACCATCTCTAAGAAGGTCAGATTTGGCAAAAGCATTCTCCCTTTCTTTTTCTTTGTGGCACTCCAGTGAGGATGGGATGCATGGTGCTGACCTGTGGCACCGAGTCCTGAGAAACGCTGTCCTCAGCTCCTCTCTGTCCTTCAGTGGCAGTGTCTGGCCGTGTGCTGATAATCTAATTACCTGCTTACCCTGAGGGCTGGAGAACAGCTCGGCCCTCCACAGTGTGACATGTGCTGTTAAACCCCGGGCATCAGAGTCTCTTCTGGGGCCAGAGACGCTTGTCCTGCTGGTCACAGCTGCAGAGTGTGCAGACTGCACCCTGGCCAGAGGTTTCCTTTGGGATCCCTGTCGCTCTGCCCAGTGACTCTGTGATTTGTAGGCAGCACTTGGCCATGGAACATGGTGTGACATCTGATCTAGCTCCTTCGCTGGATGCAGCTGTGAGTTGTCAGTGAGGATGGAGACCTGCTCCTCGTACAGCTCTGGATAATGGGGGGAAGAGCTCGGGGGCACTGTGTGTTTGGGGCTGTGGACTTTGCATACGTGAAAAACTGCACAAGCCTTGGCTCCCCTGGTCCTGCCTTGCAGAGATAAAATCAGAGGTGTCAGCCCATGTGTCTCTTGGTCCTCATTCAAAAAGTGGACTTGAATAGAGACATGTGTTAGCTGGCCACAGCTGGGCTTGTGCTCAGCCTGGGAGCTGCATTTGCATTGCCTTGTTCAGTGACCCTTTGCTGGAGCAGGGCATCCTGCTCCCAGTGGAACTCCCTCAAGAGAAGTGCTGCAGGAAGGGGTGGGGGGGGGAATGTGTTCTGGATGGGGCCTGGAACGCTTCCCTCCACCCCTCCCCAACAGGTCCCAGAGCAATAGGCTGCTGTGGGCTCAAGGTGCTCAGGGCCAGGCCCAGAAGGGCTATTCCAGCTCTCTGGAAGAGGGCAGGAAGGTCAGAGTGGGGCACTGGGTCATGTTCCAGCCACAGCTTGGACACAGCAGTGCTGTTCCTGTGGAGGTTTTGGTCTGCAGGTGAACTGAACCTTTTGAGATGGTGCTAAAAACTCTTAGGAGGAGCTGCTTGTGCCAGACTGGGGTGGATCTGGATGCAAATCTTGTCTCTGCTGGTGTGTGGTGTTAACAAGGAGGACAAACAGGGTGGCAGACCTGTGTTGCTGAGTCACAGCTCTGCCACATGCAGCTGTGATCAGGGATGTGTTTATTCTTTTAAGGAACACAAAAGAGGAACGTGTCCCCACGTCCTGATTGCTGGAAATCAGACCAAGCTGCAGGCAGACCTTCCCAGAGTGGTGTGGGAACCCTCTGGGATATGCTGGAACATGCCTGGCTCACGTGCTGCTCTCCTCCCCGGGCTTCTCTTTGTGAAATTGGGGTCAGGACAGGGAGTGTGTACCTGGGCTGGAGTCCCCTGGTGTGCAGGCACCAGAAGGGCCCTGTCCTGCATGGTGGGGGTCTCTGGGCACTGACCCAGGCAGGAGGGGGAACCTCTTATCACCCCACCATAAATAAGGTGGTTCCAGTCTTGCAAGCAGCAGCAGGTTCAGTAATTCCCTAGTAACAAAGCCTTTCCCCAGTGTCTGAGGCATCATCCATTGTGGTGAAGGTGGTGGGTGCACTTGGCCAGGGAAGCCTGGTACCCATTCACCCCTTATCTCCTGGTCTCCTCAGGATGATCTTGGCATAAAATGATGTTGGTCTGTCCTTGGCAGAGGTCACATCCCCGGTGAGGTTTTTGTCTTAGCTGCTGTGGTTGGTTCAGGTTTCTCTCAGCTCCTCTTGACAGCACTGGCACAAGAGGAACAGGGCCACATGTTTCCATAGGGTGGAGTTGGCTCCTTGGCTTTACCCACAAGAGGAATCCAAGGGCAGCCAGAGCCCAGGAGGAGCTGAGCTGCCTGGCAAGGTGATCCCTGCTTCCACTGGTGATAACAATGCCCTTGTTCTGGAACTTGAACACTGGATTTTAACAGTGAAAAAGGACGACCAAGCAGGCAGAGCAGAGGGCAGGATGGTGCCCCTGCTGAGGTGAGGCTGCTCTGCACTGCAGGGACTGTGTGCTGCTCTCACCTGGAACCCAAACTGCTGGGTGAGGGTGGGGCTGCCTTTATCCTTAGACATCCACTGCATTTCCAAGTCTGAAACACTGCCAGACTCAGACCACTGCTCTTTCCCACAGCCCAGAGCACTGGCTGTGTTTCTCTGCCTTCTCTCTGCTTTATCACTTTCAAAGCTGTGTTTATACCAATCTTGGGGCATGGCATACTTGTCCAGTGGGGTCTGGAGCAGTCCAACTCCCCCCTAACTCATTTCAGATAGCCTTTTTGTCCAGGAGATGCTCAGGATAGGTTGAAAAACACGATGCTGGGTGCAAATTGGCCCTCTTTGTTACAGCCCTAATCTGGTTAGGGGATCAGTGCAGCAGGATTGCAGCAGCCCACGTGGCTGCACCTTGAGCTGTGCCCATGCTGGTCATGTCCTCAGCTGGGTGTGAATTTCTGTGCTGCTCAAAAATGCCCCAAAATGGGAAAATGCAACCTGTTTACAGGGTAGCCTCACCTGCTCCCTGGGGTGTGTCCCAGGGGGTTTCTACTGCAGAGGTTATTTCTGTTTTCAGGCTGGGGCTGCATTAGGGGTGTGAGGGTTGTGGTTTCCTTGTGAGCAGTGCCAGACAGGAGCCCCCCAGAGGGGTCTGCCCCATGGTGCGTCCAAAGCACCAGCAGCCCTCTGAGGAGCTGCTTGGTGGCCCTCTCTGTTTCCTCTGACTTTCTTAGTCCTGCAGTTGCATGAATATCCTTAGGAAAAGCCCAGCACCCACTCCCTGCTGATGGAGAGCTGGGAGAAAGTCTGCCTGAGACCAGGGGGCAAAGCAGGATCTGCTTCTGCTGTGTTGTGTCTGCTTCCAGCTCCTTTGAGAGCAGAGGGGAAGTGAAGTTCCTTTGGGGAGCAGGGTGCATCCTCAGTGGGGTTTTTGCCCTTCCCATTGGCCACAGAGTTCCATGATCCCCAGCAGGAGCCAAATGGGACACAGCTGAGTTCCCACCAGTGACTCCAGTGATGGGTCACCCAGGGACAGAGGTTTTCCCTGCCCTGCAGGGAAGCTGCAGAAATTAAATGGGAATTGCTGAGATAAGTCAAGGTTTTGTCTCAAAAACTTTGCAGAAGCAATGGATGTTTGGGCTGAGAATGTCTCATCTGGCAAAGTCGACCAGTACAGCATTATGTCATATTTATACATGACAGTGGCATTTATACTGATAGAATTAATCTAAACACATTTTCCTCCATTAGCCTCTTAGAATGGGCTCTAGTGAGATACTGGTATCTGGTGAAAAAAAAACGAACAAAACCCCACCAAACCAACAAAAAAACCCAAACCAAAATAGAAAAGGGCCTTTTTTAAGATCTAAGCCCAGCATAAACACATTTCTTATTATTTTTGGAATGCTGTTTGCAGGTGTCAGCAACCCTGACACACAGCTGGTATTAACTTCTGGGGGCAAGAGAAAGGGAACAGGTTTAAATATAGCTCCTGGGAAATAAGCATTGGAATAGCTTCCAAGATCAGTTTTACCCCTACTTTGCTGCTTGGAATTTGCCCTAAAAATACAAAAGATAAACAACCTCAGGGGCCAGACACATGTGCAGAGGAGCAGTTGCTTTCCTGCAGGATGGCCCCAGAGCATCCTTGTGCTTCTCCAGACAGGGCCCTGTTTGTGCCCCTCTGCTTTCCCAAGTGGGAATTCATCATTAAAACACAAATTTGTTCTTCTTGAGCCTTCTGGCTGCAGAGGGATGTGGTGTTCTCATAGGGAAACACAGATTTAATACCCACAGCACAGCAGCTATTGCAACCACCCGATTAAGCCAGTGGTAAAGATAGATAAAGTGGATCAGGGTCAGGTCAATTAAAATCAGCCCAAGCCTTGTTTCTAAGGCTCTGCAACACACTTGTGTCCAATGAATGCACTGTGCTGACACTCCTGGAAAGAGCTGAGTCTGCAGCACACGTGTATTTGCTAAGCAGAAAAGAACCCATCAAAAACCCCTTACTGCACCATTCCCAGCCAATGGGGCCAGTTCAGCTCCATTTGCCTCTTTCTGACCTTTGCTATCAACTCTCCTCCCAGCAGAAAATTACCCACAGGCTATTTTTTTTTACCTTGTAATTTCCTCTAATCTCTAATAAATGCTCTAATTGACCTCTGTCCTCCCAGTGTACATGACACACCGAGCAGGGCTGCGCCCACAAAAGATCCTTGGAAAGAAAGCACTGTCTGTTTACACCAGGGCCATTTATGTTGTAATTGCTTTGAACCAGAAGTCAGACCTCAAATATATGTGAGTCATTATCTATGCAAAATAGATGTTTTTCAGGTGGCTGATAAAAAAAAGCCCATGATATGCAGGTGAAATGGTCCATGAGAGCCAGAGTTCTCCTTGCCCAGAGGCAGTTTCACACCCAGTGGCTAATTTGTACCCTGCCTGGACTATTTTGTTTGTGCCCAGACCATGTATGCACACCCAGAGAGGGAAGGGGTGTGTTTTCCAAATTCAGCACTTCCAAAGCTTTGGGAGCTTGAAACGATTTTAGAATATATGCTGTTTATTCCTGCTGGTTTTCCATAAGCCTGGTTAGTGCTGCTCCATCCCACAGTCTCCTGGAAGCCCTGAGTGGTGCTGGCCCCATACTTGGCAGCTAATGATTCCTTTCCCCTGCCAGTCACTATTTTGTAAAGAATATTTTTGCCTGTTAGCTGTGGCTAATAGGCTTTTTCTGTACAGCATGGATGCAGTCAGGGCATCCCTGAAAGGTTGTATGTAATAAAAGAGAACATGTTGATGAACCTTCCACACCAGCCAAGCCCTGGGCTATTCCCACAGGCTCCACTGCAGTGCAATACGCAAATAACCTCAGGATCTGAGCTGAAAAACTGCTGTTTTCTCAATGCCTACTTGGCTTTGGGGCAGAAATTCCATCACTGCTCTCATGGCAAAGCTGGGGAGGAGTGACAAGGGAGGCCAGAGACATTTTCCTGTGGAGCAGTGAGCCTGTAGCATGTCCTGCACTCCCTCAGCAGTGCCAGCACCAGCTTGCTGCCCCTGCTTTCAGGGCTGCTTGTTGTCACCTGGCTGTGACAGCACAGGGCTGGAGGAGCACCCAGCCTTCCCCATCCCCACAAGCAGAGCTCTGTGTGGCTAATCCCCTGCTGCCAGCTTCCACAAACAGTGTCCATCTGGAGTAAACACAGCTGGGGAAGGAGATGAGGAAACTTTCCTTTGCAACCATTTGTGGAAGTGTTCACAACTACAGCCACAAGCGCTTTCTCTGCTATGCACCAGAGCAAGTTTCGTTAGTATTTTCCATTGATATAGTGGCTTTTGTCTCCAAGGCTCCCTGCAGACCCAGCCTGTGGTCTGGGGATGGCCTCACCTGGGCCATGAACTCCTGTCATGAAGAACTGAGCTGTGGTCCTTGACTCTGCAGTGATTTTGGGAATACCAGCTGCTGGTCAGTGCCTTCTGGGAAGCTTAGATCTCATCTCACCTGGGGCTGCATAGGGGCCCCCGGGATGTTCCCCAAGGGTCAATCTAGGGAAGGTTCCATTTGGCAAATTTCCCTTTAGCTAGATGGGGATGCTAGGTCTGGAGTGCCTGAACGTCTCTCTCCCCAGTATCAGAGAATCCATGCAGAGAGGAGCTGGCAGAGCTTCTCTGAAAGTCTCTTTTTCTGGAGTAACTCAAAAACAACCTGGACACGACCCTGTGCAACCTACTCTAGATGAAACTGTATTGTTAGGGGGGCTGGACTAAATGATCTTCAGAGTTTCCCAACCATTCTCTGATTCTGTGGCTTTCTGCCTCACTGTCTCCAAAGATGTAGGCTACCATATGCATCACCCACAGGAGAGGAAAGCAAGAGGCAGAGGAGCAGCATAAAACATGGCCAGGTCACTGAAAATAAGAAATGAAAAGCTGAGTGTGAATTTGCAGGAGCTGCAAGCACATGTATGGTGAACCAAAAGCCATCAGACAAATTAAAGTGAGTCACTGAGCAGCAGGTTTGAGAGCAGGAAATGTTTAAACAAACATTGTTGAATTGGTTTAAGACTGCAATCAAAGCTGGAGATTGCTTTCCTGTTCTTCAGGCCAAGCTCTTTTTTAAAATTATTTTTATATTTCTTATTTTTTCCTCTTCTATTTTCTGTCAGTGTTATCGTTGGAGGAGCAGGTCCACTTGGGCCCTCAGCTCCTGAAGGAAACACAAGTGGGATTGCAGGAAAGGTGGGTCTGGATTAAATGTGAGGGAGAAATTCTTCCCTGCGAGAATGCTGAGGGCGGCACAGAGTGCCAAGAGAAGCTGTGGCTCTCTCTGGANCGGGGGACCCAAGGTGAGCTGGCAGCGCTGCCGGAAGCGCAGGGCCGAGAACGGGGCGTGCACCGGCACCGAGGTGCTGTGCTCGGAGCGGGGAGCGCGGCGCGCCCGGAGCGGAGGTGCCGCACCTGCTCTCCGCACGCCGGGGCTGTAGCCAGGTGGGAACTGAGGCTCGGCCGGGCCGCTCGCTGGGGATGTGTCCCCCGGGACAGCGCTCTGTGCGTGCTGTCACCCCGCGGTCCCAGGCGGGCGCTGCGCTGCCCCGGCCCGGTGCTCCCCGCGGGGACGGGCACGGGCTGTCCCGGGTGTCCGCACATCCCGGCGCCGGAGCGATGCGGGTCCAGGCTGATCCCAGCGGCCGGCCGGGGATACGGCTCCGCCGGGCTGGGGGTGCACAAGTGGCCTGGCTGGGGAAGTGACAAGCTCTGAAGGATCCTGCATCCCAACCACTATCGTAGTCTGCTAAAACACATGTTTTCTCTTGTGGTTTTTATTTTGTTTTGGGGTTTGATTTTGTTGTTTTGGGGTGGTTTTGGTTGGGTTGTTTTGTGGTTTCGTTGTTGTTTTGTTTTTTTTTTTTTTTTTTTTTTTCTATCAGTCGTTTAGTTCAGTTATTCTTCAGATACCCATGACACCACTTTGGAGTATTCTCTGACAGCAGGCACCAGTCTTTCACTCTCTCCATGCCCTGTATACTACATCTCTGGTAGGATCATAAGGTAATGTGTTTATTATCCAGATTGTAAAATAGAGGAGGAAGAAGATGAAACAGCTGTGGTTAGCAACAGTCCTGTATCTGATGGAAGAACACTGTGCTGCAGGATGGCTCAGCTCTCAGGCTGTGTGGTCTGAGTAAGGTGCTGTACAGGGAGCAGGTCTGCCAGGTTGGGCTCTCCTGGGAAAGGAGGAGTCAAGGCAGAGGGGACCAAGAAAAGGGATGTGAGAGTTGTGGTGCTGCTCTGGGAGAACATGAGTGGTGGCAGCTGCTTGTGACTTTTCCAGAGAAGAAGATTGTCTCCAAACCCGTTAAAGGACTGGGGGGTTTTGCTGCTGTTTGCATCCTCTCCCACTCCCAAACCATTTATCTCTCAGTTGAGTTTGCACCAGGAAAGTCACACATACTTGGAAAGGACAGTATGCACAGGTCTTTTTCCTGTTGCATTCCATCACTGTGGTTCAACCTTACATAAGCTGATCCATGCAATAGCAGGCAAACCTTGATACCAAAATCCAGGAAGCACTGGCAGCTGCTAATGGTTAAAGCCTTTTTAAATCCACTTCGGTTTTGGGAAATGGTGGTGCTTCATCAGCTCCTCTAAGAAAAAAGGCTGTTTCACCCTGGTGATTTAAAACTTTTGGCTGAGAGAAGCAACTGAAGTTCTTCTTTCATGTGTTCTTCCACTTTTCCAGTGTGTGGGAGACTGGGATACCAAAGAGAAATACCTAGGAAAAACTGCAGGGTTTTACTGCTAAGATCGGGCTTCTGTTGTCTGGCTATTGGCAATTATGAGACAGGTTTTCCTGACTCAGGCAGTCCCTTTCAGTCCTGTAAACCTGCTAAGTCAGGCTTGGGGAAGAAAAATGGGCCTGAAGTCAGTTAATGAGCCCTATTCACTCCTCTGGATCCTCTGCCATTGGGAACGATCAGTTCTGTGTTTCAGAGATGTTTCTGGTAACTGGAGCAGCTTCAGCCCCAGCTGAATGTGGGGCCGGGGCTGCCTCTGCGTTTTTCAGGAACTCGCTGACTCCCAGGGACTGCAGTGATGAACAGGGAGCTGTGGGAGGACAACTTTGAACCCTGCTTATCGTGGGCCATAAAAGAACAGAAAAGGTTGATGTTCCTTTGATGTCAATCACCACCCTTTCTGTTCCACAGCCAGAGCAGAGACCATGTCCTTGCTCACTGCCCCCTTCTTGTAGGCCAGCGCCAGCCTGGGGGCTTCAGGACATGTGGCTGTCTTCTCCTCCATGTGCCTGGAGCTGTGTTGTGGAGAGCAGAATGGGAACAGGGTTTTCTGGGGTCAGGCCCACTCTCTGCAGTGGCTGGTGTAGCTCATTTGCAAAATAACCATCAGGTGACACGGAGCACGACAGGTGTTCCTGCAAGGCACACTGAGAAGAGCGGCTGCTGACCCAGCCTGGGTGGTACCAAAGGTGCCTGTGCTTGCTGTACCCAGGGGGTTTGGGTGGATGTCCTGCCCCACTCCCTGTAGCACTGCACACTCTCCCTCTCTGTTTTGGGGACAGCAAGTGCACGATGGTGTGTCGAGGATAATGTTGGATTTGACTTGTCCACTTCTTGTGCATAGCCTGACCCCTGACTTGGCATGGGTCAGAGGCTGGCGCTGCTGAGACTGCACTGAGCTCGAGCCATACCTTACATAGAGGAGTACCTTGTGTGCTCAAGCCTCTAATAATGGGGTACAGGGATGCTCTTGGATAACCTTCCCAGATCCACTTGTCAGACGTGGTGGCAGTGAGAGGTTGTCTTGGTGCTGCACAAAGTGCCAGGACTCTGTTCATTGCTCTGAAGCAGTGCCTTGCTCCGGCCAGGTGTGGGTGTGAGGTCTGTGGTGGGTTGGTGGGCACATGGCCCTGCCACCCCATGGGAACCATCACCTGTTAGTGTCACCAGGAGGCTCATACTGAGGTCAGTGGAGGTTGAGTGGTTGGTGCCAGGAGGGTGGTGCTAAACACTGCTCAGCACTGGAGCATCCTCCTCTTCCTCAGCCACCAAACCCATGAATCATTGTCCAGATGTGTAGAAAGCACAAATATTTCCTGCATGGGGGCTTGTAGTCTTCCATGTTTCTCTTTTAAAGGCTCACCCCTTAAAGCGTGTGACAGGTACATCTCCCAAATGCATTTATGCTGTCCTCAGATGTGAGGATAATGCTGTGCTACTTGCACTTCACAACTCTCTTGAGCCACTCTCACCTCTTGCTTCTAAATAAGTGTTTGAGATTAATTTAGGATGAGGAATTTTGTTCCTAGCAGCACACTTCCATAAAACCTGTCTTTGGGGGACATAGTTAATTGTTTTTTCCAGTGATTTGCCATGCTTATCTAATAATTGACAAATTACAGCTGTAACTACCCTGGTTTTCAGCCACTGAGATCAATAGAATGAACCTAAATTGCCACCTTTTAAGAGGCTGATAAATAATCCTGGGCAAAGTCACTGTTAAGGGTTTTTAAATGATGCAGCTTTATCAGCTGCCTGATTATCATTAACATCTGCTGGAAACCTCACAATAAAAGGGGCGGACTGACTTTGGTCTTTGTATATATTTTTTAAAAGGCCCTAAAACCACATAATACAGAAAATCCTTCAAGTGCCTTAGCTTGAATGGCTCTTTTTGTGCCATGTAATGGGCAAGCTGAGCAAGTAACTGTTCTGCCATGGTCCACTGATCAAACCATAATAGAGAAGTTGTGTTGACTGTGGATGAAAATACTTTGAATGTTTGGTTAACTTTTTCCCCTTAATTTAATGAAAATGAAAATAATCAGACTTGATCTTGGAATGGAACATACTTGTTTGAGTACCTTCATTTTGTGTTTGAATTTATTTTTGAAGCTTATTATGTCTCAAAGAAAGCATTACAGTATTTTCAGAGACGTCAAATTAGAGCCCTTAAAACTTCTCCTTTTTAAAAACCTGAACCAACTTGCTGACATCTGCACTAAGGAGTCACGTGCCATGGTTGAGCTAAAACTTTTTTTGCATAAAAGTGGAAATTGCTGGGTTTGGTCTGATGGCCTTGCTGGGTGCTGTCTGTGCTGAGGACGCACAATTTACAGCCTTTTGAACATTCTTTGAACCCACCCCTGTGGCTTTCCACAAGTCTAGAGTGAAACTAAAAGTTTTATTGCATTACACTCTGGGTTTTTGATGTGCTGGTGGGAGGTCAGTGGAGGAGCAGGAGGGACTGAAGGGTTCCTGCACAAAGCTGCTCCTGAGGGTCCTCACTGTACCTGGGAGAAGAACAAAGCTCCTTCCTCAGGAAAGCGTTGGAGAGTTCTGCTGCTTTCTTGTTCTTCATCAGAACAGGTGGTACCAAATCCAGCTGGGCTGGGAGAGGGACGTTATCAGTCTGCTCTAGTGGGTGGCATCCCTGCCCACGGCCAGCAGGGCTGGAACTAAATGACTTTTAAGCTCCTTTCCAACTCAAACCTTTCTATGATCGATGGTCCTGGAATGGTTGAAGGTGCAGCCTGTGGTGCTGTTCAGATCCTTCACCCGGTGATGAGATCCCAGTATGTGTGCCTGTGCTTTCAGATAAACAAATAAATCAGTTTGGAGTGGTAGACCACGTGCGTGTGGAGCTGTGTGCTAAGGAACAGAGAGCTCTGGAAGAAGCACTGGGTTCCTGCATTCACCTAATTTCTGCTGGCTCAGGCATCGTCCCCTGGAGCCACAGTTCAGAGAAAACTCTTTCATCCTTATCTGGGTACTTTCCTTGGCTTAAGGCAAGGTCGTGTCACCCATTTGTATCTGGAAAAGACTCGTGCTTTGTTTACCCGAAACAAACAGGCAGGAAGAGAGCTGAAATGTAATCTGCAGTGAGCAGCCTCCCACAGACCTGGAAGCCCTCAGGGTTTGTGAGCAAGGTGCCCAGGACAGATGAGCTGCTGGGTTGTGCCTCTGCTGATTGCATCCTTATCTGGAGCTCTGTAGGCACACCTTTCCATCTTCTTTTGAATGTCCTTTGGCCATCTAAATAGCATAGATTAGTCCACAGCTGCAGAGAACTCTGCTCTGAAGCACTGGTCTTGAGGAAACCCAAAACTTCTTGGGCTGAACAGCATTGCACAAGGGTTTCTTAGCACTTGGTCCAAGTGTCTTCTGACCCAAAAAGAGGCTGGCAGGGGACAAAGAGCCTTTTGCTGATATTGGAGAGGAACTTGTTGCTTTACAAGCATCTCACCTGCAGAAGTTGGAGGAGGAAGTGACTTACATAGATGAAGGATGCCACAGAATCTGCTTTCTCATTGATGGAAGTGTCATGTTGGGATGTTCTTGCAGGAAACACTTGAAAGGTATTTGAGGGAGAAGACCACAATAGGTTCAGCTTGCTTTGTCTTTAAATCCAATGTGAGCAAATTTCAAGCCTGTAACTCCATCAGAAAGTCATAAGAGCTCTTGAATACCTCAAGGAGTAGATCTTTCTTGGTTTTGAAATAGGAATTGGAGCTCAAGAGTGGAAAACATGCCAGGCGTCCACATCTGGCAATGCAGACCATGTTTGTATCCTGTTATTTTATCTGCTGCTTTGTAGGACATTGAGTCCTCATAAGCAGGATTGCATAACTCAAGGAGGGGGGAAAGATCAGATTTTGCCCTTAAATCTTCCTCTCTGTAGATTCAGATCATATCTTAAGGGTAGGAGAAGTGGCAGGGATATGTTTTCACAATCTGCTATCAGCGGTGTCTGTGTTCGTGACCCCTGGGCCAGCTGATGGCCACCAGCAGTTTGATCTATCCTGAGCCTGCCCCACCTGCATTTTGCATCCCACCAGCGTCTCAGTGGCAGCTTCATGGCCACCCTCTGGAGATGGCCTGAGCCCCAGCTCTGTCCCTGCCCTGCCTTCTGCAGCACAAGTGGCCAGTGAAAGCCCTGGCAGCAAGTCAGGTGCCTCTGCCTGCAGGGCAGGTGTGCAGGGCTGTGTGTGAGCTCGTGGGCATCAGTGCACGCCCCAGAGATGGGCACTGCCAGCCCTGTGCCAGCAGCTCACAGCACCTGCTCCTGGACACTTGCAGGCACCCCTTACTCTGTTTTCTCCCAGCTCCTGGTAGTTATTGTTTGATACACACCCTGACGCCAGAGGCTTTGTGGGTTTTAATTAGTAAGCCTGGGTAGTTTAGTTATCCATGCAAATATCCAGTCCTCTTCTGAATCCTCCTCCATGCTTACCCTTGGCACCCTGCAGCTATCATCTCTGCAGGAAAATGCACAGATGTTGTAACTAAATGTTCATGGTGTTATAAGTAAAAGGAACCTTGTGTATTAAGTTTCTAATCTACAGTTTTGTTTAAAAATACAATAAAATCAAATATCTATTTTGTTGGCTATTTCATTACTTAAAAGAAAACAGTTCTGGAAAGATGGATATCTAGCTGAAACATTTTACAGCTAATATTTTCCTTCCCAGATCGACTTCCAAATCACATTTGTCATGTTCCTCCAAAAGCCCCAGCTGGCTAATGGAAAAAGCTTGCTTTTCTGGATCTTGTTCTCCAAAATCCAATGCTTCAGCAATAATGGGGAAATAGGGCTTCAGAGTGAAAAGACCTAAGTTACTGTCCCATTTTCAATGAGTAAAAATTTAAGTGTTTTATTTTGAAACCTTGTTAGCTCTATGGGGCAACTTGTTATTGTTACTTTTTACAGCACCTTGGCGCTGTTGGACTGACCCCTCTAGTGTAGGATTAGAGAGCCTGTAAGCCCTGATAATACCACGTAATTAACAACCCATCAGGAGCTGATTCTTGGAAGTGAAGTCAAAAGTTTTTGTGTAATGATTCTTAGCAAATTAATTAGTGTTTGGCTGCCTTTCAAGGAGGAAGCAAGCTGGAAAGTGAAGGTGTTTGGGGTTTGCTTTTTTAACTCCTCCTGAACTCTAAATAAGGATAGGGCAGTTCCTAAAACTTACTGGAGACAGGATAAATTTCTAAAGATTCATTAAATGTGTGAGCTGCAGCAGGTATAACGAAATATTTAAACAATACTTAGATATTGAAAAATAAGCTTTATAATGATTATATTTAATAAATGTTTATATGCCTCCTTGTCATGACTTTGTCCTTGTACTGGCTACATTTATACCCATGTGAGCAGCAGTTACTTCTCTCTAAGTTATTGTTGCAGCTGAAGAGTACCTGACCCTTTTCTCTTATTGCAGGTAGAGCTTCACGTCCACCTGGATGGAGCCATCAGACCAGAGACCATCTTGTACTTTGGCAAGTGAGTTGTGGGGGGAAGGGAGCTCTGGGAGCTGCAGTCCAAAGGCATCTCCCTTCTGCTTCTCCAGATCTGTGACACTGGAGCTCCTGCAGGCAGCAGACCTGGCTGGTGCTGGTTCTGTCTCTGCCCAGACCTGACTGCACAGTGTGGGGACACTGAGCACACACCCAGAGAACAGTGGGGCTTCCCAGGCAGCAGGAATGTGACCTGGGTGGGTGTGGGTTTGTGAGCTGGGCAGGCTCGGAGGAGCCACCAGGAGAAAACTCCAGACAGTGTCTCATGAAGAGCTGCCTGTCTTTGAAGTGTACCCAGGACACAGCAGAGGTGCTGCATTCTCATTTCTTTTCCCACGTTCCTAATCACAAAACCAAGTGGAATGACAGCAGGGGGGGAGTGCTGTCTTGGTGGTGATGCTGTTCCACGGTTGGGGAGGGAAAACCAGCTTGGGTGCCCTTGCCTGCCCTGCTGCCAGGTGCATTTGAATCCCAGGCTGTCTGCCCAGTGTCAGCAGTCAGGGAGTCACGCTGGTGGTGGTGGTGTGACCCATGGAAGCACTTGGTAGTGACTTAGAGAGAGATTGTTTCCTTGACAGAGTCCACGTGTATCTTCCTTCAGTGCAGATTGTGTGGGAAGCATGGGGTGAATGATTAACCCTGTGCGAGGGCCTGGCTCCACATTTGTAAGTAAAATAAACAAGATTTCTTCCAGCTGTCACTGATACCCTCAGATCAAGAAGGTGGCAAGGGTAAGGATTTTGGGAAACAGCTCTTAGGCACAGCTCGGGTATTTTGGGGAGGAAGTCAGTTCTGAGGAGGAAGGGAAGGGGTCCTGGCACCCTGTGAGCCCAGCAGATTCCAAGGCAGTGCAGTCCTAGGGGGAAATACTCATTCTGGAGTAGCTTTTTCTGCAGGGCCTGGCCACACTTTTTGCTGTGTAGTCAGAGAAAGGAGGGTGGGTCAGGGCTCTCCATCCCATCTTTTGCTGCATGCTGGCATGGTGAACTCAGTCAGGGCTCCTGCTGGTGAGCTGCAGGGCTGGAATACAAGTCCAAATGAACAGAAGAGTTGGTGCTGGCTCCCTGGGGCACTGCTGGGCAGGTCCCTCTGTCTGCAAACAGAAAATGCCAGTGTAGTGCCCTTGGAGAATTGTAGGAGCTCTGAAACCCAGGAGGCACTGGCTGTCTGGGGATCCTGTGCCAGGATCCTTTCTTAAGGCAGAAACCTTCATTGCCTGAGTGTGTGCTGAGTTCCTTCTTATTTTTAAACAGCCCTGGAATCCCCCTGAGCTGCCAGCCCTCGGGTGGAGCAATGCTGTGCTATTCATGGGCTCTAAAACACACTCAGAAAACCCAATGGGGCAGTGCAGAGGGCTCTAGGGGACTGACTGCCATAATAACCTTACCCTGGGCACAGAAAGCTGCTTGTGGTCTATTTTTAAAGGTAAAGAGCTGGAAATAATTTTGCTAGGTGCTGTTTGACCACGTACACAGAGCCCCAAGCTGCTGGGATGTGCAAGCCCCCTTGGGCAGTGCATTGCTGAACTCCGCTGTTTATAGAAACTTTGTCTCTAATTCTGTCGGGTCTGGGTCACTCTTTGCATTGTTCCTGCTCAGCCAAAGGGCTCAGAGCTGTGACAGACCCCTCATGGGGACCAGGTGTCTCAGGAGAGGTGCCCTTTCTGTGGTGGGATGGTGTGCATGGTGCTGCCCGTGGCTGGAGGGAGCTCTGGGCAGGACACCGAGGTGGCACTGAGGACAAACGTGTTCCCCTCTGGCCACTTTGCTTCAAGAAGAATCCCACCTACAAAGAGGGTTGGATGGGGCAGCAGCAGCTCCAAAAGCCACACTGGCATGGTCCACCAGATATTCTCATCCAGAGGTGCGATTCCAGCGTGGATCATCCCAAAGCTCTGCCACTGATGCCTGCATGAAGGCACTGCTTCAGGAAGCACATGAAAGAGGTCAGGGAAGTGGCTTTGCTGTAGGAAACTTTCCCTGGATAGGTGGAGGATGGTGCAGGTCGATTCCTGGAGCAGACACTGATGTGTCAGTGCCATGGAAAGGGCAAGGCAGGGAGGAAAACTGATGCCTTGGCAGCAATGAGTGTTCCCTGCTGAGTGCCAGCAACTTAATCTGTGCAGACTGCATGTGAGGGCTGAGCGTGGGGCTGGTTTCCTTCCTGGCTGAGTGGGGAAGGAGCAGTGTTTACCCAGCCCAGGAGGGGGGTCCTCTGGACTGTGTCCCTGCACGGCTCATTGGGATGGTTGCTGGCATTGCAGCACTAAAACTGGCTGTGGTGTTTTGTCTCTGTTAGCAGAGTTCTCCCATCAATCAGCTGTAATTCATTGTGGCAGGAAAGAGGATTAAAAACAAATGTCTGGTTATTATTCCAAATTTGTTTTGGCTTGCGCAGGGTACCAGAGGTTGGGGGATGGCAAAGCCTGCCCAGGAAGCTGCAGCACCCTTGGCTGGCAGCCCCCTGGATCTCAGCTGTCACCACACCAGGAACTCCTTCACCCACTCGGTGTTCCAGCTGCTCCTGGGAAGGATGGCCTTTCCCTCTTGGAAGCATTTATGTGGGCATTAGCGTGTCTGTCCCTTGGGTGAGGGCAGTTGTTGCTGTTTGTTCCTGTGTGGGAGGTGTTCCTGTCACAGGAGATGCCACCAGGATGCTGGGCTGAGGAAGCAGCTCACTTGCAGGAGGCACTGGCACTAAACCCATGAGCCAGGACATTTCTGCCTGTGTGATGCCTTAGAGCATCTCCCTGATTTTTCAATCCTTTGAGCCTGCATAAGTGGAAATTAACTTTTCTGAAGAATTTTGGCAATTCTGCTGCTAGGTCTAAGAGGTGCCAAGAAATAATCCAGAGCCCCTTTAGATGAACTCCTTCTTAAGCTTAAAATGTGCCCTGGCTGTGTTCCTGCTGGGTCAGCCTGGGCTTGTATTTTGGTTTGTTTGTGCTTTGCCTGTGTTTTGGATTGCCTTCCTCTCTGCTGAGATTCAGGGCTCCATCCATGAGCAGATTTTGGAAGGACAGCGTGTGCTGTATCTTTCCTGTGAGGAAATGGTGGTCGATGCTTTGGATGCGATTGGTGCATAAAATGGGCAGATTAAAAATGTGACAATCTTCCCTGTCAGTAACATGTGACTTCGTTTCCAGGAAAAGAGGCATCCCTCTCCCTGGGAATACTGTTGAGGAGCTCATGAATTATATCAGCTATGACACACCACTGACACTTCCCAAGTTTTTAGAGAAATTTAATTACTACATGCCTGCCATTGCGTAAGTACCCTGCTTTTTGCTTTTCCCCCCCTCAACCCTTGGCAGGAGCCCTTGGCTCAGCCTTGGAGGTCCCCTGTGGGCCCTGAGGGTGCCAGGACTCACTGCCATCCCTGCAGGGGTGACCGTGAGGCAGTGAAGAGAATTGCCTACGAGTTTGTGGAAACAAAAGCAAAGGAAGGGGTCGGCTACGTGGAGGTCCGGTACAGCCCTCACCTCCTGGCCAACTCTGGTGTGGCTCCCATGCCCTGGGGACAAGCTGAGTGAGTGATCCTGCTGTGCTGGGGAGCTGGGGGTGGCTGCTTGGGCATGGAGAAGGCATCCCCATGCCAGTCATCCACTGTGTGTTCAAAGGCTGCTGTAACAAACCTCCTCTCTCCCCCCATGCAGCGAGAGCCAGCATGCTTCCACCCCTCTCTCCCCCATCAATTGGGTTTTTGATCTAAAATACCTCTGTGTGCTGCAGTGTTTTACCAGCCCTTGCTCTGGGCACTGAGTTCTGCATGTGCAGAGCAGCTGTGCTCAACCTTCTGGCTGAAGCCCTTCCCTGTGAGGGGGAAAGGAATGTCCACATATGGTCTGCCTGACCACAAAATGGGAATTTGAGCCGGCAGAGGTGGTGGGTGGTGCTGGAGGGTGCTCATGGACTGATCTCTTCCTTTGATGTCATCCCCTCCCTGATATGGGCCTCTCATTAAATCAGTGCTGTGCTCTGGGGCCCCTCCAAAGTGTGCTGTGGTAGGTGCTGACCCCTGGGCTTGCTCCTGCCTGGCTGCAGGGAATTGTGTGTCCTAATGAGATGCTCTGGCAAAGAGGGAGTTCCTCTGCTCAGGCAGGATGGGCACCCAGTTCCCCAAGGCCTTTCCAAACCTTGGTGTCATCTGTGCCTGCCCCAGTGCTGGTGTCTGGTCCTGGGTGTGAAAGGTGCTCTCAGGCTCTGGGTGGTCTCCTTGGGTGAGCAGAACCTGGGGCAGCCTGTCCTCCCAGGGGATGCTGGCCTGGAGCTCTGGCTCCTGCCTGCCTCCCTGGCAAGTGTCTGGCCTCTTGCTGATGGCTTTTCTTCCCTGCAGGGGAGACCTCACTCCAGACGAAGTGGTTCAGCTCGTAAATCAGGGACTGAAGGATGGAGAAAGGGATTTCCACATCAAAGCCAGGTCTATTCTATGCTGCATGCGCCATGTGCCAAGTAATGTATTGCAGCTCCCCTGCTGCTCTGCTCCCCTTCCCTGAGGCGTGGCGGGGGGACATCCCTGGGTCTGGGGCCCTGCAGGAATGTGGGGACAGCCCTGGTCTGTGGGTCTGATGCGGGACCAGACAGGGCTGAGGATGCTCTGGGGCTGCTCTGCCCCTTTCACTGTAGGGCAAAGGTCTGCTGGATGCAGGAGTGGGGGTCTGTGGGTACAGCCAGCGCCTGAAAGGTCTTGCTAGAGGGACAGAAGGGGCTCTTCTGTCCTCTCCTGGGGGAGCTGTGATCTCTGCTCCCTGCCCAAAGGCCAGAGCTCCCCTTGGGCCAGTAAAGCCATTGGCACAATGGGGACTTGCACCTGCCATGAGTGACTGAGCTCTGAGAGCAGATGGTCATGGAAGGAGGACCAGGCATGACCTCCCACACTTCCCTGCTCGTGGGCCTACAGCAGGATGCTCCTTCCCTAGCCTGGGTCATGGGGCAGCCAGAGAATCCTCTGCCAGCAGCCAGTCTCTGCTGGCTTAAGCTGAAAACACAACACGGATATATACTTAAAACATACATAAAATGTTTTTTATAAAATCAGCAGCTCTGACGAAAAACTTTGTTGGTAACAGGTGCTGTGACACAGAACAGGAAGAAAACCCAATTTTCAGCATTTCAATGGGCTGCTGAGTTTTGCAAGCATATTCCTCTAGAGAAGGATGCAGCCAGAGAGAGGCTGTGTGACAGTAGATATTTTATGTGAAGATTTTATTCTGAGTATCTTCATATCTCACACCAGTTTTATGTAGGCTTAGTAGGGTAGATGGTGGAAAGATTTTTCCTAGTGAGTACCTGATTAATTTGTGTCTAGAAATGTGAAAAATCATATTCTTGGAAGCCGGTAGATTTGAGAGTGTTGGGTTGTTTTTTTTCCTGCCTGCACAGTCAACACCAAACAATACTTTAAAAAACTTGATCCTTGCATTTCTGGTTTCTAGGGAAACAAAAGTTTTTCTTTGTAGAAACTGGAGAGCTGTAAGACACAGTCACTGTGATATGCAGTTACACAAGTGGTAAAGGCAGGACATGGCAGGAGCATCCAAGGGCGTGTGCAGCCTGCACTTCACTGCAGGAGGGATTGCTTGTACAACCAGCAGAGGTGGCATCCTCATGCCTGTGTTCCATACCTGGTACCCAGAGCCAGTGACATGCTTGATAAAGTGTCTTTAGCAGTGGATTCAGGATGTGCTGCACAGTGAGAAACCACCCTGTAATTAATGAACTGTTGAGAGAAAGGCACAGATACCAGCCAGAACTAACTCACATTAAACTTGTTAATGAAATAATGACTCTAACCCAGCAAGCTGAGAAATGGTGGAAAACAAAAGAGATGCACACACCATCCTGGTGTGTTCATATGATTTGGGGATTGTCTGTACACAGCAGGTGCCTGTTAATTATTAACACCACTGTTTATTGCTGTTTCTTGGCCTTTCTGCTAAGGTTAAGTGCTATGTGAGCTGGTAGATGCAGTTTCTTTCTCAGAGATTATCTATCCTGGCCAGACAGAACTCTGAAGCAGTTGTTGGCCACTTGTTAGTGTCTTTCTCACTGATGGCAAATAGATAAAACTTCAGCTCCTTCCCACCAGGAGCAGAATCCTTGGGAGAGTCCAGGATGCCCTACAGCAGAGCAGGCTGTACAGCAGTACAGTGCCCCCAGAGATCCCTCCCAAGCCAGTCTGCTCTCTGACACAGCTCATCTGGTGGGACAGTTCTTGCCTTTACCCTCACCTTGCCCAGCCCTGGAAGGGATGAAAGCTCAGGAGTTGAGGGATTTCTCCAACTCACCATATTACAGCCCCAGGGCAGTGCAGTTCATCTTACCTGGAGCCAACTGCAGCAGTCACACTCCTTGGAAGTTTTTCTATTAATTTTTTCCCCTGCTTGAAGTGAGCAGAAAAACATGATGAGACCAGTTTTATAGCTGGTGAATGCATTTGATTTCTCTTCCATTGACATCAGACTGATCAGCTGACAGCTTTTATTTGCCTGAAGATCACAGAGGTGACAGACCTTTCTAGGAATTAGCTAGCTTTCTTTTTGAGCATCAAAATTTGGGAAAGAATAAAGAAAATAGCTCTAGCCTTCTAGCTATAGGACCAGGATTTGTTTAGAAAAATGCTGAAGGTGTGACCCCTACAAATGCTTCCTCTTGAATCCTGGTGCTGCTTCTTCCAGGCTGGTCTCCAGAGGTGGTGGAGCTCTGCAAGAAGTACCAAAACGACTCAGTGGTGGCTGTTGACCTGGCTGGAGATGAGACCCTGAAGGTGGAGGATTACTCTGAGCATAAGAAGGCTTATGAGGTTTGTGAAATAAGTTTTTATAAAGAAATTACGAGAAAAATATATATTGAGGGGACGTGTGTGAAGGGATGCTTTTCAAACTGCAGACAGCTGGGACAGCTTAAAAATTCATTGCAGCTATTAAAAACATTCAGTTAAATAGCAGAAGTATTTGTTTATATTTCCTAAATGATTAATGGCAGGCATCATTGCTAAAACACAGCCTTAGAGCCGGGGCTTGGCACGCTACCTCATGGCACTGAGTGTGACATGAGTGACATGGAGCCCAAATCAACCCCCACCCCACTGCTGTTGGCTCCTGGGGCTTGGTGAAACCACAGCCAAGGCTGGAAGAGACTGGCCTTTCCAGTCTGGCAGAAATCACCCAGGAGCAGAGGAGAAGCTGCACATTTGCAGGGCTTTTATCCGATCGTCTCAAATGCAAACACTGGAATGGCTTCAGGAGCTCTCACCAAACCTCAGCCTCTGCAGTGGCTCCAGGGGAAGGGAAACCCTCACTCCTCTTTGCTGGGGGAAATTTGGGGTGTTTGTCCCCACCATCAGTGGGGGAGGAGGTTGTGCACCATCACTGACAGAAAGGGTGGAGGTTTGCAAGCTCAGGTCTGAGAGTACATGGGGCTTCCTTGGGGTCTTCACCCCATCAGTGGGGGCTGATACAAGAGTGGCCTGCACTGCTGTGCTGAGTGAACAGGGTCATTATAAACAATGACACAGGAACAGGGCTTCATTAACTGATGGGAAGGTATCTGTCTTCCTGTCTCATCCTGCCCTGGTGGGCCAGCAGTACCCAAGTCCAGCCTCCTCTGTCTGAAGGGTGCATCTTGTCTCTGTGCCAGGGGCTCACTCAGGCTCTGAGATGCTGAAGCAAACCCCCCCTCCCACACAGTCACTATTAAGTAAATGACAAACACTCCTGAGTGCAAATCCCTGAAGGACTGTCTGTGGAGAACATCTGCTGCAAGATGGGGCTTGCAGCCTGCCTGCTGCTGCCAGCTGGGTGGCCCTTCTCCAGCAGAGCAGGAGCCAGGCTCCCCTCCAGGCTCCATGGCTTCCCAAAACCCAGGTGGCCTGAGACCCCCTGGCAAAGAAATTTTCAGGATGACTGTGGAGCTGCACCCAAAGCTGCACTCACTGGGTCCGTAGGGCTGGGCTGCCTCCACCCCCAGCCCCTTACAGGAGGGAGGTGCTCAGTGTCAGGGCATTTCTTCATCTCTGCCATGGGGTGCTTCTGCACCCTCCCACATGGCTGCAGCTGGCCAAAAATGTAGAAGTCCCAAAGTGTGGAACTGCTGCAAGTTTCATGCAGAAAGGCAAGAGAAGCTCAGAGCTTGCTGCTGTCTGGAGAGGAGGCAGTGGTGAGCTCACCCAGTATTAAAAGCCCTTGAAGAGCCTGGCTGGGCTCCAGTGGAAGATAACCAGGATTTTTAAGCGTCTCTGTGTGACATTACCGAGCTCTTGCAGCCCTTGGAGTGCAAGGCTCGTGATCTGTGGGCTGTTGGCACAGGAGCCTTGCTGTGCCCCTGAGAGCAGTGCCAGCCCCTGAGCTTGCTGACCTTGCTGCAGGTGATGGGACAGGAGCACGTTCTCCCTTGCTTTGCAGGAGGCTGAGAGATGTGGGATCCACCGCACTGTCCACGCCGGGGAGGCCGGCCCGGCTGCCATGGTCAGGGAGGTACGAGGAGTTCCTGGCCTGGGGCAGGGAGGGACAGGGGTGTGACGTGTCCTGCAGTGGGGGCAGAGGCATCCCACACCCACAGCAGTGAGCACTGGGCACGGATCTGACCTGGGGGCTGGAAAAGGACGTCCTGGGGGGCAGCTGGGTGGTGCAGTGATACCTGCAGTGGGATGGGGGTCTCTGGGCAGGCAGGGGCTGAGCTGTGCTCAGAGGCCCTGACTGCTTTTCCTGTGCTCTCTAGGCAGTTTATGTCCTGAAGGCCGAGCGTGTTGGCCATGGATACCATGTTGTGGAGGACCCTGAGCTCTACAAGGAGCTGCTGAAAATAAAGATGCATTTTGAGGTAAGGACATGTGGTGGGGGTGTGACAGCCAGGTCGCTGCTGTCTGAGTGGGAAAAAAGCCCTCACTGGGGCTGTGCTACAGCCAGGGACAGGACCTGACACCCAAGTGCTGACCACATGTACAGTGATGTTGTGTTTAGCCCAGATGCCCAAAGCTCCACAGGAAAAACCTTGGGGATAAACCTGTCTGTTTGCTGGGATGTGCTGCAGGGAGCACTGCCGAGCACAGCAGCTTGTGGGAGGGACGTAGCAGAAAGAATGGATCCTTGTGTGGCCACGGATAAATTCTGGAGGGCTTATTAACTGATTTATATACCTCAAACCTGAAGGCTCATCCTTCCATAAATCAGGCTGCTGTACCAGAGCAAGTCTGGTTAGAGGGTGGAAATGCCTGGGAGTTACAGTGCACATAAGGATTTCTTTTGCTTTTCCCCAGAATGGACATATCCAGCTAATAGAGGGAATATGTACTTAATGCAAGTGGTTTCATAACTGTGATTGGCACAGGGCTGGTGACTGACTGGCCATGGGCAACATCCCACTGGCCCCTGTCACAGTCATGTGGGCTGTGGGCACCTTGCATCCATGTCCTGGGTAGTGCTGAGGGGCAGCTGTGAACAGAGCTCTAATCTGGTTTTACCAGTGTGCTGAGCTATCTGTGTCCACAGCTGGGCTTCAGAGCCGTGTGCTTGATTCTGGTTTTCATGCTTAACTCCCCCAAACAGGTCTGCCCTTGGTCCAGTTATCTCACTGGAGCATGTTCTCCGGACTTCACCAAACACCCTGTAATACAGTAAGACTTCTCAATTATGTGAAACCTCAAATAACCAGGATTTGGGTTGATTACAGCTGCTTTATTGCTTTACAAAGCTAAGGCACATCTAATTATGTGGGACAGTGTGGCACATCCTTTGGCATGGGAGAGCCTGATGCAGCTGGAGGGGTGTGGGGGTCCCTTGGGGAGGCTGTCCTCTCCCTCCTGCCCTGCTCTGAGCTCTGGGGCATGAGATGCTGCACCCCAGCAGCTCAGTGCAGAGCCACAGCAGGACAAGCTGAGCCTCGTGCTTTTCTCCAGCAGTGCCAGCTGCAGGAGACAGCCCCCAGGTCTTTGCTTTTGCTGCATTTCACCCTGAGAAGTGCACAGCAGTGTTCTGCCCACCAGTTCAGCCTGATTTCCTTACAGATTTAAGAAGGATCGTGCCAACTATTCCCTAAACACGGACGACCCCCTCATCTTCAACTCCACCATCGACAAGGACTATGGCATCGTGAAGGATCACATGGGATTCACTGAAGAGGAGTTCAAGAGAGTTGTAAGTTGGCCTTGGCTGGGTGCTCTGCTGGTGTCTCAGTGCAGCCCAGAACAACCTGCTGGTTTTTCTTTGTAAGCTGAAGAGTTTTTAGTGGAAACCAGAAAATTCTGCTCTGGCCTTGTAAGCAGGAAAGTAGGACCAGGCTCAAAGTACATATCCCAAAAATTCCAGAGTATTTAAAGGCCTTTGCTTTGTGCTGGTCTCATTTCTCCTGGGACTGCTGCTAGTGATGGGCCAGAGTAGTTGGCATAAAATAAGACCATGGAAATTAATCTGAGAGTGGAAACTTTACATTCTCCCTCGCTTGTTGCTGCTCAGAGCCAGGTGCTGGGATGTGCACAACTGTGTGTTCACGTCTGATGTGTCTTAATGTCCCTGTGTTGCCCCTCTGCCTCCTCAGAACATCAATGCAGCCCAGTCCAGCTTCTTACCTGAGAAGGAAAAGCAGGAGCTGCTGAACAAGCTGTACGAGGCCTATGGGATGGTCCCCAGCGCATCGTGACCCGTCCCTGGGAGCCAGCGTGGAGCAGGGCCCTTCTTCACGAGTGCCTGACTCTGCTCTGTGCCAGTGGCAGCACTGGCAGGAGGTGCCCAGAGTCAGTCTCTACTCCTGGCAGCCCTGTGTTGACCCTTACAGTGCTCATCAGAATCAGACTATCACACACACCTACTTGTACCCCACAAACTCTCTCCTGAATGGATATCCAGCTTCCTATCCTGCTGCTGTGCAAGCAGACTGGATCTGCCTGCTGGCCTCACTCCCTCCTCCATCTGCTGGTGCTTCTGTACTGTAAATGCAAACAGAAGAACCTCCCCTACATTTTTCCCCGCCCCCCCCCTTTCCCTGTTTTACCTGTCCTGCCCCACTGACCTGCCTGGCCCTTGCCTGCAGTGCTGAAATAACCACTTTCAACTCTGGCTGTGGCCCGGGTTAATCTTCACCTTCCAGGGAAGAGGTGTGCTGGTGCTGGCAGGGAGGGAGCAGCCTTTTCAGACACAGAGGCTTTATTCTTGTCCCTGTGGGTGGGAGGGCTTGGTCACAGCTATATTTACCCAGGGTTAGTCTTGTACTAACAAGACTGGAACAAGAACAAGCTGCAAGCTGGTGCCCCTGCCCGTGCACAGGTCTGAAGGGCATTTAAAACAAAATACAGTATTTTTGGCATCCTTTCTTGGACAAGAGCTCCCATGTATCAGGCCTCCCAATGTCACTGCTGCAGAAGTGCACACCTTGGGCTCAGACCCCAGCTGTGCTCACAGCTGGCCATGACCATGCTCACACGTGCATAGGAAGTTGGAAAATAATTTAATTACTTTGGGCCAAAATCTGCCTTCTGGGATTTTTCCCACTTTTTTACTTATCTTGGAGAACTCCTGTGAACTGCAGTTTGATCTTCCTCTTACCTTTGTTTAGGACATGGAAAAAATGTGATTGATTGCCTGGTTTAACAATTCCGCCCTTTCTGATTTGACACAATCATTAGGCACTCTTAAGGCTGAATAAGTAAATTAACTTGGACCCAATGTCACACATTGACTCAGGTCCCATCTGATTGCTTCTCTCACTCAATTATGACACTGGCTAGAATTCAGATCCTCTGTTTGGTAGAGAATTTATACAGAGAAACTCACCAAAAATTCCTTAGTGATTTTATGGCATCATAGTGTTTTTACTCAATAAGCAATAGAGCTGTGCATCCAGAGAAGAGACCATTGTTTTCTTACCTGAGTGTGTGGTGTGCTTTAGCATCCCAGGGGTCTGCCAAGATGCTCACTCCAAAGATACTGTACCAAAAAGTTGCCTTTGACAAGGGGCCATGGTCACCATTGCCACGGACAGACCATGGACTGGTCCAGTCTCAGCCAGCAGTGAGGGTGTGCTGGGAGTATTTCCATTCTTTGTGGGCTTCCATATTGGTCTTCAGAGTAAAATACTCATCTCTGAAGTACGTGGTGCATGTATACACATAGATAGGTAAATGAAGATGAGAGAGTGATTTTCTTACTTTTATAAAGCAAAAGATAAAGTATCACTTTTAGGGACATGACTGTGGTAAGAAACAGGCCTCTTTTGGGTCATTTTTCTCCAAAAAGTATTTCTGAAGAGGAGTTGCTTATTTGGATTCTGGACAGTTGATTGTTAATCCTGTTTAATAAAATAACAAATTTATATTAAAAGATAAATCCTTGTGCCTTTGTGTTCAGGGGTGACTGTTAGGGACTGTGGCCTGTAGTCCTTGACCCCTGCTGGACCACAGGGGTTCACTGATGGGTGTGATGGGGGCTTTGGGAGCTTGATTGCTGCCTTCTCCTCTTACCAGGTTGGAGCACTTTGCCAGCTAGAGAGAAGCCTGCTCCCCTGTCAAACAGCCAGGTTGGATTTATGGCTGCAGGTTGTTCCAACCCCCCTGTCCTTTTCCCTTCAGTAATCCCAGGGGTGTGTACCACAGCTGGAGCAGCAATGCCATCACAGGGCACTCTCACCTTTCCAGGGCTTTATCAAAAGCAGTCACTTTTTTTCCCCTGTCTCCTGGGTTTTGCAGGGTTGGTTGATGCTCAGAGGCAAAGAGGGCCAGTCTGGGCTGCTGGGCTACACATCAGTGTGGGCAGGGGAGTGTCTGCCCAAAGGTTTTTGGGTCATTCAGTGCTTGCTTAGACTTTGACTGGTCTGTTGTGCCCATGTTCAGCTGAAAGGGGCTCAGAGCATCCCCGTGCTCAGCAGCTTTGCAGATCAGGATGTGGCTGCATTAAGGCAGTGCCCTTGGTCCTGCAGCACAGCCAGTGACAGTGGCTGAGCAGGGGGAACCCGATGCCTCTTGCCCGTCCCCTGAGAGAAGCTGGCCAACAGGTCCCTACTCCTCTGTCTAAATATAACTCTGAAACAGATATTTTCTGACCAGGGAGAGCTAAGATTAGCCCACATTTGACTGCTGGAGGTCTTGTGTGGTGCTCGGTCCTTTTGCACTGCCTTTCAGCTCTGTGGGTGTGTCAGCACGAGCCAAAATCACTGTTCTGTGGTTAGCAGGGCTGCAAATGGGGCTTAAAGACACAGCTGTGCAGTCAGCCAGGTCCAGGAGCTACCTGCTGGCTTGCCCCTGGGCATGGGAAGTGGGAGCAGGCTCTTGGCTGCTGTCTGGGCATGGCTCTGCAATGACACCCAGGCACTCCACTCCTTTGCCAAAGCAGCAGCCACGGCCACTGCCTGGCTGCCAAATCCTCCTTTCCTGTGGGGGCTGGAGCTGTGGACACCTCTGTGCTCACGCCATGGCCATTGCTTCTCACAGAACATTTTCCCTCTGTCTGGCAGCCACTTCTCTGCTGATTTATGGCCTTGTTTTGGCTGATAAATCTCAAACTTGTAACATTCAGTTCTTCCCTAGGCTGTCAGGGAGATGTTTGCCCTCATGTCACCAGTGGGGAGTTTCCCAGGTCAGCTCTGTCCTGTCCCTGTGCTGGCAGTCAGGCCCAGCCAGGCTGCTCCACTGGGATCAGTGAAACACCAGCAATGTTCCTGCAGTTCTGTGCTGCAGAGGGAAAACACCTCTTTCCACTGGCACCAATCCTGCTGATGCCTGGGCAGTAAACCTAGGAAACTGGGGATAAACTTTTATAGTCTGTGCCCAACTACATCTGCCTTCATCTGTGTGCTGCAAACCCATGGGGTTTCACAGACCCAAACTGAGGGGACTCTTCTTGCACAGCCCTATGAAACCACCCCACAGCTAAAGGCAAAACAAAGGAAGAAGAAACATCCAGGCAGAAAAAAACCACCTTCAGTACTTGAAGGTTGTGTCATTTATTCCAACAGCTTATGTAGTTTTATCAAACCATCTTTAACACAAAACATGTCTCCTTAAAGAGAGAAGGGTGTGAGATCCTACCAGAGATCATCTCAGCTAACAGCTTGCAAAGTTAAGCCTGAATGTCAACAGTCAACCCAGCAAAATGTTCCTCCCCTCCCCTTAACAACATCTTGAAGTGTTAAAACCCAGAGAAAGATGCCTGTGGCTGGTGCTGCTGGGTCTCCAGGTGAGGCTCATCCCCACAGAGCTGTGCTTTGGTCCTTTCCTGATGCTAAGCAGCAGCAGCACAGGTGAGTGGTGTTGACACGAGGACAGCAGGGCAGGTCGGGTCCTTTCCCCACTGCCCACCCTGACGAGGGGCCATGTGGACAATCCAGAGGCCAGGTCTAAGATGCAGAGGGTGAGGCTTAGAAAAACCAATAATCTAAATTCCTAATCTATGGAAACAGAATAAATAATAGTCTAAATCTGCAAAGGAGGAAGGTACCTTGGACAGGAAAATCTGGTGTGTCTATTATTACTGAAACTGTTTTTCCCCTAAGAGAAAATCACAGCTAAGGCATCTCGAGAATGGCTCATATCACTACAACCACGGCAGTGTTGCTCTAAACCATTAGGGATGGGGCCAGAAGTCTTTTGGAGGTGCCAGTCCTTGCAAATGTCTTGTGTCTCTCTACACAAGCACGGTTCCAGCAGAGGCATTTGACAGACAACTTGCTGTTCCAGGTTGGCTTTTGTCCACAGATTCAACGAATTCTTGTTTAATGTTCACAGCAAGGCCCTCCTCCTGCCCATCCCACCCCCTTTTTGCTCTCATGGGGAGGGGCTGCTCTCTTGCCCCTTTGGTCTTGCTCCAGGGTCGTTGTCAGAAGAACTGGCATCTCTTTGGCTTTCTGCAGAAGGGAGGATTGGGAAGAAAGCACAGTTACACCCTGCTGAGGACAAAAGCCGTCAGTGATTGCTATAGCTGATTTCATCCAGAAAGACAGAAGATTTTCCCTTGAAGATCTATCACTCTCCTTCTGTGACCAGATACTTGGCCCCATCCATGTGAGTGTTCAAGGCCAGGCTGCATTGGACTGGGAGGTCGAGTGGAAGGTGTCCATGCCCACAGCAGATGGTCTTTAAGGTCCCTTCCAAACCAAACCATTTTTTACAATTCTATGATTAAAAATATTGGGTTCTCCCTTCACACTCCTGGAGCACGAACACTTCTCAACACGCCTGGCAATGCTAGGAGGGAGCCTCAAGGTAGGGATGTGCACTCACCCAACTTTCAAGTGCTCCAGAACTGTGTTCCTGACAGCCTGGCAGCTGCCTGAGCTGCTCTCTGGTAGAGCAGCTCCAATTTGTGCTTACTATGGACAGGTGGATGGACACATGCTGGTATGGTCATGCTGAAAGAAGTCCAGTTGTGGTAATAAATGTATTTTAAAGTGTTTTTATACTTACAGGTTGTAGGCTAGAGGATTAAGAAAGCAACGGGAAAAACTGAGTTTCCCTTCTGCAATGATAGTCTGTGTGGTGTTGCTTATTAGTGAAATGGGAGTGGCAGGTTTGGACAGAGGATTCAAGCTCCTCTCAGCCAGCTGGCCAGCAGACACTGAGCAGGGTGATACTGCTGCCACATCTGGGCTGAAGGGGAGGGTTTGGAGATGGCTGCTGGTGTGAAAGTTTTTTCTGTTGTTTGAAATACAGCAGAACTATTCAAAGGTTGATTTTTTTACAACCAACCGACAAAGGAAAAACAAAGCACAGCCTGCCCATAACATGATTTTTATAAAGCCTAAGGTGTATCTTGATCTGGGAAGGGTCTTGGTCAGGGCATGCCTTGTTTAAGCACCGGTGAGCAAAGGGGCTGGGCTGGAGCATGCAGTGCTCCTGTGCCAGGAATCAGGGATCATTCAGCTCACTGCAAGCACCCCTTGACCTGGAGAGTCTCCCACCACCTGAGCATCCATGAGCAGTGAGGAATGGGATGTTCCTCTTGAGCATCAGTGCAATGCTCCTGGAGATAGCCCTGGCCATTTGTGCTGCCCTTTTGTGCCTGCCCTGCCAGCCTGTGCCAGGAGCTGCTGCTGTGTGTGTGTGGCAGCTCACCTGCTCCTTCCACGGTGAGGTCACCCATGCCCTCGGTCAGCTTGCGCATGCTGATGGTGGTTGCCTCTCGCTGGATGTCATGGACAGCGTTCCTCCGGCCAGCCCGGTCGCAGGAGATGAAGTCGCTGTAGGTGCTGGACTCTACCTCCATTGCATCTCTATTGGCTCGCAAAACGCTGCAGAGAAAACACAGCTGTGAGGCGCAGGACGCTCGGCATGGCTCAGGTCACGGCTCCTCCAGGTGGGGTGACTGTCCTTGGTTAAAAATGTAAGATGTGCCCAAAGTATGTATTCTATCTTCATGAGCTGTTGGAACCAGGTGGGGCAGTGCTTCCCTTGTCTTCTGCTAGTGGCCCATCAATGCCTTGCCCCATGACTCACAGGTCCTCTGGGAGCTGTCTCTGTTTAATGGGCCATCAAGGACCCATTACATGACTCACAGAATGATCTCAGCCCATTGTGAGATGCTCCACCCAGGGGGAGGAGCCAAGCAATCCCACCTGGATATAATCCGGGGTTTGGGACAGCACAGGCAGCCTTTTCCCCACTGGATTCACGGAGGACAAGAGTGACAAGACCTTTCTACAAGATCACTGCTTAGACAAGACCATTTCATCTGGACTGCTACTAACACCCTAACTAACAGGGTGTCAGGTTGTATTCTGACTCTGTCAGTGGTATTTTGTACTATTGAATTTATTTTATTTTACTTTATTTTTCTTCTTTTCTTTTCCTCTTATTAAATTGTACTTCTGACTTGGAGTGTCTCACTGGTTTTGCTTTCAAACCAGCACAGTGACTCTGCTGGGTAACATCACAGCATGAGAAAATAGCGCCTGCAACTCTGCCCCAGCTCCTCTGACAGCAGGTGCTGAAATGTCAGACATCACCTCCCTCATGTGGGGCGATGTGTGGGGAGACCCACCGTGGGTGACCCTCTGTGCCAGGTGACAAGGATCCATCTCAGCTGCCTGACTTGTTCTGCCTTCACACTGCAAAGGCAGACATGGCATTTGTCTCTCCCTTGAGTTTCCAGCCTTCTCCTTTAGGCACACAAGGTCGCTTGCAGCAGCTTTTCCCTACAGAAAAAGCATTGCAGAGAAAGCCCTGCTTCCTCCTCAGAATGCCACGGGAGCTTTGAACACAGGCCAGATTTGGCTCACTGCTTGGGGGGTGGGGTGGTGATCCAGCCTGAATTTGTAATGGGAAATGATGGATACCCATTGGAAAGTTGGGGGGGCAGGGAGCATTTTATAGGTACGAGGCTTGGAGCAGTACTGGCCTCCACTGGCTGTTGGATGTCACTGAAGAAGTGCTGGGCTGGACTGCTGTGAGATAAACACTTTACCATGTGAAAATCAGCCCTTCTGCAAGACATTTGGATCCCTTCACTCCAGACTTGTGCCAGTGCCAAGTGCACAGCACGAAGAAAGGCCCAGAGCAGCCACTTGTCACATGCAAGCTCTGCCGTGAGCCAGCTCTGAGTTCACCTGATGAATCCTTAAGTTGCTGGGTTTTCATTCTGGCTGCTGGTTTCCCTTGCCACACAAAGTGCAGGGACCCAGGGATGGTGTTGTGGGCATCCTGGCTCCTGGGCACAGGGCTGGCAGGCACACACTGCCTCTGCAGGGGAAACCTGGAGCTCTCAGTTCCTGCTCCTGTATACTCTGTTTGGCACTTTGTTTTTCTGCATGGAATCAAGAGATTAATTGCTGTCTTATCTGTGATTCTGATCACTGTAAAATGTGCCTCTAGCCCTGCTGACTGCTGGCAGTGCTTGGAGCAGGTCCCCATTAGAAACGCTCGTGTGCAGTGAAAACAAATTCATGCACATTTAATGCACATTCACTCGCTTTTGTGCCTTGGAGTTAATGACCCACAAAGGAGTTTGCTCAGCTTCCTTTACAAATCCTGCTTGATATTGATTTCCCTGCCAGGGAAATCTGTTGGCAGATTCAGGCACCAGCCTGAACAGGAATCACACTCCTCACTCTAATCCCCCACCTTATGGCACTAGAAAGAATAGGCAGGTGCAGATGCAATAACTGGTGTAAAAGAGGTTAGATTCTCTCTGTTCCTGAGCTGAGTAGGGTGCAGTAACCAAAAACTCACAGAAACCCAGCATGTTTTGGTAGCCCCAGGGACTCCTCTCCTAGTGCAGATGCCAGCTCAGGGAGTGCTGGCACCAGCTCACTGGTGGGATGTGGGGCTTGGCCCACCCAGATCTTGCAGGAGATCCTGTTTCCCCAAAGCTAACAATGCTTGTTAACGCCTGCCTCCTCTACAGACTTGGCATCCATCTAGCTGCTCTTGAATGAGCCCTGGGAAAAGCTGCATCCTTTGCCCCAGGAAGAGATGCCCCAGATGTTTTTCCTCATCTTCCCTCCTTCCATCCCTGGTGCGCCCTTCCCGGGATCAGGCGCCTAGTCTGGATGAGCTCAGCGAGCAAAGTGCCTTTTCCCCAGGACAGGACAAGCATTCCCAGACAAGTTCTCACAGGTCACTGAAGCCCAGCCACTGCTGACCTTCTACAGATGCCAGAGAGATGTCACATGGACTCAGGAGGCTTCCTAGAAGAGAGCCAGACAAGCCCAGGTCCATCTGCAACCAGTGAGGTCATTCCAGAGCTGATCTGCTCCAGAGTCCTGCTGCCCTTGTACCTCGGGCAGGATCAGCAGGTTTCCCCAAACTGGGGAGCAGGAGCCAGCCCGTGGGATGCAGCATTTTCCCTTGATGGAGCTGCAGTGGCGGTGGCAGTGCTGTGCCAAGTAATTGTTTCCCCTGACACGAGGAAAGGACCGGGATGGTGATTAGAAATAGGAGGCAGCCAAGCGCGTGTGCCGCTCTGGGTCCCGGCTCCGCGGCCGGGAGATGGCGCATCCGATTTATTTATTTTCGCGCCTGGGACGGTTCCTGCCCTCGGCTCTCCATGCAAAGAGCCGGAGACAGGCAGATTTAACAGCGAAGCCTTCACATTTGAGCAATTCCTCCGGGATTTTCAAGGTGGGTGGCTCTCAAAAACCTTGCAGGCAGATCCCTCCCCGCTGGCAGAGAGATTCCAGCCTCCGCCTCCGGGAAGTTGTTGAGCTGAGAAGGTTTTGGGAGCAGTTGCCTTGATTGTGATAGGAAAACCTGATTTTTCAAATAGCATTTGCATACTTCCAGGCACGGAACCCACAGTTCTGTGCGTTTTCACTCAGTAACTGCTTTTAACATCTTTCAGGGACTGAAAAGGGACTTTCCCTCTTGCCTACAAAGTTCAGTGGAACCTGAAACTGTCACTGTGAACTGTCACTTAGGGGTGGCAGGGGGTGCCAAGGGAGGTGCATCACCTGCTGGTTCCCCACCTCTGGTTTTTCATTCTCCCATGGTCAGGATGATGGGCCTGCTATTGCCAGGCGTTGCAGGAATCATCCCACAACACACACATACAACGTGCAAAGGTTTCCTGGGCACTTCACAGAGGTGATTCAACTTGTCCCCAGAGGGTCCTCTCCTGTCCTCCCTTTCCTCTCTGCTGCTGATAACAGAAACAGTCCCCGTGCCCTCAGCACAGCATGCCAGCTGCAGGGATGGGGCAGGGAAGTTGGGATCTGCTGCCCTTGCACATTCCTCACAAGTTTGCTGCTTGGAGGGAGGCTGTGTCCCCTCTGCCACGGGGACGTGCCTGTCCCAGGGCAGCTGGCCACAAGTGAAGAAGCCCCTCACAGCCTGCCACTGACACCAGGGATGTCCCCAGAGCTGCCTCTGCTCCTGTCCATGGATCTGCCAAGCCTACTGTTTGGTTTGGACTTATTTTTCTGTAGTGTCTTGTGAGTACTAAAAAATCTGAGCTGTAATAGTCTTGACTTTGCTGGTGGGGGGGACTTGGCTTCCTGAGCAGTTTTGCTGTTGGATTGCAACTGGGCTTGCTGGCATTTTCCAGGGAGATCACCCAGCAGCTGACAGAGCAGCTGGCTCTGCTCTGGGGGCTGCAGCTAAACCAGCCCTCCTCATTCTGGGGCTGGGTTTTGCACACTTGCCTACCAGAAGGTGGGTGCTAAGAAAATAAAGGGTTAAATGTTTCCTTCGCCTTTCAGTAGAATAAACTGAGGGGGTTTTTTTGGCTCAGCTCCATGTCCCATTTGGTTCCACTGACAAGTCTGCACTTAACTGCTGTGTCCCCCCTTCTCAGCACAGATGCCAGGGACTACAGCAAATAGTTACTGCAAACAAGGAAAGAGTGGCAGAGAAGGGACCTGGGCACACCTGGCAGCTCACCCTCAGCACAGGGCTCTGCCCAAGCTCAGCCATCCCAGCCAGTGTCCAGGGCTGATCCTTGGGACTTGGTGGATGCTACAGTCACAGCCAGCCCTGATTCCAGTTTCAAGGAAACCCTTCACATGACACTGCATCTGTCCCTTGTCTAGGTGAAACTCTTTATGGCTAGGAAGGGCTATTTTGGGTGCTGGTGCTGGCTATCAGCAGGCTGGGCTGAACTCAGCCATCTCCCCCCCTGCCTGCTTTCTGCCTCCTGCTCTGCCTCTCGCCCTTCTCAGTGTTCCCCTCCTCACCTGGGTCTCTGCACAGATCCGTGATGCACGAGGCAGCCGAGGTCCCTGCTTGGACATCCTTGTCCCTCCAGGCAGCCAGCACAGCCCTGCCCTCTGTGCTGTCCCTGGGACACCTGAGGCAGGGAGCCCTGCACCTCAGCCTTCCCCAGGCCTGCTGCAGGCAATTCCCAGCTTCAGGAGCCCTGGCAGAGTCCTGTTCCCAGGTGCTGCAGCCCAGCTTTGGCCTCATGCTGTCCATTCCCAGGGGCACCTGGGACCAAGAGCAGGTTTTGGTTGGAGACAGCTCCCTCGTCCCACAGCCCAGCCCAGGACACGCTCTCCCTCCTGCTTGGTGGATTTAACACTCTCCAAACTTCTGGAGATGTAAAGCCCCAAAGCTGAACAAACCCTTGCCACGTTTCTGGCGTGAAGATCCAAAGTTCTGCTTGGGAACAGGGATCTGACCCCTTTTTCTGCTCAAGCATCACATCCCACCACCAAGGCATGAAGTGGTGCAGTCGCCTTGGAGCTCTCCATATTGTGCAGTGCCCCTTGCCCTTTCATTCCAGGGCACAGGGACTATTATTAGATCTCTCCTGCTGGGGTGGATCCATAACAACAGCAAAACATACTCAACAGCCCTGCTGGGCTTTTAAAATATTTACAGTGTAGAATGGTTTACTGAAGAGGGGGGCCTGGTAGAGCACAAAGACGGAAGCACCGGGATTTCTGTGCTCCCTGTGGGTTTGCTGTGAGGTTTCCTGCTGGGAGAGTCACATCCAGCGAGGAGAAAAAAATATCCCCTAGGCCTGAAGCCAGCACTTGAGGTCAGGGGGTTTCCACCAACTGTCTGACAACGTCCAGCTGGAATTTCAGCAAATTTTCCACTGGGTCTTGTCTGGGAACATGCGTGAGGGGCTGCACATCAAAGAAGAAGGGCTCTGTAATGGTGTTATTGGGGTATTTTGTGATTGTGTCATAAAGGCCTCGTTCTGTCTCATGACCCCCCGGCACTAGAGCTCAGATCCATGGCCAGAATTGACCTGAAGATGCAGCTGAGGGTGAAGATGCTCCTGTTGGGAGCCCAGTCTGGCTGCAACAAGCTGTGTAAGGCTGGTGACAGGGTGTGCATGAGCCACAGAGCTCCCCTGCTGGCTCTGTGTTCTCCACAATGTGGTGGTGATGGGTCTTACTAGCCAGAACTGGTGTGCTCCAAACTGCTGAGCTCTGAGTTTCCTGGTTTGGTGAGAAAACAGGCAGGTGCAGGGCAGCAGCCTGGTCAAACAGGGCACGTGTGCCCATCTCATGTGCTGAGCAGCCTCTGTCCAGGTGAGAATAGCACAGAGAAGCCTCACCAGACTTCAGTGATGAAGAGACATCAAGCTGGGTCTGGCACATCCATATTTATGGAAGGTTTTTGCTGTGGGACTCCTTGTAATAACTCTGCACCCTCAGGCTCTTACACTAAATGTGATAAATTCAGCCAGGACAGACATCACAGCTGCTCTAGCCACTGCAATGGTTTTGCAGGAACAGAGCTTCCAGCATTCTCTAGGACTTGCTGGAAAATTTTAATTCCTTTAGGAGGAGAACAGATACAGCTGAGGTTTAGTGTCCACAAATAGATCCCTTCTTTTCATCTGGCCTGGTTTTACAGTATAAAGATCATTTAATGCCCGTAGAACTGATAACCAATTGCTAAGCCCCATGTTTAAGATTAGGCTTAGGCTCACTCCTCTATGACTTCACAAACTACTGTGTTTAGCTCTGCCAAGCTCCCCAAACTCCTTTCCCTCCCTCCTGGCCTTCAGCACATCCCCAGGGCCCCCCACTGCAGGGTCCCCACTGTCCCAAGGCACCTCCTGCTGTCCCACATCCTCACAGCCACTGCCTGGCTTCCTGCTGATGTAGGAAAAAGTCCAGCTGGATTCCAGAACCACGGCATCGGGGTAGGGTGAGTCCCTGTGAGAGCTCTGCTCTGATCCCAGGGGACAGGGGAGCTTCAGGGAGGCAGGAGGGCAATGTTCAGCCCCAATGGCCTCCTGCTGGCATCAGGATATGTGGGGGATGGTGGGAGAGAGCTGCCTGTCCGTCCATCCAGCCATCCATCCATCCATCCATCCATCCATCCATCCATGCATCCATCTAACCATCCATCTATGCATCCATCTATGCATCCATCCATGCATCCATCCATGCATCCATGCATCCATCCATCCACCCACCTGCCAGGAGGGCAGCCCAGTGCCCCTCTCTGGCCATGCAGTGCTGCCAGGCTCCATCCCCATGCCTGGAGCAGGCAGCACCCATCTGTCAGTCCACCCAAGGGGCTGAGGATCTGTTCCAAAAACCCTCCACCACGGGAAGAATCATTGTCTGATGGAGCCCCTCTGCTCCTCCCTCCCCTCACTATTGAGCCTCGATGCAGCTTAAGCCTCTTCTGCAGCTTCGCACTAAGTTGATTAATGGAAATAATTGGTCTCTTTGTGCATCTGGAGACAGTTGCCGTGACAGCAGTTGTATTTTTGTTTTGTTCCCAGGTCGAGCTTATTTTCCCATCTCTCAGTTTCAAGGTGCTAATGACTCAGGGCACTCTGGTTTGCCCCCACCTCTGAAAGACACATGTCCCTCTGAGGGACAGGGACAGCAGGGATAAGGCACACTCAGCCCCAGCAGGGACACGGCAGGCTGGCACCTTTCTCCCTGCCCATTTCTCACCCCCTCAAGGCAGGCTCACACTGGACGGACACTGTGCTGTGGCTTTGCCTGGAAGAGAGAAGAGAGCCAAGTCCCTCGTGTTCACCCAGAGCAGCCATGAGCACCCACAGGACCCTCTGTCCCCTGCAGGGACCCTTTCAAAGCTCCAAGGAGTCTGGGGCTATGAGTTCCTTCTCTATTACTTTTATTTTCTCCCAATTCCTTGTTATTTGCCTTTATGTGTCAATGTATTTTTACATGAACAACTGTGTGGAAGATCTGCTAGTGCCTGAAGTTACAAAGCAGACAAACCACACACCAGTGCCCCTTCAGCTACACAAGTCCCACAGCTGCTGTGGCAGGATGTCCCATGTGTGCTCCTCACTTGTGATATGCAGTCACCCTATCACACCTGGCCATGGGGTGAATTCCTGTGCAGTGGGGATCTCCTTCAGGCTTGGGTTCCCTGCCTTCCTCCAGATTGTTCATGAAGAAAAGTCCCAGTTGGATTCCACCTCAAAGGCTGGAGAATCCCCAGTAGTTCCACAGCTCTTCTGATCACACTGAGGGACCAACCTCAGAGTGAACATCACCTTCTAAAACCCCACCTGAATTCCTGGCCCAGGGATGCTCAACCCCAGCACAAGCTCCCCAATATCTTGCAGACTTTCCTGGGTAAGGAGAAGTCAAACAAGTGCTGACGAGATGCAGCTGGGGCTATTTTCTAGCATGGCTGCCCTTGTCACAAATAAGCCGTGGTAAAAGCCACAGCAGCCTTTGATGGTGTAGCTCTGTTTCTGGGTTGAGGAAGACCTCTCTGCAAGGATGAGTCCTTATTTTGATATCTAAAACAAAACAGAGCTATTTAGTCCAGCTCTTCTTTGTCATCTGAGGAGCTGAGCTCTGCATGCTCAGTGCTTGCATGACTGGGGAGGGGAGCTGAGCTTGGAAGAGGAGTTGTGAGGGCTGTGACTGGGCAGGTTTGGCTGCTGCTGCTTGAGGAGGCTTTGCTTGGGGAAGCTGTGCTCAGCACAGGGTGCCTGAAGCCGAGAGCCACCTGCCTTGGCTCTGCCTCGGTGAGGCTTGCACAATCCTGCAGGAATTTGCATCCAGCATCCAGAGTCCTCCTGACTCAGAGCAGTGGAAGAGGCTGAGAGAAAGGCTGTGAAGCCTCCTGGGGTGCAGGAGCCCTGGCAGCTCCCAGTGGTGCCTAAAAATAACCAGGGCACCTCTTAAGAGTGTCAGCACAGAATGAAGCTGATTAGCAAAACCAGGCTTAGCTCTGCTCCCTGGAGCTGGCTGCCCTGTGTGTCTGCTCCACTGCTGGGACTCCCACCATGCTTCTGTTCCCCAAGGGAATCAGGAGCCCCTCTGGCTGTGCTGCCCTGCTGGGACCCCCATCTGGGCAGGGAAGGCTCTGCAGGCCTGCACACCTCCTTTGCTGAAGATTTCTGTGATGGATGGAACATCTCCTTATAGCTGTGCCAGGTGACAGCAGCTCCTGCTCCTTCCTGCAGGCAGGGCAAATCTTTCTGCCCCAGTCCCCAGGGGTGTGACATCTAAACCTGAGATGTGCCTGTAGCACTGCCCTGGGAATGCTCAGTGATCATTGCCAGCTGCAGTCTCAGGAAAGGGAAAGCTCCTAAAAAAATCAATTGCCAAGTATTTCATGGTCTGCTGAAGTGCAGCCTGGGCACAGAAGGACACAGGGTGTCTCCAGCATACGTAGGGAAGATGCTGGATGCAAGAGAGGAGCTGCTCTGAGAGACCTGCAAGAGGAGGGATGTCTGTGTGCACCAGAGTCCTGAGATCCTGCACTGCAGAGCTCACACAAAACCACCCTGGAGGCTCTGTGCAAGGGACAGCACAGGAAAGGGAAAGCAGTGACATGATCTGAGGACAGAGGGGATGCTCTGAGTGCAGGAGCCACAGAGAGGAATTGCCATTTATGCAGGAGCCATGAGAGGTTTAAGCTTTGGGGGTTCCCTGGATCTTGCTGACTATACATGCAGAACAGAAGCTGCTTATTACATTGTTAAGTACAGGCAGACAACATTCCTGTGCAAAGCATGTGGGCAGCCTTTAGCAGGATTTGCAGAGGCCATGGAGCATAACTGGCATTGGGGCTGCCAAGAGTCAGAGCTGCAACGTGGCTTGGTACAAGGACATGGCTGTGAGCTGTGGATAATACAGCAGGAAAGTCATTATGGGGGAATTGTTGGTATTTTTTTCCTCTTAGCAGCTTTCTACTATCTAGTAATTCGGAATACAGAGGGAGGTCAAGTGACTCAATGCTACAGGAAGGAAAAAACCCATTTCTGTTTGTAATATTTCCCTGTGAATAAAAGCTTTATCAGCCATAGTGTGAGTCCCTACCTGATTTAGAGAACTTTCCTTCTGGACATGACTTCAAACACACTTCATGCACGGCAGGACAACAGCTTCTGGGAAAGAAGAAAAAAACACAAGTAAGAAAACATTATCTGTGCTTGTTTTGGGAAGCATAAAGCTCAGCTGCTCTTCCCACCCTCAGTGACCAGGACAGCAGAGGGGTGGCAGGGGCTGGCAGGGCCCTGCCCAGCAGACTCAGATGGAGCCTGGCTTGCTGGAGGCACCAGCCCAGGGGCCGTGGTATACTGTGTTCATATGGCACCGAATCAGGAAGGTTTGTGCTAATAGATTTGGACTGTTGTGTTAAAGCACATGGAAAGTCCAGCTGGGCTGCACAGGGAAGTCCTCTTTGGTTTTGCTTTTTTACTTTGTCCTCCCACAGGTGCTGGGAGAACTGAGACAACTCATCCTGACCTGCACTAGAGGGACCAGCAGCTGCCTTCAGACTATAAATGAATATTGGTTTGCAGCTCTGCTGCCCTTTAAAGAAGTGAAATTCCCATATCAGCTTCTACGAGGTGAAAGGGGAAGTTTAATCTGGTTCTGGTTGCTTTGCTGGGTCTGTGTCCAGCTCCTTGGGTCTCTGCTGTTTGTGCACAGCTGAGCCTCCTCCTGCTGTCCCCAAGCACTCCTCAAAGACATTTCCTCTGTGGCCTCAACATCTGTGGGTGCTTTGCAATTCCTTGACCTGCAGAGTCCAGCCAACAGGACACTTGCTTATTTTAGCAGCTGTTTCAGCCTTCTGACTATTTTGGAACATCATGGACTGTGTTTTTCCCTTTGTCCCAGGGACAAATGTTAGCAGAACAGAAATCAAGAGATGAGCCACTTAACCATATAAGCAGTAGCTCATGCAGCAATTCATCTGTCTGGTCCATCTGGGCTGAGTACCACTGCAACTGGAACTATTTCCCATCATTTTCCAAACTGGGACAGATCTACAGCCTTGCTCTTTATTTTTTTGACCCACTTTCAAAACTTTGTAGTTGGAGGTGACTACTTGCTGGCTCTGGCCCTGCTTCAAGGACAGGGCACTTGCTGCTTTTATGTGTCAGTTTGCCCATCTGTTAAATGGAGCTATTAATACTCCCTCCCCCTGTTAGATGCTTCAAATATTTTAAAGCACTTTCAGCTCTGCAGATGACAGGCTTGCAGAAGTGGAAAATGCTAATTATGATCATGACAGGAGCTAAACAAAGACACAGGGATTTAACAATAAACTTTTGTTAGTCTTAACCCCATTTATAGCAAAGTGCTTACTGGAAACACTGGACCGGAAAAGAAACAGTATTCCCACAACTCTGGGAATATGCCTTGCCCTTTTTGGGCACCAAACAAGCAAACAAAAGCAGGAAGGAAGAAACGCAGCTTTGGAAACCCACAAGTCTTTATTTTCCTCCTTAGCCTTCCTGCCCTGTCTTGTGTGTTAAACTGCCCAAACAGTTAAATCTCCAGCACTTCAGCAGTGTTGCAAAATATCTCAAAACATGTGGGCCTCTGCCAAGAGAGGTTTAAAGTAAACTGGAGCAATGATGCTCTGAAGTAGAAGTCCCTGTTCATGATGGGACATGATGTGAAACCCCCATTTTCTCTCTCAAAAACCAGCTGATTTTGGTGACAAAAACACTTTAGCAGCTAATACTGGCTTTCCAACCCTGCAGGCCTGGCCCTACCTGGATGTTTCTCCCCACAGCCCTTGCTTGGGCACCTGGAGTCTGCAGATTTGAAGCTGACCCTCTTGCTCCATCCACAAAGGCTGATCCTTTTCTGGCTCACCTGGTCCTGCTGCTCCCAGGGTGATGGGCAGAGCTCCAGAGACCCCTCAGCACAAAGGCCAGGCTGTTTGGAACTTTAATGGCGGCACATGGATTAGTGGACCTAAGGATGGACTACAGTGACTTGTTAAGGAACACTTTGTTTTCTAGTTTAGTCCTGGAACACATGAAGGCACTGTGGATTATTATGGGACCCTAGTGGAAATGGGCTAGATAAGCATCCATACCCCATCAGGAATGAATTACAAGGGCAGGAGCATAGAAGTATAGAATCATTTAGATTGAAAAAGATCCTTAAGGTCATCAAGTCCCCCAGTGCCACACCCACACATCTTTTTAATATCTCCAGGGATAGTGACTCCATTGCTTCCCTGGGCAGCCCATTTCAGTAGTTGACAACCCTTTTGGTGAAGAAAATTTTCTTAATATTCAACCTAAACCTTCCATGGTGCAACTTAAGACCATTTCCTCTTGTCCTATTAAATGTGCACTATTGCACACGTCAGATTCCCTCCATGGTGGTCAGCTGTTACCCAAAAGGAGAAACACATGAAACAAGCTCAGTTCTCTCAGCATTGCTTCAAAATGAATGTATGTTCCAAGAAAACACGCCCCAGAATGGCTTTTTGCCAGAATTCAAGACTATTCTACACAACAGCTGTTGTGGTGCTGCTTTGATCCAGAGAGGAAATCCTTCCTGGTTTCAAGCAAGGTAATAGCAGCAGAGAGAAGGTTGTTCTGGTGTCTCTTGGCTGCTGGGTAAACAACAGGTTGCATGCATGGCTGATCAGGGCAGCAGCCTGGTCCTCCCAGAGCAGCCAGACTGCCTCATTTAGTGCCCTGTCTCCAGCAGCAGCTGGCATCCTCGGCTTCAAAGGTACAAGAAAACCTCCAATTGCAATGGAATGCTTTTCATAAGTCACTAATGACTCTGAACCAGGAGGTGTTACAATCCTTACAATGCAATATCCTCTTAATCATACCCAGGATTGTTTTGTTACTAAGATAACTACCCGATATCCATTAAAATGCCTTTGGACCTCTTTGTTCCACCGGTATCTCATGGCAATGAGCACCACAGACTAATTACACTTTGTGGAAACAGTAACTCCAGTAAAGTTGGTGACGTTCTGGTGGGGATATGTTTGGCTTATTACATCACTGCAAATATCAACAGAAATGGCATTTTGGCGCCCGCCAGGGAGTTCCCAGGCAGGGCTTGTGACCAGCAATGTGCCTGCATGCAGGAGCTGTGCAAAGAGCTCCTGGCCTCTCTGGGGTCTCCTGGGAAGGGAAGTGCTGGGGAACTGTGGAAACCAGAAGTGACTGCTGTAAAGTACATATTCCCTGAGGCTCGAAGAGAGTGAGAGTTTTGAAGTGGGGCCCAGGGCAGTTCATAGTCCAACTGCTGCTCTTCCTGCTTGTGCTGCAGGTTCCAGGCGAGCTCTGGAGTGACCTCAGCCTCCCCAACTGCCACCATGAGCAGCTTGGGACAAGGCCCATGGAACACCTGAACCTTCCCCTCTCCCTGGCTGGTGCTGGCTGCTGGCAAGCCTGGGGAGCAGCTTCCTGTAACTTGTCTTTTTCTAGTCGTGAGCAGAAGACAACCAGAAGCAGTGGGCTTTTTACCCTCTCACCCTCTCTAAAATGGCTGTTGTGATGGAAAACTTATTTTCCGGATCAGTCCATATAAACAGCTTTGGTGACATTAAAGAAACCCCTATGGGTGTGGAGGAACAACTGGAAATGTGAAAATGGGAGCGATCAGAACAGGGTGACACAGGCAAACCAAAAGCCAGGTTGAAGCTCCTGCTGCTCCTTATGGCTTTTGTAGATTCACCCCCCATTCTGCCACAGACCTGTGTGAGCCCAGGGAAATCATCTGCTTTGTGTGAGGCCCATGTAAAATAGGAATGATGCTGGTGCTTGGGCACCCAGACAGGCTGGAGGCATTAATGCACAGTAGTGTGCTGCAGGAACTGGCTCTGAAATGTGGGAGATCAGGAAATGTTAGCAGCTTGAAAAACGTCTTCCATAGTTATTTTGAGTGGCAAGGTTGTGTGCCTGTGGCTATTCCTCTGAGTGGGATCAAAAGGACATTGATTTTTCTTTGGAATGAGAGGAAAAAGCAAAACTCCCCTCCTAGCTCATCATGAGCCTGTACACCCCTCAGAATGAGCCACTGGTACAGAAGTGCCAGGTGGTTGGAAGATGCACAGCTGTGAATTCCTGGGTTTCATCTCTTTGTGACCAAGCTGCCTATGTACTGTAGCTAATGGTCTCCAATTCTCTGAGGCATCTGAGTCTGCACTCTGTGGAAAGTGTCCCCCCAAACGATGGCATGGGGCGCTCACATCCCCATGGAACTCTGAAGGACTCAATGCTGTGTTCTGTGTCCAACTTATATTAAGCTCCATTGGTATATCCATGTTTATAAATGGCCATTTAACCTACATCTGTGTTATAAACAAATACAGCCACTGAGGATCTCTTCATGGATCCTTCTTTCCTAAACACCAGCCCTCACAAAAGCTGAAAGGTGGCAATTTCATAGCTGGGTGGCCACACATTAGCAGGGTGGCTCTTTCCAGCCAAGACTCTGTGAAGCCAAGCACTGCCCCACAGGAACACAGCCAGGCACACCGAGCAAACAGCCCGGGGCTCGAGGGGCTGTCACCATCGGGGACTCCCAGCCACCAGTGAAGCCGTACCCACTCCCCACATCCCCTCCATCCCGCCTGCAGCAGCATCCCCCGCTCACTGCCTCGAGCTCACTGACCCCAGCCCGTGCTCCTCCTGCTCTGAGCCACCAGCACAGCCACCCCGGGCACTGCCTCTGCGCTCACAGCTATACTTGGCTCTTGAGCTGCAGAACTATTTGCCCCTTCCAAGCAAAGGGGAGTTTCCCAAACGCGCCTTTGGGGCCAAGGCATTACATGCATGTGAAATCTCCCCACCGCGGCTCGCTACCAGCTGCTGAGGGGAATCCAGAGACAGGGAAGACACAGCTTCGAGGTGGAGGAATTTGCAAAGCCTCCTGAGAATACCACCACACAGCAGTTCTTTTTTTATCCCAAGTCTTTGCCTTTTCGAACACTTGCTTGGAAAGCCGGATGCCAGCAAGCCTCCGAGCCTGCTCCTGCTGCCACGCTCTGAAAGCTCTGCTCGTGCCCGCGGCTCCGAGGGGAGTCCCGGGCAGCCCCACGGCTCCTGACATCCCGAGGGATGCATTCCCAGCACTGCCGGACCGCCGGGTGCCCGTCCCATTCCCGTGCGAGCACGGAGCACCCCCCGCGTGCTGCAAGGGATTCCCTCCGGCAATAAACGCTCAGAATAAACGGACACGCGTTGGAAATGAGGCCAGAAATCCCCACGGGGGTCACTGATCCACGGTCCTCTGTGATTTCTCTCCTCCGAGTCTGCTCTCCCTGCTACCCCTTCGCGGCGAGTGCTGAACCGCGTTATTTCCCGAGCGAAACAGCAGCCGCCTCCCTGCCATCAGCCGCGAGGCTTCCCTCTCCCAGCAGCAGAAAAACCGGCATGCAGCTCCGCTTTTCCAGCCCACGGTGTGCCGGCAGCAAACCCCTCGTTGCCGGCACTCGGGTGGGGAAAAGTTCACGGTGCCTCCGGACAAACCCCTGGGTCGCGGCAGAGCTCCTGGCCGCACCCCCGGGCAGGTGTCCTCGTCACCCACCGCCCCAGCCGCCCGCCAGCCCCTCACAGCCCCACTTACAGCCCCACTTACAGCCCCTGCTCCCGCCGCTCCTCGGCTCCCGAGCGCCCTGGTCCCGCCGCCGGGGAAGGAATCGGGGCTGGATCCCACCCCGCTGCCGTCTCTGCCCGCTGTGGCCAGCAGCCAAGCCGGCCGGGAGCCTCGCAGCCAGTTTCAGACTCGCAGTTTCCTTCTGCTGGGAGCTGCTAAATGAAGTTGCACTTGTGGGGCCAAGGGGCGTGTTCTCCTCCCCTCGAGTCAGTCCCTGCCTGCTGTAATCCAATGCTCTGCCCGATGATGTCAAGCAGCTCCCGCTCGGCTCCTACCTTACAGGCGGCAGGAGGGATCCGTTTCCTTTTCACTGGGATCTTTGTTTAGCTTCGGCTTGTAACCCCATCCCCCGGCAGCTGCGTGTGCCCGAGCATCCTCCCTTCGATGGGGCGTTTGCTGCCCGGCGCTCCCTCCCGCCTGCTGCTCCCCCAGGTTTCTCCAGCACGTTGCGTGGATGCACGTCCCACCTGCATCCCACCCTTTATCCTGTCCACCAGAGCCTGGCCAGACACCATCACACCCCGTTCAGCCTCAAATATCCTACCAGGTGTAGCACTGTGGAAGTGCCTCCCAAGAAAAACCCAGCTTTGTGTTGTTTTGGAGTGCTCTGCTGCTTCCCATGGAGTAAAACCCAGGGGTACTTCAGCTCATCTGCCCCTGTGTGCCAGCTGTATTTGGGGGTGAAGGGCAGAGCTAGCTGGTGACAGCACCTGGATTTAAGGCGGAAGGTGCTAAGGCAGTACCTCATTTAGAACACACCCCTTTGTAGCCACCCTGCTGTGTGGAGCAGGCCCTGGGAGCTCTCAGTGAGCTCCAGGTCGCTACAGAAGAGGAAATTTTGGATGTTCTTGGTACCACATGGACTGAGGAATGTCCCTCTAGCTGGCATCACCTCCTGGTGTCCCATCAGCCTTGCGGAGCCCACGGGGTGGCTGAAACCAACCAAGCAAGGTGGTTGCAGTTGTCCTCTGGTCCTGAGCTCCTGCCTGGCCCCACCAGGGAAGGGAAGGTGTGTGAGCACACAGGAATGTTTGTACACAGTGCTGCCTGCTCCTGCCTGAGCACTGCCTGGAACAGGGCTCATCAGGGTAATAGCTTTGCTGAGAGAGTGAAAGATTTGCTCCATCCCTGCTGTTTGAACACTCAGGTCCTCACAACTCATCTGGGGAGCACAAAGGGTGTTTGCCAAGGAATGGATCCAGTCCCCACTCGAGCTAGGTGAGTTTTTGTTTCAGGTTTCGTGCAAAGTGAGTGGTGTGAGCCAGGAGCACTGTCCCAACCCACTTCCTCGCTGAGCACCAGACAGGCACAGAAGCAGCATCTCTGCATTCCTGCAGCTCTCCCATGACAGATGGGACCCAGAGCCACTCAGTGCCAGGTGAAGAGCACCAGCCTCTCCTCCAGCACCACCCTCCACACTTGGACCTTTTCCACCTCTGCTGCCATCACCACCTCCAGCCAGAATCTGTGTGTGCCCAAAAACGTGGTGGTTGCTGTGAAAGATACCCACAGGATCAGAGGAAGAGATAAAACCACCAACAATAGCAGCAAGCAGCACAGGAAACACCCTGATGACAATACTGAGGCACGGATGAAATAGAGTGGACCTCAATAGAGCAGAACACACCCATGCTCAGTGCATCCCTAAACCGACCTTGTGCAGTCTCCTGACTGAATTTTAGCTCAAAAGCAGCCCCAGGAAGCCCATTTGATTTCCTGAGATGCATTACCTGGCAGAACTCATCTCTCTCCAGCCGCTTTGTGTCACGCATTGCTGCTGCTCACCCAAAAGTAGCAGTAAGGGATTCACCACAACGCCCTGCCTCTCCTCATGAGATGCCAGGGAGGGAGGAGGGCTCTGCTGTGCTGAGGGCCAGCACAGCCTCAGGAGACTGCTGTGCTGGCCTGGCCAAGGCTGCAGTTTTCTCTTTACTCCATCCTACAATTGAAAAGGATCCAGAAGGTTACAGCTTCACACTAACACTCAGACTGCAGGGTTTGCAGGCCAAGTCTGGTAAGGATGCAAGTGCTACACCAGTTACCCAGGATTTCCTTGGCAGAACGTGGTCAGTACCATTACAGAACAGACAACAAAGAACAATGGCAAGAGCCAAGTCCTTTGGAAAGCCAGGAGCTCAGTGTATGTACTTCTAAATTAAGACGTGTCTTGTCTTGCTCAAAGCTCCCAATCCTGTGTGTGGTCCTGGAAACAAGCCCCCCAAAGCATTTTCCACAAAGTCCATTCTTTCTGCACACACTTGTGGATCCTTACAGTGACTTTCTCATCTAACACCATCCCCTACAGGAACTAGTCAAACATTTTCCATCAAAACTCTTTTCAAGTAAAAAAATGCAGTTTCAGTTTTCTTCCCAGACTGTATTTTTTTTTGCAAGCGGGAGAAGGGGTGTCAGTCCCAAGATGCCAAAAAGTTTGCCCGAAATCTTAACGTATTTGGATAAAAAATGCATGGCTTTCAACGTATTCAGTCTTCCTGTTGTTAAGCAAAAGCTGACATTTTACAATAATACACCCTAACTTGTAGCTGGTGCTCACGCTCCCCATCTCTTGTCCTGTTGCTTTGTCCACCGTCAGACATTCATGTGGAGGTGGTGGCAGATGTCAGAGCTGCCTGGCGTGGCTCGCCCTGTGTGATGGATGGTGTTGCAGCCTTGAGCTGTCTGACTCAGCTGCAGCCACAATCAGCCTTTAGTGGCTCCTACTTTACTCACACTTAGTCTTTGGTGAGGTTGTTGTATCCATCTGCCTCATACTGTGCTGTCCTGCGTAGTCCAGGATCGATGGTGATGCCATTACCACTCTGGACAACTGGGGGTTTGGCTCTGCTGCTTTTGACCTTGCAGTTGCTCTGCAGTGAACTGTGAATTTTTTAGTTCTGTGCCACAGAATGGGATGCAGAGAGCAATGCCCCAGGGAAAGGATGGTCTTGTGCCAGCTGGCAGCCCATGCTGTGGGTGCCAACTTCGCTACTCTGGTGCCACATGGGATGGGAGAGCACGGCTCAGGGAAGAGCAAGAACCTGCCCTGCAGGTCAACTGTCAACCTTTAGCTGGAAGAAGGACAAAACCGAAGCAATCTTAGCGGGCAAATGTCAAAATGAGGTGAGAGTATCCCCAAGGGTTCAATGTGAAGAAGCCCAGCCTCACTGCCGTGCTGGACTGCACGCTGCCTGCCCCAGCAAGGAAACCACCAGCACAAAGGACACTCCGGGAAGCTCTGGAGCCCAAGGAGACAGGCTGTCACTTCAGAAGGGTCTGACCTGCCTCTGACCCGAATGTTTTTGCAGCCTAAGCCTCGTTTCCCTGAGAAGCCCGTGCTGCCAGGGTTAGAACAGCACTGTGGCAGCACTGGTGTAGCACGCAGCCTCCTCACAGAACAGCAGCTTCCCGCTGCATTTCCCAGGCACTGAGGTCTCCGTGTCACTTGATGTCATCAAGATTGCAAGGAAACGTGGAATGGCACAAGATACGCATGGAAAAAATGGGACAACCTGTTTTTTTTCCAGACTTCCTCCCAGAAAATAAATACTCTAAATAAACTATTTTTGATCTAAAAAACCCCCACAGAACATATTTCACTGATGTGCTGGGCTCCCCAAGGCAGGAGTGGATATCTTAAGCCATCAAATAACACTTGGAGATTCATGAGAAGAGAAACCAACAAGTAAAAGCAGCTTTAGTGACAAGCCACTCGTTTTGCTGTCAAGGGAGGGACACAATTTGCTGTTGATTAGGGAAGAGGGAGTGCGTGTTGGGATGTCTGAATGAATTACCCGGCGTTCAGACCCATTTTGTTTTTATAGAAGTTGCTCATCCAGAAAGGTTCAACAAGTGGAACACAGAAAAGCTTGTAATGAGGCTAAACTCATTAGTGACCCCCCTCCGGGGTCACCCCTATTAACAGGCAGGGTTGAGGAGTTGGGCAGGGCTGTGGGGAGCCCCTGTGGGCACTGCGAATGTGGGGACACGGTTGTGGCTGCTGGCATGGTGGCTCTGTGCAGGGCTGGCATTCCAGCAGGACAGAGCACACTCAAAAACTGTTTACTTTGAGCTGAAGCTATTTTTAGCTGCACTAATCTGTGCAGAGATGATAAAGCTTTTCATTGCGAAGTGAGTGGCTGTGCTTTGCTTCTGGGCAATTTCACTCCACGAGCTCATCCCTTCCCCCTTCCCAGCCACTTTCCACTGACCTTATCTCCTCTGCCTCTGTGCCAAACAACTCCAAAAGGTTTGTCCCAACTAGATACGTGGGAGTCTCAGCCCAAACATTTTTTTTTTCAATTTTTCCCTAGGGAACATCTTCAGTTTAGAAAATAAATGAATTTTGTGTTTAATAGTCCCCAAAGCCTAGTTCCAAGGCTTTGCTGGAAGCCCATCATGGACATGCACCATCTCATCTTTCATTTCTACAAAATCCCTTCTGTCCACAGGCTCTTGCAAAAGAAGTCATTTGACAGCAAAAGAAGGAAGTCACTTGACAATTACCTCTTTGCAGCTGCAACAAACACAGGCAGATCTCCAACTCGGATCTCATGGCAAGGCAGAGTCCCAAGGCAGTGACAGACTGCCCGCACCACGTTTTTCCCCAGGGGTCCCACAGCCCATTCCAAAGTCCCTCACACACACTCTGTAAGAAGCACTTTACCTGCTGCCGATAGGAGCAAGCGCGGCAGCGGGTTCAGGGCACAAAGGCTACAAAACACACATAAATCCTGCTTGGTCAGGGGTTTGTCTGTCTAAAGGACTCCAGAAGCTTCTCCAGTGTAATCCCACAAAGGTCACACATCCAGCACATGCTTCATCAGAAAATCATGCCTTGTGGTAAAATCTTTCTTGTCTGGGACACAGTGTGAATAACGTCTCTGTTGGCTCACAGTGTGTTCAGAGGGGGGAAGAACATGCAAGTATTAATTAAATAGGTTCATCCTGCTTGCTAGGAAGGGTCAGATATACAGAAAAAGCTAGAAATGATTGTCAGGATGAGAAGATGCAGCAGGAGAGGTATTTCTTAAGCTGATCATGACTGACTGCTCAGGTGTCACTGGCAGGGAAGCAGGAGATGTCCTGAGGTCCACAAACAGGTACTTCTTCCCTTTGCCTCTCTGATTCTGCCAGAGAATGTAGCTGGAAGAAATCAAGGAGCAGGCTGGGTTGGCAGCTGTGCTTCTCCCTTTTGAAGAGCAAAGGGGTTTGCTGATAAATGAGAAGCAAATAGTCATCTCTGTCAGTGTTTAATACGTGCCAGAACCACCCAGCTAACAGCTGATTGTTCACCGGTGGTTGGCAACCAGACAAGGATTCCTGTTGCCCATGTATAGCAGACAAGTAAATATTTTGATTCTAACTTGTGCTCTCGGCTAAATGAGCTTTTATATGACTTTATTCCACAAAGTCTGCAAAGAAGACTCCTGCTCTGGAGTAGTGAGGGATCCAGCTGGTGTTATTAATCCTCTGTGTGAGTCAAAGGACTGCAACCTTCAGGCTACACTTGTGCTCTACCTATGGTTGGGAAAAAATTCAGCCTAACCCCTTGCTAAGTTTCCTTGCTTTCCATGTTGGTTGATTAAGGGAATATGTGTAACCAGATGCCTTCTTGTGAGGCAGCTGACCACTGCAACAGCCAGGATGAGCCCAGCAAGGCTGCTCCTGTGTCCTGTGCTATTCCATGCCCTTAGACATGGTGCCATTTATCTATCCTAGCTCTTCCCAAGGTCACAGACCCTGAGGTCAGGGAGGTGCAGCATCACTGTCACTTTGTCTGAGAGCAGCAGGGATTCAGGGTGCTCCAAGAGCTCTGTGTTCTGGTCAGAGAACAAAATATTCTGTTTGTGCCAACAGTGTACACGAAATAAAACCAGGGTTTGCCTGGTGATCTGGGAGGATTTCACTCAGGCCCTGCACACAGCCCTCTGCTCCCAGCACCATACTGGCAACATGCCCTGGGTTTCAGGTGTTGTCCAGGTGTACAGGGAGGTGGAAGATGTGGTGACAGGGCTGCCCTATATATTAGGTGGCCCAGAGAAGGGCTCTGCCACCCCAGGGTGCACACAGTGGCTGAGGGAGCCCTGTTCTTCCTTACCAGCTGTGAGCAGAGTAGAGTGCTGGCTCCTGGGAGGAATGCAGGGTGCTGTGGGGCAGGGATTTGCCAGGATGCAGAGCCATCAGTTCTCAGTGAGCTACAGCAGGGTCTCAGTCTGAGATCCCTGCTCCTTCCCTACTGGAGCAGTAGATCCTAAGGCATAGTCCCAGCCTCAGAAATCTTATTCCTTCCAATAGCCAAGACAGACAAAGTTAAAGAGGTACTTGTACTCTGACCTCCTTTTGGCAGGTGCCTGGTGGAAGGACAGAATGCTGAATGACCTCTACAGAGACAGATTTTCACCCAGCCCAGAACATTAACCTTGTCTGTTCCTGGCTGCTCCTCCATGGCCATCACAGATGGATGGCCCGATGCTCTCGTGGGTCTGTGCCAGCAGGCAGACTGTCCTCACCTAATCATGGCCAATCTCACTCCCTGCTGCTTTGAGAAGTATTTTATGTACTGCTGTTTATGTCATGACTATTCCCTTATGGCTATTCCAGGATTTCCAGTTTTCAAAGGGTTCTTCTTACTCTCTAAGTTCACTATATTTATTTCAGAGTCTTACTTTCTCCCAAAGCTGGGTTAGGTTTTCTTGGACAGGGGTAAATTTTTCATTTTTAGGCAGGATTATGGCTTTTAAATGTTTTCATACAGACCCCCATTGCCACTCACTTTTGTGGATTAAATAATTTGTTTTTATAACATCTCAAGCAATTGTTTCCAGCTTTGTAAAATTTGGTCTGATAAAGTATCAAGGGTCTTTGTTCAGATTGTCCATTGCAAGAATAATCCAGCAATAGCATTTAAATAGACATCAGCTTTCTTGAGCTATATGTTAAAACCTTAGCTCCACACAGTCCCAAGTTAGATGGGAAGGTCTTGCAGAAGACCCTTTAATAAAAGCCACCATCCAGGCTGTCTTGGGCCAGAAACTTTCAGTCATATTTGATCTAAAATCTGCGTTTGGGGCTGGTTCCTCGCCCTCTGAGTGAGAAGCAAATGCCAGTCACCACCCAAAGTCCCCTTTGCCCAAACTGCTGTGGTGCCCAGGGGCTCCTCACTCGCACAGTGGTGGTGGCAGTGATGTGACCTGCCAGGTGTGCAGCAAGCCATCAGCGTTGTGCTGTTATTTCTGTATGGACAGACACACTTCTCTAGCTGAACCCACTGTGATGTGCTGCCCATCCCGCACAGGCGTGTTCCAGGGAGAACACACGGCTCACCTGCACGTGGGTCCCAGGGATGGAGCTGCTGACAAGGGGGATGTGGTACCAGACAGGCATTTGCAGTGCAGAATTGTTGCACAAAAGGGCCTCACTCTCCATCTCTATGGCAACCAGCAGGAGATCTTGCAGGTCAGACGAGGTGGGTGCTCCACTGTAGCACTACCTGCTTTCCTGCAGGAACGAGGGCTCAAACTGAGCGACCAGGAGGGAAAATCCACTTTATTGTGGCTAAGAGGCCCTTTTAGTTATCATTTATCCAAGTCTCCAGGCACTGAAATTTATCATTAATAATATAATTAAATCTCATCTGTCTTCAAGGATGAGTTGAACAAGAATGTACCCAGCTGGGCACCTGGAAACATTCCTTTATACCTCTTCATTGCAAGGGAAGTTCAACCCCATCTCTCCAAGAGCTTCATGAAACACACCACTTCTGTCCTGAAGACAAAAAGTCACCAGCTTTTCAGTATCGCAACCAAATTGGGAAGTAAGTCTGCTAGATGTTGTGTTACTGGTTATCAAGAAATTGTATGAAACTGAGAACTAGAATTAGTAGAATAACAGACGTGCTTTTCCCATCTTTATTTGCACAAGAGAAGAAAACCAGACTCTTAAATCTACTGGTTTATTAGATAAAATTAAGATGCAAAATTAGAGAAACCTGATAGATTTGATATTGAAATGTTGGATGTTGGAGGAAGAAGTGTTTGAGCCTACTTGCAAAATACTTACTATTTTAGAGTAAACCACTGCATGACAGGGTTCTTTATCCCCAGAAACAATATGGAAGGGATTGTAGGCTATGAATTTCATCCCAATTTGCTGCATGCTGACTTCCTCATGTAAGCAGGTCATTTTTGGCAAGGCTTGTGGAATATTTACCACTGTTCCACAGTCTTCAAACTGGGACACCACCACAGTCCAAACAACTGAGCTGTGCCTGCTGGCCATGGATCCAGCCCAGAGAGAGCCAGGAGCTGGCACTGCCAGTGATGGAATCCAAACAAGCCACATTTGGGAAGCAGCTAGGAGTCATCTTTAATCATTCAGCACTTTCAGTTGGGTTCGTTTAGTTCCAAGCTGGGTAATTACAGCCTCATTATTTTTCTTTTTTACAATGAAGACAAGCCTGCAAGGCAGGCAGAATAATTTCTTCTGCTACTGTTGCCAAGATATGATAGCACATCTACGCCATAAGGAATTTGTCACGGTATCAGTTTTATTAATGGTAAATAATGACTCTTTGGTTAAGCAACATCTTCACATCAGCTGGTGCCTAACCATAAAACACTAAGTAAATGTGAAACCCTACAGACAGGTAATTGAGTTGACATTCCCAGTGCCCAGCGTGTTCCTTGCTGACCAGCATGTGTCAGGTTTTCCACGTTATTTTTTTCACTGAAATTAATACCCAGCTACAATCAGACTTTAATTTTAAAACCACAAAAGCTCATCTAAAAATACGACATCAAAGCTCCCATGACAGTAAATAGAGGCCAGGACTAAGGGAACGGTGGGAGATCAGGTATCAGAGAGTAATTCACCCTGTCTGTCCACCTTCACTGGCTGGAGGGAGAGCTCAGTTCTTGCAGGGACTATTTCTCAGCCAGAACCCACTGTTAGTGTGGCATACACTGAAACACACAGGGGCATTGCTTTGATGGATGTTGCATCAAGTTGTTTGAAGACTGTAACGATAGAAAATACATGTCTGAAAAAAAGAGCTTTGAAAAGAAAATATCCACAAGAATTGTACTGTGGGCCTGTCCTGGCATTGGGTTCTGCACAAGTCTGGGAAAACAAGGTAGGAAATACAGTTACACCAGCACAGCTTTTAATTTAGAATTTTAAGTTGTAGAGTCTGAAGAAACTCCTGCCATTATGTCAAAAAGCCAACAAATTCAGAACTGAACCATTATTTCTAAGAGGGGGAAATGACTCTGCTTCTACCACTGAAACACCTGTGTACGTCATGCTGAGCACAGTGACCTGCTTTTGTTTCCTACGGACACGCTCAGGTTTGCAGGAACACGACACACTTAACGTGCACTTTAAAATGACTTGCGTGCATTTGCAGCTCAGTTTTCTCAAGTGTGTTCTGCAGCAGGAAGCTGGTTGTAAGATCCCCTGATAAACCAACACTCAGCCCTCAGTTCTTCCCCTTCCTTCCTTTCCAGGATTAAGATTGTGGCTGTTTCTGCCCTCAGTGCACGTGGATGCTGTGAATGCTGAGCCTTGTCAGCTCTTGCCCTGCGCTGCCTTCTGCAAACCACTTGATTTACACCCTCTTGGGCAACAACCCCATTGAACCCAGAGATGTGACTGGCATGGCATTGTATTATTCGGCTTCCCCAGTGCACTTTTTCTTCTAAATCATCCAGGATGGGAAAAACAGTCAGATAAAAAAGAATGTCATGACTCATTCCCCAATGCCATGGAGGTTCAGAACAACCAGAAAAGAGTTAACAGCACAGCCACCCCGCAGTAGTATTTCAGAGTTTCTAAATACAGAGTTCCTTTCTGAGCTGGATGCCCATTTTGGTTATCTTAAAAGTATTTCTGGAACTCTTGGCTAACTTTAAACAAACAAACAGGGAGAAATATTTGTGAAGATAACACAGCTAAGAGTGTTTGGTTACTGAGTCTTTCTTAGTTGAAGGTTTTAGTTTTTAGACTATTTCTTTAAAGCTTGTGAATAGAAGAAAAAATTGTTCTGGAGATGTTAAATCACACAACCATCCCGGCTATGGCTTTGGAATAACAATCATTCAACTTAGCAAATATCAAACGTGGGAAGGGATTTATCTGACGCATCTATATGATCATGTGAACTCCTTTCTCAAGGAGAAACAGTCTCTGCTGGAGACTCAAGAGGAAGGAACTGTTTTGCCTTCTTTAAAAAAATATAACAACATAAGCAACTGTAACATGCTCAAAGCTTCCTGGCACAAATGCAAAAATGCAACATCTGAAATGTCAGCTGGTACGCTGGGAGGATTTACATGATTTAAAAGATTTATGAGAAAGAACTATCTCACTGGCTTCAGAGCATCTTGGAAAGCAGCAGTAGGGGGGACAATGGAAAAGAAGAGGAAAAAAATCTCCAGCTAAGAGAAATTATCATGGCCAGTATGATTCTGTATTGCTCTTTTTAGTGCAAGAAAATGAAATGGGTCAGGCACTCATTGGATTTTAAGCTGCATTTAAAGATGAATGAACAGAGTCTGCCATGACTCTGGGATATGCTCATTTCTCACATTACATATTGACTCACATAGTCCTGTGGCTCACCTAAAGCCACACAACTCGTTGCTGCTCAAGGCAGGATTAAATCAAGAAATTCCTGACTTTTTCTCCCACTGCTGTTTCACTAGAAGCTGTTCTGCTGATACACAAAGGCTGGCCAGCTGGATTTCAGTGCAGGCTCTCAGGGGAGAGATGGGGTCACAGAGACAGGGGAAATAAATCCTGCCTTAATAAAAAGATAATACATCAAGCAAGGAAAAGGCATGAAAGCATTTGAAACTATAAACTCTGCAACATTTAAAAGTGTGCTTTGGCAATGCTCAACTGGCTTGCTTTGTGGCTACCCAGTCTTGAAGTGGCTACTTAAAAGCATGGTCCTCAATGCCCTGCACAGCCTGAGGTGCTCCAGCACCAAAGGTGAGCCCAGCTCGGCTCTGCCAGGGGAGCAGGGGTGGTGCTGTGCCAGGATGGGGGAAGGTGCCAGCTCCAGCAACGCCTCTGGCTCCAAGGCTCCTCCTGGGACAGGCACAACCAGCTCACATCAGCACAGGGCTGGGGGCTGATCCAAGGGTGCCAGCCCTGTCTGGGTCAGATCCTGCACCCCTGGGAACCCTGTCTGAGCAGCCTGTGCTGTTTGCAGGGTACCACATTCACCTATCATCAAACTGTTCACTCCCTCCTCCTTTTTACCAGCCATCTGTTGCTAGTGCCTTCCACGGTTCATTCACAGATGTCACTGCAGATCTTTTGTGCAAAATATTCCCTCCAATCTATCTCTGTTTATGTTTTATTGTCATGGGGTTTTTTTTTATATAAGCTGTTATTTAATTTTATTTAAATACTTTTCAATACATTTCAGTTTCACTAATGCTTCCATAAATAATGAGATGAAAGAGCTCAGTAATATAATTCCAGGGCATTAAGGTGAACATTTTTCTCCATCTGTTTCACCAATAACCTAAACTAATGCAGTTTCCAGACCAGAGCACACGATCTTAAGTGAACTGAAGAGAGTGAAAAGGTCTCTGGTGACATATAAAGACTTAGAGGAGATTGAACAAAGGTGTCCTATAAAATAAATTTCTGGCCAAACAGAACTGGAAAGACACAGAGATTACAATTCCTCTATCATAACAGCAGTGACTCATCCAGTTGCATAGTCACTTGGGGTGAAAAAGAAAACAGTTACTCAATCTCTCAGGGATTTAGACACAGAAGAATATATTATGCAAGTTTTAGCTGCGTTACTAATGGCCTTGAAGCACACAACTCTACTATGACTCTCACTCAGCTCAGCAGATCACAAATAAGATGACTCACGTATCCATGACATGATGGGAAAATGGAGAGCCTAAGAAGTGCAGAGGCAGGTGCTAATACAGTCACAGAGCACACAGTCAAGGGGAGAAAGATTTATAGAATCATGAGCAAAGCACTGCAGAGAAATCAGCTCGTGTATTTGAAGATGCGAGGGCATGGACTAAGTTGATTTTTCTTGGTGTCTCATCAGGAGGTTGTGAGTGTGAGGCCAGGCTCTGTGCCAGGCCACTGGCACCACTCACCTGTGTGTCCCCAGGGAATGGCAGCAGAAATCTGGCCTTGGGCTCTGCATGGCAGTGCTGAGAGAGCCTCTGGATGCACAGCCACGGTGAGATCACACACCAGTGAAAGCCATCCACAAACTTAACAATATTTATACTTGGCAGGAGTTCCTACTCTGCTGGTACATCGTGATTTTGTAGAAGCTATTAACTCTGATTGTTTAAAGACTAATTAAACCCAGTGGTGGTGCCAGCCATAGCAGTATTTTGCCCATTATCTCATGACTTACCTCCTCATGGATGAGGGCTTTGACAGCTGTTCTCAAAACACTGGTTAAAATCTGAATGGTTGGGCAGAGCTCAACTCAAATTCTGGACTAAACAGCTGGAAAAGCAGTTGTCCCAAGAAAACTGAATTTCTTTATGCTCTGGAACCCAAATCAAAGCACAGATGTAAACGTAGCTTAAAGCTAAATGCTTTAGAGAAGTCCAATAATTAGGAGGGTTATATTGGAAAGGTGATGCAAATACATCTAAATTTGGAAGTGTATGCAGGCCAGAGCACAGTAAGATGTTTAGACCTGCATATGAGTCAAACCAATGCTAGTGTAGAAACACAGACAATGTCTGATTATATATTTTTTTAATTTTTACAGACAGTTTGGCACAGCCATTCCAATTTGCAGTTCCCATCGCCTGACTGAAAGATTCTGGATGGTCAAAGGGTTATTCAATAACAATGTGTCTGTGGAATGCTACCTGCAAAACCACAGCCCATGCAAAGCAGGAACCCTCAAATACTCAGGGGAACATCAGGAAAAATTCTGCGTTTTTGTTATCACAGAAAGGAGACCCTTGAGAGTAACAAGAATAGCACTAACGCACAAGCTTGAGTGACATTTTTTTTATGAGCTCAGCTGCACAAAGGAACTGCAGAGAACTGCTTTCAAATGACTAAATCTGACACATTTCCTTTATATATTACCTAATTCCAAGGGGTTTATTCTAGGCATTTCAACTCACATATGTATGGGATGAAACATATAGATACAGAAGGGATGCACCATTTCTTTCTGCTGTCAGAGCTGATTAACAAACCAGAGCAGGGTATTTTTGTACAAACCAGGATAACCTCTTGCCATATCCTGTCTCATTCCCAGAGCTGACAGTCCCTAGGCTGACTTCATCCTTATCTCCTGTTAAACATGTAAGGGTTTAGGTGATGTGATGCAGAATCAGAGGGGGTTTATGCTGGGAAGTAAAATGAGCACTTGGAAATCTCTTGTTACATGGACAGTGGAAGGAAAAAGCTTTTTATCTGCATCCCTTGTCTCTGCCCAGCATAACCCGCTGGAGGATCACCAGTACTTAACAAAACTATTCATCTCATAAATTTCCTGAGAAGAAAACACTTGCAGGTTCAAGATTTAGATGAGTTTCATCATTGCATTACTAATACACAATATTTCAATATATTTGAATTCTTTTCCCAGGATTACTGGGAACACAGAATTTGTGATTGTGCCTTTATTCTGCGTATATTCATTGGAACACACAGCAAAGGAGGGGGATATGGCAAAAGCTTTCTTAGAGATCCAGCTGGTGCAACCAGAAGGGTAATAAAAATACATCAGCAATAAAGTAAAGGCTCATCTATTATCTGAAAGAAGCAGAGTTTCAATGATTTATGGAGTGACCTTTTTCTGAAAGAAGCCTGTATGTCCTCATGAATAAGGCTGATTGCAAGAGATGATAGTGTTAACATAGTGTTCATATATTCTGAGTGTTAAAACTGCTGTGGAAAATAAGTGGCAGGTTTACTGGCTGGTCTTTGTCATTTCTTGGCAATTTCAGATGGTAGTAAAGCTGTCATTCTGATTATTAGTGCCTTTCTGTGATGGAAGCAGGTTTTTTGGACAGGGACTGTGTGAAGGGTCTGACAGAGTGTAAAGTAATGTGCAATAGTTGGAACTGCTACAGCCAGAAAATATCCTGTAACTCCAGCTGGTCAGTTCTGACCCTGCCCTGTATATTTTGCAACACTAATGCCAATCAAAACCAATGCAAAATGCTTTCCTAAACCTCTGTGCAAACTTTTGTCAAATCCTTGTGCTGTTACATCATCACAGCCAACTCTCATCCATTACATTTGCTCCCAGACTTTTGTCAGGAGGAGTGAAATCACTCAGCTGTCCCTCTCCAACTCCTCCAGGCTGCAAGTTGTGCAGTGTGCTGGGAATCCAGGCCCAGCAAGGCCCCTGTGCTCTGGGCAGCTGCAAAACAACATCTCCTTTCACCTGGCTCCTCTACCTTCCTCTTCTTCCATGTTAAAGGAGCCCATCTGTAGCTTTTGCAGCTGTGCACCTTCCAACTATGAACTGAGCCTGGTGTGACCTGCTGCAGAAGTGTCTCCTCGAGAAACTCCACCTCTGAAAACCTCCTGAGCTCCCCCTCTTCCACCCAGAGTTCCCTTAAACTATACAGGCCAAAATTCATGGACACCCTTCAGTGCTCAGCAAATCATAAAGGAAAAGAGGGGCAGCAAAGTCGTATTAGGAAAAGGTTCTTCATCCAAAGGTTGGCGGACAGGCTGGAACAGGCTCCCCAAGGTAGTGGTCATGGTCCCAAGCCTGCCAGAGCTCAAGGAGTGTTTGGACAACACTCTCAAGCACATGTGGGACCCTCAGGGTTGTCCCATGCACGGCTAGGGATTGGACTCGATGATCCTGACGGATCTTTTCCAACCTGGAACATTCTGTGTGATGTCAGTTCTGGGGCACAAGCACTTCTGTCTGTTGTCACGATCGCTCAAGAGCGGGAACGAGTTACAGATTCTGCCCCGGTCGAACAACTTCGAGAGGCTGAGCAGGTCCGCGGGCCCCTGGGAAGGCTGGTGACAGCAGTGTCGCCAGCCCCTGGGCCACGGCCATTGTTCGCACCACGGTCCATACAGGCTCTACCTGAAGCGGCAGTAGGCTGCCCGCTCGCTTCCTCCGGCACCCCGTGTGTGGCGGTGCCGCCGGTGAGCTCAGAGGTGACGCGGCTGTCACTCACACGGCCGTGTCACGCCCCGTGGGGCCCGAGGGCTCAGCGTTACCCGGGGCACGAGCCGCGCCACGGCGCCCCGCGGGCCG
>VYXD01008895.1:441957-458822 GCA_013397195.1 Hylia prasina
AGCGGGTGGCTGGCGGACGGGGCCCGTCCTGGCGAGGCCCCAGGGGCAGCCCAGGCCGATAAACCCTGTTATCTCCGGCTGTTCGCAAACGCGCTGGCAGCCCGAAACGCCGATTAGCGGTTTATCTGCGCGCTCCGAGAGTGGAGTGTCTCTAAATGTGGTTCGGGTTTTCCTCTCGGTGTCGCCTAACGCGCCGGTGTCAGCTGTGAGGGGAATGCCCTTACTGTTCCTGTCTCTGCCCTTCAGATTCCCTGTCTGTGCAGCGGTGCCTCGTGTTTACTGTGCCGATGTTGCCCCAACAGCAAGAATTCGACAGTGACACGTCTTATCTATGCCTTCCTCCTCCTCCTCAGTACTGTGCTTGCCTGCATTATGCTGGCACCAGGCATGGAAGAGCAGCTGAAAAAGGTGAGGGGGAAAACCTCTTTCTGACTGTTTTAAATGCCATTACTTGTGCCAGTGATTATTGATTTTCTTTACTTGGTATGAATTATGTGTGACACACATAATTGTCCTTGTTCCTGAGTTAAGAGGCTGCGTGTACTGAATGGCTTCTGGCAGAAACAGCAAATTCAGTGAATGTTCCTTTTTTAGTACATGCCTGGTCTCTGAAATCTGACCGGACCTGGAGGCAGTCAGTTGTTATCAGAGGCCTGCTGCTGTACTATCTTAATCTTCCTGGGTGAAGAGTGTTGACATGGGGAGAGACAGGTGATAATGAGGTCTGAGCACAAGGTCTTTTGTTCTCTGATCTCTCAGAAGTTTCTTGACGGAAAGCCTTGGCTGTTACAGGACTTAAATAAGTAATTGCAAACGCAGACGTAAATTCACGATGAGATGTGTCTTTACCCAGATACCCGGATTTTGTGACGAGGGGCTTCACACTCAGATCCCCCACTTGGATGGGTTTGTGAGCTGTGATGTGTTTGTGGGATACAGAGCTGTCTACCGTGTCAGCTTTGCCATGGCCGTGTTCTTCTTCCTCCTCTCCCTGCTCATGATAGAAGTGAAAACAAGCAATGACCCGAGAGCCTCGATACACAATGGGTATGTGTGAGCCAGCTGGCTGCCCTTCCAGCTGCTTTCCTCCCTCCAGCTTCTCTGCTGAGCTCAGTGGAAAATCCTTTATGCATACAAGGACAACCTGTGGTTTTGGATCCAATACAGAGTAGTGCTTTAAAGTCTCCTTAAAAGCTTCCTATTTATATAAGCTGTTCAGTGTCCTGGTTGAGGGTGCCACTCTGAGGTGGGGTAACTAAAAGGACAGTGCTTTGTGTTTCCACAGAGATGTCAGATTGCAGCTAGTTTATATCTCCAACCTCGTGCTGCCTCTGGCACTCATTGGGTCATTCTCAAGGCCAGTCTGACTCAGCCAGCAGAAACTGCTTTCTGATTTCCAATTCCCTGATTTAACTGAGTTAGTTTGGGGCTAGATGACTGAATCATCGTAGAGTCATTTAATTGGAAAGGGACCTTTGGAGAGCATAGAATCATAAAATTATAAAATTATTTGAGCTGGGAGAGCCCTTATGATCACTCACTTCCCCCCTGCTGTGGGCAGGGACACTTTCCACTAGACCAAGCTGCTCAGAGCCCCATCCAGGGATGAGAAGTCCTCAACCTCCCTGGTCAACAGGATCATATGATCCAAAGCCCTGCTTGGAGCAGGACCAAGCTGCTTACAGATCATGTAGCACATGACTACTGTGTGTGAACTGACTGTGTGTAGAGTAAGACCAATATTTACGACTTCTGTCTTCTTTTAAAGGTTCTGGTTCTTCAAAATAGCTGCCATTGTGGCTATCATGGTTGGAGCATTTTATATCCCCGAAGGGCCTTTCACAAGAGGTACAGTTAATGTTCATCATGGAATTCTGTGTTGTATAAGCTCAAACCTTTTCACAGATTTACTTGGCCATAGTGAAAGTTCTCTTGTAAAAGATGCAGTTTCTGCCCATCTTTGTTGGAGTACCTTGGTTCATCCAGTAGTTTGGTGACCAGCTGAAGTTACAGCAATAAGAAATCCCTTTTCAGCTGCATAGGTTTTGGTTATTAATTTTCTACTTCATGAGACAGTCACTACTGAGCTGAATCTTCTGCCACTAGACTGGGGGACCTCAGGACACTGACAAGTGCTTAGTACTTCCCTAGAGTCTCTGAAAAATCTGTGTGGGAAACTTCCACTGTCTGGGGTTGTTGACACTCAGAGAAATATGGCATGATGGCACTTACTTAGATAAAGATGCCACGTGTTACATGTTGCCTTCATTCTGAAAACGTGTTGGGCTAAACATTCTCATGCTCAGCTTGACCAGTGTTGGCTGCATCCCTGAATAGCTGGGACTCCTTCCATGCTCCTGCCAGATTGAGGCCAAAGTGATTAACAGCATCAGCATTTCTAATTACAGTTTCAGTTTTTTTCATTATTTGTCTGCAGTATAATTAGGAGCTTTTTTGTTTTTAAACAGAGGTAGCATGCACATGATGTAAAGTAACCTTTTTTTTTTTTTTNGAAACTTTTTTTTTTTTTTTTTTTTTTTTTCTTGCACCTTTTTCTAGCTTGGTTTTGGATTGGTGTTTCTGGAGCCTTCTGCTTCATTCTTATCCAGTTGGTTCTACTTGTGGATTTTGCTCACTCTTGGAATGAGAGCTGGGTTGGGAGAATGGAAGAGGGGAATTCTAAATGCTGGTATGCAGGTAAGAATCTTAACCTGTAAAAGATTTGCTTGTACTGGCCAGTACCCTGCAGAATATCATTTACTAGTTTGCAGACATACCTGGAATTAAACTCCACAGTGTCCCTGAGTCACTGCTGTAAACACCTGAAAGTAATAGCTGCAGTGTTTCCATTTTCTTTTGCAATAAAATGCGAAATATTTTAGGCTTCTGATAGCACATCTGACAGTCCTAATAAACCACACTTGCCTGGTTTGCAGGGCATGTGCAGAGCTCAGAGCCTGGTTCTCTTCAAACCTGAGCTTAGTTTTGTTCTGCACTCCCCTGCTGTGTCCCCAGGAGCTCAGCTGTGTCCCTGACAGTGGTGGCAGTACCACACTGAGTGTGCCTTGGTGTCTGCTCCCCAGCTGGCCACTAATTACAAAGTGCTAATTGTTGTGGTTCTTGGCTCATAGCTAAGAATGCTGCAACAGCATTTTGTAGCTTCTTACAAAGAACAGAGTGGAAACGAAAATGGGTGACCTCGAGCACAGGAATCCAGGGCAGGTAAATGTCCATGAGAAGTGTGCAAAAAACACATTATGCCACTGTGGCCTCATACCAGTTCAACTAATTAAAGTGCTGCAGAAAGGCAAGTCCTGTTCCCCTGATGGCAGCACTGGCCTTCCTCTGAGCTATGCTGCTTAGTGAGCCCCAGCAGAAATTTAGCCATACCTTAAAAAAATGCCATCTGCTAGTCTGGCTTTGTGATCCAGACTGCCAGGTGAGGAAGTGAGACTGTTTTACTGCAGTGGTAGTTGTTCATGAAGCTACTTTAGATGTATTATTAAAACTGTGTAATGTATTTTTTTTTCCTCCAGCCCTGTTCTCCTGCACAGCCTTGTTCTATGCCTTGTCCCTGGTTTTTGTTGTTCTCTTCTACGTTTTCTACACGAAGCCTGATGACTGCACTGAGAACAAGTTCTTCATAAGCTTTAACATGATCCTGTGCATTGCTGTCTCCATTGTTTCTATCCTTCCAAAAGTTCAGGTATTACTTTTCTCTGCTCTTTTCTTCTGACATACAAAAAGAGGAAGTGAGAAGGATGTAGTACCAGTTCAGTCAAACATAAGAACTTTAAAACTTGGCTATCATAGTTGTGCTAGTTAGGAACTTAAAAAAATCGTGCTCTGAAACCAGTGCACTACACAGTGACACATTTTCTGGAGAGGCTTTTTTGAGCTAACACGGTTTTGGACTTTGTTTCCATGTGGAGGACTGCTGGCATGGTTTTAGTGGTGAAGGCCCTGGCAGAACAGAGAAATCTGTTAGGGGGTAATAAAATAGCTGGAGATTTATTTGATTAATCCTGTGGCTTTGAATTTAGGGGTAAGCTTGTTTAATGTAAGAGGAAAGTTACATGTTACTCGATTCTGAACTGGTATTGCTCACATCATATGCTAGATTCACATATACAAAATTGTTTGAAAAGGTTGAGATTAACTCAGTAAGAGCCTGTAACTGAGTCTTGGGCCCAGAAAAAATGGATTAGCTTTGTTTATTCCTTCTATCTTGGAGTTGGTTTTTGCATAAATGATATGACTCCAAGGAGTTTCTTCCAGTCTTTTGAACACAGAACAAAACCCAATGCATTTCTACAGCAATGGTTTTCATGCTGGTAGTTGTTTAATCTGTGGCAGTGGGGTAAAACTATCCAGCTTAGGTTGAACTTGCCCTTTTCACCTTGGCCTTGCTCTTCTTCGGAACAGGAACATCAGCCTTGCTCTGGCCTCCTCCAGTCCTCTGTCATCACACTCTACACCATGTACCTCACTTGGGCAGCCATGTCCAATGAGCCTGGTAAGCAACACGCTGTCTGGAGTCACATACTTTGGTGTGAAAGCACAAGCTGCTGATGGTCACTACAGATCACTCTGGGAATTGCTGATCTGTCCAGATCAAATCCAGTGAGGCTGAAAAGCTGACTTGACTGAGACCATCAAACTGCCTCTTTGCAGGACTAAATTGGGGTGTTTGTTAGGGGGGAAAAAGAAATAGTGTCAGGGCATTCTGATGTTATTTATTATACCCTTGTCTAGCTCACAGGCAGGAAAATATTGCAGGCAGTTTCTGCCTCTGGAGAATCAAAGAGATCAGCAGTTAAAGGGAATGAAAAATTGCAAGCTTACCTGTCATCTTTCCTTAGCTAAATGCTGGCAAAGCACATCTCTCTAATCTGCCTTAAAATCCCTTTCAGAACGAAACTGTAACCCAAGTTTGCTGAATATCATCACCCAGATAGCTGCACCCACAGCTGCTCCAGCCAATGCCACTGTCCCCCCTGCCACTCCTGCTCCACCCAAGTCCCTGCAGTGGTGGGATGCCCAGAGTGTTGTTGGACTTGTTATCTTTGTCCTTTGCCTCTTGTATTCCAGGTAGGATCTGCACTGCTATCCAGTGATAAAGAGTTGGGATTTGTCTGCCTCTTCTGTTTGAATCTGGGTCTTGTGCAAAATGTACCTGCATTTATTGGCATCCAGCTGCTGTCTCAGGCCTGAGGCCAGTTGTGGTTCATAAACCTGTGTTTGGCTTTGTGCATGAGGATAAGCCTTGTAAGCCCAATCCAGATAACAGAACAACATGTGTTACAAGATGATTAGAGGGATGGAGAGGGATAGAGGGATGGAGCACCTCTCCTCCTCCTGTGAGGAAAGGCTGGGATAACTGGGTTTGTTCAGCCTGGAGAAAGGAAGGCTTTGGGGTGACCTAATTGTGGCTTTCCAGTGTCTGAAGGGAGCCTACAAGGAACATGGAGAGAGACTTTTACAAGGACATGGATTAAAACTGGAAGATTAAGTTTAGATGAGATATTAGGAAAAAAATCTCTACTGTGAGTGTGGTGAGGCACTGGAATGGTTGTCCAGAGAAGTTGTGGGTGCTTTGTCCTGGAAGTGTTCAAGGCCAGGCTGGATGGAGCTCTGGGCAACTTGGTCTGGTGTAATGTGTCCCTGCCCACAGCAGGTGGATTGGAACAAGATAATCCTTAGGGTTCCTTCCAAACCACACATTGCTATGATCTGGGACTAGGAATGCTGTTTAATTAAGTTAACAAAACCTTGGATGAAAACAGTTGGAGGAATTTCCTTATGCTTCCAAATGGATTTAAAAAATACATTATTTGCCAGTCCCAGACATTCACTGTGCTCCATTGCTTGCTTTATTAGCAAACATAGCTGTAAAAGGAGTTGTTAACCACATCTCTCTTGGGGTTACACTGCAGCATCCGCTCCTCAAGTAACAGCCAGGTGAACAAGCTGACCCTGTCTGGCAGTGACACTGCCTTCCTGGAGGAGACTGTGGGGACAGGCAGCGGGGCTGCCGAGGAGGGAGACGTGCGCCGTGTCACGGACAACGAGAAGGACGGGGTTCAGTACAGCTACACCTTCTTCCACTTCATGCTCTTCCTTGCCTCTCTTTACATCATGATGACACTCACAAACTGGTACAGGTAAGAGCCAGATGGGAAGTGAGGGGTTCTGTGTGCCAGTGTTCCCAGGTGGATAGGACACTCCTGCTGCCAAGCTGGTGCATGTGCTGTCCCTGTGCCAGTTGCAATTAGAGTTGTGCCATCTCAGCTTCGTGTTACTGAATTAAGATGTGAGAAGGCAGCACAGCAAAATCAGCAGCTGTGGTTCCAGGGCATTACTTAAGAGCTGCAAGGGCAGAAAGTGTGGCTGCCATTCTTCAGCTGGACAAGTAGGAAGGGTACAAATGGAATTGGTTTCAGGTGGCATCCTGTGAAGTTTGTTAGAAGCCAGCCTGCTGTTGGTGGCTCTTCATCTTGGGAAAGGTGTGCAGGGACAGCCACATGTGCTGCTTACCCAAGCTGTGATTTCCTACACCTGTTGGAAACACTTGGACATACCCTCTGCAGCTGCAGCTCAGAACCACTGCTCCCAGGACATTGTATAAATTAGCAAATACACTTGGAAATCAGCAGCCACCAGAGTCTGTTGCACAGCTCATGCAAATACTTCCACATCAGCATGGGCAAGCAGGCTTGAAATCTGAGTTCCAAGAACAACAGCCTGTGAAGGAGCCACAGGAATGTGCTGGTTTGGTTGTCTCACTGTTCTCACAAAGGGTCTTGCATTGGAGTGTTCCAAAGGATTGCTCTCACTTCAGATTCATATGAGAGGTACCAAGGAACAGTGGGAGGTGCTTTCTATGTCTACTAATGGATTTCTTTACTTTTTAGCCCTGATGCAGATTTCAAAACCATGACAAGTAAGTGGCCAGCCGTGTGGGTGAAGATAACCTCCAGCTGGGTTTGTCTGCTTCTCTATCTTTGGACCTTAGTGGCTCCTCTTGTCCTTACTAATAGAGACTTCAGTTAAGTTCCTGAACTTGTCTGAGCTTACAAAAGTGGGGAACTCTTTGCTGAAAGCCAAAATGTTCATTTATTGCTTTAGTTACTGTTTCTTATGTTGGTAATAAAATGCAGTTGGATAGAGTTACATATTGCATAATGCTTGATGCAGCATCAAGAGTATCAGTTCTATTTTAACCTTTACCAGGGTTATCTTATTACTGCATTTTAAAATTCACTATAACTGTGCTGTCAAAGCACAAAAGCTGTTCTGTCCAATAGCCACAACTTTCTATTGAATAGAAGTTAACATTTAGTTAAATACAAAGTATATATATTTTAAAGAAACATTATAATCAGTATAATGCACTACTATGCTCATGCTTCAGTTTCTGGAAGTGTAAGCCATGCTGCTTGATTTCTACATTCCACTGCTAAAGTTTATTTACAGGAAAAGTTTATTTAAATTACTTAACTTTGTGTTATGGCAAAACGCACCCTTAGTCCTCACCAAAAGAACAGAACTCTGAAGTTGAAAAATTGGTTAACTCTTAATTCTTTTTAAAACAAACTTGCCCTTTTTAAGAGGCAATTTCTGTGGTAATGTACTTTTTTAGGATGTTTGTGAAATAGAGTGGTAAGTGTACAAGTACCTTAATCAACTTTATGATTATGTTGGAAAAATAGAGCTTATTGATGGATTTCAGTTGTCCAATATGCTTAATAAAAGTCACATACATGGAATTATTATTATTGGCTCTAAGGCATATGCACTGTAAACTCATTTGAATAAAGCAGACTGACTACTGAAAGTGGCCCAGCTCTGTTAAGTGTTAAGGAACAGCAGTTGCCTCTGCAGTGGAAAATACCACATACAGTGACCAGCTGCTGCAGTGTCCAGGTGGATGTGACTGGCTGTTTTCTCTAGGCAGTAAATACCAAGTGACATCTTTCTTTAGAAACAAACAGTATCTTCCCAGTGAGTCTGTAAATGTCAAATCCTGTTCCTTGAAGTTGCTCAGGTGAAGTACACTTCTGCTAATGCAATGCTGTGGTGATTATGTGGACTAGCAACTGTGTGTAAATGTGGAACTTGTGTGTTGTTATTGACATTTACAGTAAAATACCCCAACATGACACAAGACAAACATATTGAAAATATCAAATGAGCAGCTGTTACAATGTGTTTAATCACCCAGTCATGCATCATAAACTTACACATTTTTGACGACTTTGTTTTATAAAATGCAATATAAAAATAAATTTTATCAAAATAAGATGTACACTTAACCACCCAACACCTCTAGGCCCACATCTGGAAGGCAAAATTAATATTTGAATAACATGATGATTAACTCATGCCAAAATGAGATTTAACAAAAACAATACTCCAGCCAGTTCCTGAAACTATCTCAGGGCTCGTAACACCCATTTGCAAGAGTATAAATTCAAGTACTTTTATGTACAGCTTGCAGCTACCTTTTGTGCCACCTAATGCCAATGCAGTTCAAGTATCCTTCCTTATTATGTGTTGGATTTGGTAGGGATGGCTTATGTACTGGGAAAGGCCTATAACCATGGAAAACAAAGTTATTTCAAGTGGGAAGAAGGAAAAAAGTGGTTGCTGTGCAGTAAAAAAACCCAAACAACTCCCAAGCAAAAAAACCTACCCCCTCATGTAAGCTTTTCCTAGCTATTCTCTTAACTTGCAGGTAAGGAGATGCTATACTTGACACAAACATTTATATTCCAGAAGCTGAGATGAGAAATTTTGGGAACAAATGGATCTTTGCTACTAAGTGCTAAAGCTCAAAGAACATTCTCAGCTCTGCAGCCAGGCACACATAAGCCAGAGCTGTGCTTTCTGTAACACATGCCAAGCACTGGCCAGAGATACTTCAGGGTTAGAGACACAGCTCAGTGAGGCTGCAACTCCTGGCTGAGTTCTAAAGCCAAGGAACAGCAAGTTAGAAATAACAGATGCTTGATAAAGCCTGGCTTAATTCAGCATCCTGACATCCACAGCAAAAGAAGGTCTGGAGGCACAAGACTGGCACTTTTCATCACTGGCAACTGTGGTGGTTTAACTCCAGCCAGCACTGTGGCTGCTCACTCACACAATGCCACAGCGACTCCTGTGAAGAAAATTCTCCCCCAGCCAAACCCAGCACAACCATATAACCTCATTTATTATGTTTAAATCATATTCTTTATTCTTAGTGAGCAGAGGAAAGAAGAGGGTGAGGTGGATCTAGTCTGCCTACTGTTTAAGGCATGCAAGAAAATATAAAAGCCTGAAAAAGGGCGACTTTTGTAGAGGTTTTGCTGAACACCACTAGATTTATTTCTTTTTGAAGGACACTAAATTGAATTTTGAATATCCAACCTCCCCCTCTAGTAGTTACAGAAGGGGATGAAAGTAGCTGTTCCTACAGTCTCTTACTTCCTATCCTGCAACACAATTAAGGAAAGACTATCAGTCAGGCCTTCATCTCTAGGTAAAATGGTCCATTCTGTTTTTTTTTTTTTCATTGTGACTGGCATTAAGAGGCACTAAAACAACAGCAGCACCACTCTGTTCTAGCAGTTCAGCAGTGTGGGCAGCCACTTATCTGCCCAAGTCCTGGTGCTCTGTGCTACTAGCTTCTAGGTGGCAAAACATGAATTAATTTCTGCAAAACACAGAGCATATTCTGGTCACAAAGGAGGAGCTGCCTAGCAGTATTCTTTTATCTTACTTTATGTAGATTAAAATGGTGGTTTGTTTTTTTCCCTGCACTAAAGGTAATAGTTATCAAAGAGGAGTTACAATTGACATCTAAAGGTAAGAAAAATGAGAGATGCTTTCACTGAGGAAAATTAATCTCTTCCCACCTTTAACCTACAACTGTTCATGTGATGAACAGTTTTCTGCTGTGATGATGTTTTCTGCTCCTACAGATTCTGAACTGCCACCCAGAAAAGAAAAAAAGCTTCATGGTTTTACCCCTTTTCAGTCTACTTTCTCTAATATTGAGACAACAGGTGTGGCATTTGCCACGCCTTAGTTCCAGATGAGTTTTGCTGCCAGGTCAGGAAGTCACTACAGACGTAGAGGAGTCTCCTTTTGGCAATGCAGTCAAGCTGCAGGGGGGGCTGAGAGGAAGAAAGACATTCAGAACAGAGTTTGGCACTTTGAAAAATGAATGTCTGAGATCCTCAATCCTCAAGATATTTTAGTTTTATATTTACAGAAACATAACGGGTGCCTATAATCACATTTGGCACTAAATCAAGATTTCATCCAGAGAAAGTGCTCTAGTGATAAGTTCCCAATTAGAAGGGATGTTCTTTTCCACCAAACAGTGAATTATTTCACCTTGAAGTAACAGACTGAGCTTTCCTCATCCTAGTGAGGTTTCCCATCTCCACACCACTATAGTGCAGAAAAATGTGTGCAAAGAGTGTGCTGAGAGTTAAGTTCTAATTCAAGACCATTAAACAAAATGAAGTTGGGGAGTGGGAACAGCTTATTCAGACACAGGTCTCTTACCCTGGTTTGACATCAGTGTTAGTTCTCTCTCTAGACAAAGACCTACAGGCACAGGCATACAAATGATGGGTAAATATCACAGAGATGACTCAAGTCTAACTTCATACAGGAACATGACAACCAAAGACAAAAGAGGTCAACAAAGTTAAAAAACCAAGTTGTAACATTTCACAGAAGAGCTGACAAGCACAGTGAACAAAATGCTACAATATCAGGAAATTTAAGAATGTGCTTTTAAAAAGCTTGTCTGCATTTGGTTTCACAGACTTAAAACTCAAATTCAGCCCAAAGTAACAAGCTAAAGCAGCACCTTGCTGTCTTACATGAAGTATTGCCTTCTATACATCACATGCCAACTGCTACAAAACCTCCTCACATCCTGGGTAGGAGGTACTTAGCCAATTCCTTATCTCAGCCAGAAAAGAAATGTCTATGTGGGAAGTGGCTGACACAGCTTTATTTGGTCCTGAACCTCATTATTTGAGGCTGTTGTCCAATCAAAAGCCTTAGTAAATGATCTAGAAAACTTGTTTTCTGAAAATGAAGATTGCATCTGCTGTATAAACCTTGGTGTAGATGAGATAGTTAATCCATCAGTCACAGTTCTTTCAACTGTGACAAAGTTTAAGAGATGATCTCCATACAGGTATTCATGAGTAAATTTTGTTCTGTATTAATTTGAAACAAATATTCTCTGAGATATTTCAGAAACACCAACTCACAATCTGAACCACATGACAGAGGACAGGCCAAGTTAAACTTCTATGGTTTTAAGCAATCTTCACTACAGAATTATATTTTGCAGGGTTCAAAAGCCATTTTCTTGTCTTGGATTACTGGTGTTTGCAGAAGGGGAAGGGACCAGATGATCACAAAGCTCACAAATCATCCTCACTTTTCACCTGTGTGGGGTGGGGACAAGAAATCGTCAAGCTTACCTATCTGTAATAATTTTTTCCCTTTATCATCAGAAAGAATAGGCCAGTTTGCACCATTCACACGGAGGTTGATGAGCCTCAAGTCTTCCACACAACTTGTGCTCTTTGCTTTTACCCTCCCCGAACTCTGCCCTGCCCCCATTGTGCCCTCTCCAGCTTCCTTTGGTTCTACAGTGTAAAGTGCCTCAGCAGTCTGTCCCTAAACTGCAGGTTTAGGAGTAAGGCAGAGTTCCCAACATCACCTAGCAGAGCAGATCCTAACTGTGCTGGAAAACCTCCCTCCAGTGGTTTGTTAGTAACAGTAATAGAGCTGAGGTTTCATCCCTCGCAGGGACTCGTCACACTGCTTTTCATCAGCGTCCCCACTCACTAGCAGGTCGTGGGGAGAGCTGTCACAGGGGAGCACCAGCTCGGAGAAATCACGCAGGAAGTCCTCTTCAGAGGCCAGCAGCAGCTCGTTCCACGCAGAGATGTCCAGCTTGCCTGCAGTACCACCGTACTCTTCAGGAAGGATCACTGGAGGAATGTTTTGGTGAAGGGAATTCAGATCACAGCCATGAAGAAAAAACTGAAGAAGAAAGCAAAAAGAATGTTAAACACATAAACACTTCACAGCAAACTGCTGGAACAGTCAGCTAACAAGCTTATCTTGAGCTAAGGAACAGCTTTAAGAAGTGATGAGTTCATGGGCAAGTGGCAGCACAGGACACTGGGCAGGTGCAGTCAGACACACCAGTGAGAGAAGTCTTGAGACAAAATCCACACCTTGTGCAGATTAAATCCCACCAAGAGAGACTTGACATGTGCCTGGGCTGAGCTTCCAAATTCAGTTCATCCCCAGGTTCACTCATGGGGCTGAAAGTACTTATCCTTGGGGGGAAAAAAAATCATCTTTGGCAACCACAGTCCTGTGGAGAGGACACTGGTGCCACACAGGACCCTTGCATAAGGGAAAAGAGCAAGGAAGGGGCAACAGAGTTTTCTACCTCATAAAATGCTACCAGCCCAAATAATCCATCCACAGGTATAATGTCCTGGATGCAGAGTGTATGTACTAAAGTTCTGTATTAATATTTTGCCAGTGTTGAGTTCCCCCAAGTTTCTGTCTCACAGAGAATCTTCCCAACAGGCATATTTTTAAAAATTAAGGCAGAAAGTAAAATGACACCAACGTTTTTATAACTGTCAAGTATTGTATTTTTTCTTTCTTTTAACTTAGAGTGGCCAAGCAAGGACCTTACAAACATCAATATTAATGTTAAAATCACACAGATCCTTACCCTGTTTGCAATCTTTTCCTTCAGAAAAGGCTTGATGATTGCAAAAATGCCTTTGAATATACGAGGCTCATTTATTATGTTAACAGCCTTTATTCGAATGGGGAATCCATCCTGAAGGGTAAAGAAGATTTTTATAATGCAGTTTAAAAAACATTTGCCATCTTTCTCTTTTTAAAATTTCCTGAGACTGACTACCAGCACAACCCACTGGCTCCCCAACTTTAATCTGAGGTACCAACATAAACCAATACAACAACAGAAATTCAGCTTGTTACAGAGAACAGTCCTGACATCTGTGAGCATAGAAACAGTCAAATGACAAGAAAACCCTCCATCAAAAAATACACTGCTGTCAATAAATCCTCATTTCTAATGTTGATGTTTATCTCCCTTGACAAAAACACTTAGATAATCCCTGTCCTTAGGCTGTGCCCAGCCCTGATAAGGATGCAGCCACAAAGTGATGTCTGCAGCTCCTGAGGGGTGCACCACACTGTGTCAGAGCAGGCTTCTTCCAACAGTGTGTCCAGCAACAAGATTTGGTGCCCAAGATACTCTAAAATGTATTTTTATGTGAAGAAGGAATATAATATCACTAGGACACACTGTTTCCCATACAGAACAGTTTTAAACAACAGCTTATTATGGGATTTTTGCTGCAGACATTTATTTGCAGAAATATTTTTCCTAGGCAGAAACTGATCAGCAATTAAGGACTCAGTGAAGTTTCTTTCCCCTATAACCAGCCCTACATATACAAATCAGTCAGTGCTTGCAGTGAAAAGCAGACAAGAGGCACTGCTGGAGTATTTTTCTCCACAGGAACGTCAGTGAATTACCTCATCTCTACAGGAGCTGCAGCTCAGCAAGGTTGATGCAACACATTTATATTCCTCCATACCTTTATGTCCTTCCCCAAGTCCAGCTATTGTTTTGTGAATATCTTGCAGTAGGAAGAGCAGGACACCCATGGGTTTATTTGTACAAATTAAACACGGGCCTACAGTTAAATGACACATTTAGATCATAACGTAAAGGAGTGAGTTCTTATAAAGGCCTTCCTTAACTCACCCCTCTCATCTCCATACATTCCCCTGATTCACCTTATCCTCCCTGATCCCCCCATGGATACAATAAAGGATGTAACCAGCTCAGGCCAGAACAAAAGTGGTGGAATGAACCCATTCAAGGGAAGTTTTCTCATCTCACTCCTCCAGACTGTATCAACATCACCTGTACTCATCAGACCTTCCTGGCCACTTTGGCCAGGCTGCTCCTGAGTCCTTTTCCCTTCCTGTTTTGCTCAGCTTCACTGTGTTTACACCCTTGCTCTAACTTGCTCTCCAACACTTTCCTTCCACATATCCAGGCAGAGATGTTTTCATTGCTGTCTCTTTTGCTGCCCCAGTGCTAAAGAAGCCTCTCCCTACAGGCCATGGATGGAAATCCTCCTTAAATCACACCCATTCAGAAGTCCTCTTAAATTTTTGCAGCAGCACTTGAGCTGGAACCTGCACTTGCCCCATGGTTGGCTCCATCTCAGATGACAGTAACCTTTTAAATATCAGGTCATTTCCTCATTGTCTCATCTCTAACTGTAATTCTCTGCTCTCTTTCTTCCTTACCACTCCCTAGCAGAACTGCTTTTGTCTGTTCCAACTCCAAGTCTGCATTTCTAATGCAAATTTAGTTTTAGGGATGCAAAAGTCAAAAAAAAAGGGCAAGTGAGGTAAGTTGGCTGTAAGGGTGTGAGAAACTGGTTGGGCAGAGACATGTTTAACTCTGCTAGTGAAAGCCAAGATGATGAAGTCTGTGGTGACATAGTCAAGAACTCTACACACAGAAGCAGTCATTTACAATGCACAAGCTTATTTTCCCACCAGTTCAGGTCTTACCTGAAGAATTCCAATCACTTTTTTGGCTACAAAAGGACCAAAATGAGACGCCTTAGATAAGCTGACTCCTTTGTAGTCTGCCAGGATTACAATTCCATTCACCTGGGTCTCTTCGGACTGAATGAGTTTTTCTAAGGTTAAGTATATGGCACGAATGTTCTCAGTAATCGGATAATTACTGGGTGTCCATCTGTCTGAGGTTACAAGACAGGGATGGTAAGTCGGAGAGTGAAGATAAGCTAACAATACACATTCCAAAAAACTGATTTTCTGTTTTCCTGGACTCAAAAGTTAGTCTGTATAGCCACAGTTCTAGTTCAGAGCAGCCTTTCTTAAGCAAGAGGTAAATGGCAACTCCTGTTTACTTCAGGGAGCAAAGGCAATGGTTTTAAGAACCCCGTTCTCCACCCAGCACAGCTCATTAATAGCACTTTCAGCTCAGAAAGAAGGCAGGTAAATGGAAAAGAGGAGAATGAATGAAGAGAAATTTACAGCAAGCCTGGCAGCACCAAAAGCACATGAAAGACTCTGATTATTTACACAGGAGTCAGAGCTATAGGCTTCTTTCTCTGTTTATTGTAAAAACAAATTACGAGCCTCTGAGGGCAGGCCAGCAGCCCCGTTTCAATTTGAGCTACCGTATTAATTTTTTTGAATTGCCTAATATTCCATCAACCCACCTCACTGCATTTTCATTTTGCCACGACCGCAGTTATTGCTGACACAGGAAAAGGAACGGGAACAGTGCTGGCTAAGGACCAGCACGTGCCTTCCCCAGTCAGCTTTCCAAATTTGAGAGAGCCCATATCCTTTGTGCAAGTCAGCACTGTTGACAGGAGAGCAGGGGACAGGCTTTTGGCCCAGACACACCTGGAGGACGGGGAACAGGGACACTCAGGACTGCGTACCTGGGCGGATGCAGACGACGTGGCGTCCCTGCGGGTCCCGGTGAGGCAGCACAGTGACAAAGCCTGACTCCAGGACAGGCTTTATTGCAGATGGCTTCAGGTTACTGAACACCTCTGGCCAGGTCCTCCTGCAGGTGTGGTAGTTCACCAGGAGCTGAAGCGCTCGATCGTAATCGAACTTCCTGGCTCGGAGGAACCTCAGCAGAAAAGCATCGTCCAGGCACGTCCCCAGGGAGGGATAGTCCTTGCACACCATGTCTCGGAGTGCCTGCACGTCACGGAGCCTCCATTCAGGCTTCTCCTGGAGCTCCTCCCGGGCTTTGGTAACAAGATCAGGAGACAGGGTACAAACATACTTTGGCCGGTCTGGCAGGAGCTCACTGTCTGATGGAGACCCTGCTGACGGACTTGTCCTGGTGCAATCGCTCTCTCCTGACATAATGCAGCAGGAATCTGTCAAAAAACAAGCGCTGCACGTGACAAACAAACCCACACACTTAGAACCACATTCGCTGTTTACATATTTATTATGTTCTGTATCCCTCTGTTTCCTGACCAAAGCCTTGCCTTTCCAAGAACCAGCGCTACAGTCAAGGCACTTGATTCATTTTAATTCTCCTACCAGGATTAGAAAGTGCAAGTTACTCTAATCTCTTTATCCTACCTAGCAGGTATTTGCTAGGTATGATATTTACACAGCATTACACAGCTTCACTGCAAAACACAGAATTTAATTTAATGTTTATTTCCTACGTCCAGTTGGAAACTAAAGCAAAGCAGACATCCCAGTTTGTTATGATTCTCATATTTGGTTGAATTAGACCCTCTTCTGAAAAGCTTTCCCATCTAAGTGCAGACAGCCAGGAGTTTTCCTTAACTCCCCTGGCAAACACATGCACTTACCAGCACCTCTGCCCAGGTGAACGCTTTGAGCAGTTCAGGAGGAGCAGCACTCGGGAATATAAGAAATGGCTGCAGTGCACAAACTGGATGAGCAGGTAAGAAAATTGCAGACTGTTTTGCCAGCACTGCATGGCTATTGAGGCTTTCTTAATCTAATTTTAACGTTTCAGTGTTATGCAAATATGTCTGACCTGGGAGCTGAAATTCCAAATCCAGTCACAAGTGGATAGAGATGAGTGAAAATTAGAAAATCACGAGCCTGCCATAATTCCTGTAGCTGGACCTGGGGCTGGCAGGGAAACATGGCTTTATTTTGCTGAGCCGCTCGCGTTCAGTCACTCACAGCACATCACACGGAACCGCCTGCCACAGGGACCCTCGTCA
>VYXD01008895.1:458882-516888 GCA_013397195.1 Hylia prasina
TGGGCCCGGGGTGGCACCGGGGCGGGGCCCGCGGCCTCGGGGGCCCCCGGAGCCTCCGGCCGGGTCGGCCTTGGGCACTACGCCGGGGGTTCTCCAGCTTTGGCATCTGCTCCGTGCAGCGAGAGGGAGGCCCGGGGACGCTTTCCGAAGGGACATATGTCCTTCAGTTCCACCTCATCCTCTGTGACAGCGGCAGGCCACTGCCTCCGGCCGTGAGCCACGAAGGCAGAATTTTATATATATACACATACATACACATACATACATATATAATGTACGTATGTACATTATATATGTGTGGGGGCGGGGCGTGTTTATATCCATATCCATAGCCATATCTGTGCACAAACATTCATATAAGTAATATATTTTATAAATCCCGTTTTATATGTACATTTTACAGCTGTAAAGGACTTCTTTATGCATATATAATATTGCTATATATAAACTATATAACATACAGCAAATATATTTACCTATATAATCTATAGATTGCATACTATTTATATATAATATATTTGTTATAGAGCATAATTTATATACTGTCACATATATAGCAATACCTTTTAAATATATATACATACGTAGACACACACACACATACGTATATAAAAACATATATATCCTATGTTTTTTACACCTATATATGCATCCCAGGGCCTCTCCCAGCCAGGGCACAGCCTTTGTCCCCCTGTTATGGCCAAGCCGGTACCTGTGAGGCAGCAGCGACCACAACAGAGGGGAAAGGCAGCCGAGAACGGGGCCACAGCACCATCTGTGGGACTAAATGTTAATAAAAGGTGAATTTTGGGGTGGTTTGGTTTTTGACAAGACAGAAAAGCTTATTACCTCGCAGGAGGTCAGGTGGTGATGCCTGGCCTGTCTGCGTGGAATTTGTAATAAAAAAGATGGTCACTGCCAGGTTTGCTGCATTCAAAAGGGTTCACCGGGGAGTGGGAAATGCCACGTTTATCCCCACAGATCAAGGGACGCAGAGGTTAATTGCAAACGCCTCAGCATCCTGCCAGGGACTGTCCCGGTGGTTTTTGCTCTTCCCTCTCCCTGTAACCCGCGTTCTCAGCCAGGAGAGGGAGTCAAAGATAGTTGGACAAAGAGTGGGAATCCCAGGCACCCGCAGTGGGAATCAAGGCCCTTCTGTGCCATACAAGATTCAGCTCTGATTTGTTTCTCTGCCAAGGGTTCACCCTTCCAAAGTAGAAAACGTTTCAGTGGCACTGTACCTGGTGAGAGATACGCCAACATGGAAACAAATGTGTCACAGGTGTCCACCTGCATTCCAGGGAAGGGGAATGCATTCATTCCTGTGCTCATGGTAAAGCCCAGACCGGGGTGCAACCTGGCAAGCTGGTGCCTGAAGCTGGGTCCAGCTTGGATCTGAGTAAACTGGACCTGTTTGTGATGTTGCTCCGTGCCCTTTCTAGTAGATTTGTGGGATAAACGAGGTTGGAAGGGACCTCAGGAGGACGAGATTTTGCATTGCTGCCATTTCCATTCATACAGCTCCTGGGCACAGAGAGCCAGTGTGACAGGAGCAGCCAGGTGGGACCTGGAGTCCCAGGTGTGGATCCGTGACCTCCCAGCTGAAGGGATGACAGAATTTCCTGGATCACCTGATCCACCTAATTGCTGATCTGAGAAAAGGCTTCAAAACACCAAACAGCTGGGAAGTACTGGAGCTGCTAACAGGAATTTATGCTAAAGGTTGCAAAATCTGCTTGGAATTTGTACCTCTCAAGCAAAGGAGGAAAATTTAGCAGGGAGGTGACAGTTCCAGTCCTGACTGGTTAATGGCTGCTGTAACAGGGTGTTAGGAGTGAGCAGGGATGTTTGAAAGGAGTGACATGTTAATGAAGCTCTGTTTTGGGGAACAAGAAGGGCAGAAAATAAGGGAGAAGCAGTAACAATCAATTAGATATATGAAAAATGAAATTAAAATAAGAGCAACAGCCTGAGGTGGGTGAGAGAGAATGATGGAGTAAAGTAGAAGTGAGGATACTGCACAATGAGGAAGAGCTAGGAGTGAAATATAATCTGGGGATGGCCTCCAAATGAAGTGACTGCCTTAGCTTTTCTTATTGGGGAATGTTGAACTCATGGAGAGCAATGGGTGGTGAATGGAAATGAGGGGGTTCAAGCATCAAGCCAAATTGTTGGGGGAGTTTGAAAATACTGGCACAAGAAATCCCAGGAACTGTAGCAAGAGCTTCTGTAATTTACTCTTCCTGGTGCTGGCATCCTGTGACTAGAAACCAGTAAAAGCAAAACCTGTCTATAAGGAAGTAAAAGCTAAAACCTGAAAACAAACATCCAGGAACTAACAGTCCCAGGAGACATGATAGCTGTAGCCTGAATTTAAATTCCCCTTCCTAGGAAGGAGAGTTTTGTCCTTGTCCACTGCATCAGAAGGGAGAAGGACATGCCATGTCCTTCATGCCCATGACCACAACCCTCCCCAGCTGAGAGGAGATAACTCTCAACAACTCTGCCACTCCATCAGGTCCGAGCCTACATTCTTTGCAGGAGTTTTCATTAGGAGTTGTGACCTTGGGAACCACACCTGGAGCCCCGTGGGGAATCCAGCCCTTCTCCTGTCCATCTCTCCTATCACAGGTGATTCATGCCTTTCTCAGCTCCACTCCTGGGTGCTCCCATGCTCTGCCGTTGTGTTATAAATGAGTGGCTGTTGGTGTTGGTTGATATTTAATGAAGTCCATGTAATACTCTTCACTTATTTACTTATCCAATCCCAGTCTTAATACCCAGCCTGGGAAAGTAATCTTGGCTTCTTTAAGCTTTTCCACCATTAGCAATAAACGTTTTACAGTCTTGGCAAGCTGAGGCTGAAAAGCGAGAGCATGACTTCAAACAGCACTGCTCACAGAGAAGGCTTAAACTGATATTAAATCACTAAACTGCACAAACATAACAGTCCTGTAATAAAGATAATCTGTGAGCAGTTCAGTCCAGGAGGGGCTCTGGGTTGCAGGTGTAACCTCCGGGCCCCACAATCTACAGAACCCTTTTGGGCAACTCAACCTCAGAGCAGAGAGCCACTCATGCTGCAGTGCTGGACAAGGTCTGCCCGAGTGTGAGGGTTTCCATGTCAAGGCTGAGCTGCTTCTCCTGCGCCAGTGCAGCAGAATGGGGAGGGCTGTGGCAGAGCAGCAGTCACTACTAATCACCCCAGGCAGGGCCATGCCAGGCTCCAGACATGGTGCCTGGCTGTGGTACAGTTCCACTCAGGGCCTGGAAGTGTGCCTCCTCCAGGACAGGTTTCCGTGCCTGCTGTCACCCTGCGTGTGGTGGCGTGAGGAGGGGATCTCACAGAGGGGAGCCTCAGCTGGGAGCAGCACACACTGGGCTGCAGGGGCCCATCCCTGCTCTGCCCAGGCCCTCCCCACGCACAGATGGCAGGCCAGACCCGCATGCACAGCTATGGAAACAGGCACTAATGTGCAAATGCACACAAATCTGTAGCATCTGCTGCCAAAGCAGCTGTACACAGGCAGGCACCACCACCCAGGCAGATAAAGCTGTGCTAAGGTGCTGATAGACCCCCAGAAAGCCCAGAGTGTGCTGGGACACAGACACACACCCTTACCCAGCCCAGGCTTTGAGGGAAGGCTTCCCCCTCTCCTTGGCTTTATCAGCTTCAAAGATGAGCAGTGTTTTTGCAAAAGCTTGGTGAGGAATGTGCTTGGCAGGACCTCTGAATGTTTTAAATATTCCAGGATTTCTGTAGTTTAATTTTATAGAATCACAGAATAACTTAGGTTGGAAGGAACCTCTAAAGGTCATCTAGTCCAATGCCCAGTTTGCCCTGAACTGAGCATTTCCTTTCTCTGTGTTTCATGGTGTTCTTGCACACTGGAAGGAGAGCAGCTGTTTCCGAGGCAGGATGGGTCCCTGGCAGGATTAACCCTTGAAAGGGGCAGTGATGGAGCTGCCCAGGGGCCTTGGCAGCTGCTCCTTGCAGCCCCTCCATGGCACAGGCTGCAGCTGTCGGAGCAGTAGGAACACTCAGGTTTGCTCCTGCAAGAAACCAGTTGGTAAATGGTGGAGGAGACTTTCCAGGGGCAGAATGAGGGAAGCATTGCTGGGTTGGACTGGGTGCTCCAGCTCTTGGGGTTTTCAGCCTGGGGTTCATCAAAAGCCCCTATATCAGTGGGAAGGAGTGAAGCAGGGCTGGGTTTTAGAGTAACCCCTGAGTGATATCTTTGCACATCCTTGGGGTGGAGGAATGCAGCTGCATGATGGACTGAGAGGGGAGGAGCTGCATGCAAGAAATAGTAGGATTTCAATGGAAAATTAAGAGCCTGGAGAGCTGGAGCTGTCTCCACTGCCTCCTCAATGGGCGTGCAGCACAGCAGGTCTCTCTGCTCTCCCAGGTGAGAAATTGCCACTCTAACCCCACACCTTAGAATATGGCTAAGAGAGGGCTAAAACCCACTCAGAAGTGAGGATCCCAATTATTATCCTTTCTCTGTGCTGGAAGTGCTGTAGGTCTGAGTCAAGCATTCTGGGTTTGGCACTAAGGTTTCTCTTTGCTGCTTCTGCCTCAAGCTTTTTTCTCAGTGGCTTGTCCCTGCAAATCAGCTCTGAGTGGATTCCAGGATATGCATGAGCCAGTGTGCTCCATGTTAGTGGTTAATGGTAAGTAACCCATCTGCAGGATTAATTAAAAAGTGGTTTTAAGGCACAGTGACGTTTTGGAGAATCCTGGAAAGGAACAGAGTATTATGGGTTACTTTATTGGAATAACTTTCCCATTCAGTGAGGGGGAACATGTTGTGTTCCAGCCAGTGCTGACACCTGGGTTGGCAGCAGCAGAGAGGAATTCCTCTCTGACTTGGGATGTGGTGGCTGTTTACCCATGCATTCCCTCAGGCAGCTCTTGTGCTGTTTCTTGCACCCAGAGCAGTTTCTAGAAGGAGCTGGAGAATCACAACAGCTCCCCCAGACCCCTTATCTGGTGTGGGGTCCCCCAGGCTCACAAGGGGTCCCTGGTCTTTGTGAATCCATGGGGTCCCAAGGGACTGGAGGTTCCAGCCAGCCAGATGTGAGGGGCTGCAGTGGAGCCTGGGCTTTGTGTAACCCATGACTGAACTCCAGGTTAGGGGTGCCCTCAGGCCTCTGGAAGATTTTGGTCACAATCAGGCAAGTCTGGCATCACTCCAGATCCAAAGCTAGAGTAAGCCTAGGAAATACAGTTCCCAAGCCACCTTCTTTCCCAGGCCTTCTGCCCAGCTCTTCTTCCCCTGGGTTTGAACTGGGGGCACTCTCTTGGTCCCAGCAGCCTCTTCTCTCTCACAGGACACTGAACTGCTGGTCATGACTTCAGAGTTGTTTGTGCCAAGCTCTCCTGCTCACTCTCACATAATGAAGAAGTTGACAATATATTGCCATTTTTATTGGCCTGGCTGGCAATTTTTCAGGCTCTAGGTGTGTTTATGATTGTCAGGGTCACACCTCAATTCGGAATGGGGAGAGGGATTTTAAACCTACCCACCACACCTTACCATTCCTCCTCCAGCCTCTCTGAGTGGAAGGGACTTGTGCAGTGTGTGGTCTGAGTTCCCCAGGTGGTTGGTGATATTTGCATTAAGCCCAGAGGGAACTGGCCAGCCTGGCACATGGAATTGCCTGGCTCATGGAATTGCCTGGCTCAGCAGTGCCACGTTGCTGTCCCTGCTGCCTCTTGGTGTTCATGACTATCTGTGTCTGTGTGTGCACTTGTGAGTTTAATAGCAGCAATAGTTGCTTTTGTCAGAGATGATATGCAGGCCATAAAACTTGTTTGCCTTTTTTTTTCCCCCTTCCCACTAAGATATGAAAGCTGTGGAAAAGGCTCCAATGCCTGCTGGCTCTTTCAGATGGAAGTTATATAAGGAATATGAAAAGAATGCATTTCATAGTGGCCAAAGGACCTAAAAATACCACTTTCACAGATCTTTGCTTTGGACATCATGAAGAGATTCCGCAGCTGGAGATGGTGCTCTCCAGGAAATCATCTCTAGGCTGAGCTGCAGGCACAGAAAGCTCTTGTGTTCAAAAGCAGCGTAAGGGAAGTTGTGTGTCCTCAGAGCAGCCATCTCCTGTGACATGGGACATGGCCTGTAGGCTCCAGGGAGCTCAGCAGGATAAAGCACAGCCCACGAGTGGCAGGACCACAAGTTTCAGGATGATTCCAGGCTGGAGTGACAAAAGAGGTGAGAGTTTGGATCAAGGACACCAATTAAGGACAAGGCTGCTTCTGGGACAGTTCATGGGGGTTTTTTTTCCAAGCGAGCTGAATCCAGCAATAAGAAATCTCCTGTAGGAACTGCACTGATTTGAAATTAACCAGATAAAGGGCAACCTTGATAGAGCAGTTCACGGGAAGGAGTCCAGGAGAATTTATTGCTTCAAAGATTTGATATTACATATATGGAGTTTTTAGGGCATATACCCAGGTAAAACCAACCATGAATCACAGCAGAGGAGCTCCAGGCATTTTTTATTCCACATTAAAAAGAATGAATAAACTCCTTTTCTTTCTCTTAACTGGACTAACCCCTCAGTCCTGTGTGTGCTGGGATAACATGTCCTGTGACTGCCTTTGGCAGGCATTCAGCAGTGGTGCTGGGGCTCTGGATCATTACAGGTGCCCAGGTAGTGAGGGCAGGTTATTTGAGATCTGTCCTGTTCTCCCAGGTCCTTGACTCAGTGGGGACAGGCTCTAAATGCTGTAGTCCTCAAACACAGTCTGGATCTCACCCCCACATCTCATCCCTGCTGACAGTTTTCACCAGCATGACTGTCACTGGGAAGCCACTGGATGTGTCAATGGGATGGAAAATCAGGCTGTTTCTCATCTCTTGTACCTTGGGTGAGACTGCCCACCTCAATTCTCATCAGAGGGAGGAGATGGGGCAACATGAGGGCCAGCCCCTGCAGAACAGAGCTGAAAATGCTGGAGGTTGTTCCTTCCCAGAGAGCTAAACTTTACAGCCATCTACTCCTCTCTCCCCTCTTCCTGTTCTCTTCCTGGGCATGTTACAGCTGAGCACAGGCTCCCGTGGTCAGAAAAGCAGGTCATTAAGAGCCTTCTCTAATTGCCAGTGAATTCCTTTACCTTTACAGCCAGTGATAAATTGATTTTCACTTGATCATCTTACTGTGCCCCATAGGCTCAGTCTGGCTCCCACCTGCTGCCAGCAGTAGGGTGGCTGTGTTTGAAACAAAGGACAATCACCCACCCCAAAGTGCTCAGAATTTACCTTTGAAATACAAGAGGGACATAAAAATGAACACGTTTGAAATGTGAATAACATATTTTAGCTTCCTTTGCTTGGCTTTCAGAACGTGGTTACTTCAAGCCTTTAAGCTCCCTGGAATCATGAAAGCAAATATTTATTCTTCATGTTTGTTTTTCTTTTAATGAAAATTGGGATTGTCATTCAATCTTATGATTCCAGCACACGTGGCTTCAGGACAGACACCAGCTAGCATTGGGCTTGCCAGGAAATAGTGACAGCTGGCAACAGCATCAAACACTTGTTTGGGCTTTTTTTTCTCCATACACATATGCTTTGTGCTCAGACCAACAGGGAAGTTAGCCCCTTGATTTAAAATAAATCCTCCCAGAAGAAAGAAATCCATATGTCTGAGGAAAGTTAGAAAATATTTTTGCATTTATTTTTCATTTTTTTTCCTTTTTTCTTTTTTTTTTATGAATACAAACTCTTGTGAAGAAATATTCTTCTGTTTCCATTGGAAGGCAGAAACCAGCAAAAATTAATGTACAATATCGAGGAATACTTGGTGCAAATGGACCAAAAAGGATTCCCCACAAAGTATGTCTACGTACAGGAAAAAAGTTGCTGCAGTTGGAAAAGACAGCCTAGTTATTACAGGGTTGGGGTTTTTTTGCATTTAATCTCCCAATTATAAATAATCAATGTGATTTACAAAATAATTTACAGAAAATGATTGGATTCATCATTGCAATAAATTACTTGGTACGATGCCACCAGCATTGAGACCATACAATACCTCTGACACCGCCAGCATGAGGTGTTTCATTTTTGCATTGGAAATAAAGGGACAGACCTGCAGCTCCTCTGGCTGAGCTGGCTCAGGTTTGTCCCCACCAGAGACCTCTTGGCAGCCGTGGGTCACCATCCTCATCCTCCCCAGAGGCCAGCAATGACCCAGGCCTGCAGTGCTGCAGGGCTCTGGGAGCTGCAGCCCTGCTGGCACCTGGAGCAGGAGGGCTCCTTTCCTGGTTTCAGCTGTAAACCAAAGGTCAGATCCACAGGTTTTGGCACAGGCAGGCACAGAGGAACAGGGACAGGGGCAGGAGGGAGCAGAGCAGGGCGGGCAGACCCAAGGCTGGGGCAGACCCAAGGGGCTTGGGTGAGACAAGGTTATTGCTTGACCTCAGTCGCTTTTCTGTGCAGGACTCAAAGAATTGTATTTTTGAGGTTGGTGCTCTCGAACACTCTGAGGTCTGAAGGAGGCATAACGAATTATTATCATATTATGAAGACCTATAAATCTGTTATCAGCCACTCACTCTAAGCTGAAGGAGTGGCACTGCACTGGAGGAGTAGATTGTGTGGCATACCTTAGCATTAAAGTTGGGTCTGAACTGACATCCTGGGTCCCAAGGCTCCCAGCACTCAGAAAGCCCAAGACCTTGGTCTGATCTGTGAGGCTCAAGCTCTTCTCACCCCATAGGTCTCTCCCCTTCCTACATCTTTCCCTCACTTCCTTCCAAATAGGCATCCAGTGGTCTTCTTCTGACTGCTGAGAAGCAGTAGTTGGGCCAGTGATATTTTGGGCAGTACTGCCAGCCTGGAAAGGGGTGACCCCATCCCATTAGCTGAAACCTCTGGAATCCCATGGTCCCTGCAATTCCCAGGAGGCAGTGAGTGGCGCAAGGGAAGGGCTTGGCAGTGGCTGCCTCTCTGAGCATTGTGAGAGGGCAGATATGGCACGGAAATATCAGAACCCCTGAAGAGGCAGAGGGATCCAAACAGTGCAGTATCTTGGTGGGCCAGACTTTGCCCCAGCATCAGCTGAAAAGATTTGTTAGATCTGGCTGGGGGGCTTAGTGTGCTGAGGGGTGACACCACGCAAAGACCTGGGACTAGCCAAGGCTGAGGAGCAGTTCTGGCAGTGCTGCCTGGGCAAACCCCATGTGCTGTGATGCTCCTGGGAGAGCTTCCACCTCCACCAAGTCTGGCAGGACTGGGGCCTGTCAGAGGGCTGGCAGGGCTGTGGGAGGGAAGCCCTGCACTCCCACGGCACAGGGAATTGCTTGTTCGCAGGGTCTGCTGTGTGCTGAGCCAAAGCTGAGGTGGCAGTGTGGCAACAGCCTGTCCCCAGCCAGTCACTGCAACCTCCCCATATGGAGGGAGGCAGGAATCTGGCCCTCCTTACAAGGACTGAGGGTTTCAGCAAGGCTTCAGCCTTAGTTCTGGGTCTCTGGGGCTGCCCATGGCACGTGCTGTCCGCAGCTGCAGGAAGACAGCTTCTGGAGGTGGTCAGTCCAATAAGCAAGTCCGTGTGTTTGTGCCCAGGGACCTCTGGATGGCTTCTCTTTTCACAGTGGCAGAGTCAGGTCGGGCTTTTCTCCCACACAGTGTTCTGAAGGAGGCTGGCTGGCGTGGGAGTTGCTAGATGACCTCCTGTTTTGTGATGGCAGGCTGTGGGATGGACGTGGGCTGCTTTGCCACGGTTGCAATGGCTCCAGGCAGCAGCTTGTACTGCTCTGATCCTGAGCCCGCGGGTGGGGAAGGCTGTGGAGTTTCTGGAGTAGCTGAAGAGAGAGAAACCAAATTAAAAGAGGGCCTCACAAACCTGACAGCACTGGGATCTGTCCTCAGTCGTGCAGGGTTCAGATGTCAGCACAGCAGAGGCTCTTAAGGGCTTGTGTGTTTGCTGTAGAACAGCCCAGAAGGTTTGATGCCCCAGGAGAACCACAATAACCAACATCAAATCAGGGGAGCTGCTGCTGTTTTGACCTGTACTAACCACACTTCTGGTCAGCCAAGGTCATCTCAGCACAAGGTCCCCAGTGGTGGCCCCATGTGGTGGGCCAGATCCTCCTGTGTTTTTGCAGAGGACAAACTGAGGTGTGTCTGAACCACTCAAAGGAAGCGGAGCCTTTCCACTGATTTCACTAAGCTCTGGATAGGATCATTCATCCCTTAAGGGCTATGTAAAAGTTACAGTCTGCCAAGGAGTATTTTGTTGGAGCAGTTAGTCTGGCCTAATCTAATCTAACCCACCTCTCTGTTTGTCTTTCCCTCCTTTCTGCATAGGAATTTCTCACACGCTCATTACCAGAGACTTTGTCTTGCAGATTTCCTTGCAAGGTAGAAACTCCCTCCAGGGGCACACTGGAAAGAAAGCTCCTGGTTTCTCCCGGGGGGAGCTCCTTGTCTCTGGTTATACTCACACATCTGCCCGTTGTGCATCTGAGGAGGCATTGTGTTGGCCACAATGACGTTTGTTCCCAGGTTCTCCTGGATCAGGTGAGGGTGCAGGGGGTGGTGGGCGTGCGGCGTTTCACTTGATGAGCCTAAGAACATGCATAAGACATTAATTGCCACGGTGGCAGAAGGAGACAGTTCAGGTGGGCATACCCAGTGCACCCAAATGTCCAAGGCTTTGTGCACCATCAGCTTGTGCACAGGTGACTGGAGCACACCCTTCCCTTTTTCCTCCATGGATGCCTTGAACTAACTACCCCTGCCTGCATCTCTCTTATACAGGGTTGTATTCCTTAGTCACACCTCCACGTGAAGAATAGCACAGTGGGAACTTTTCATTTTGTTTTGTCCCGTTGGATGCTCCCTCTAGAAAATCTAGGATGTTCTTTCAGCCTGAGCTTTCAGACCTTTTTTGTTTTGATGAGTTCCCTCTGACAGAGGAGGAATGGTGAAATGTTTGCCAGGTAGGAGTCTGGGGGTGCACAGCAAAGTTCATCTGTGTGCAGAGGGCTGGGGATGCCTCTCTGTAAACAGAAGCACAGCTAATGCATCTCTTTAGGTGAGAAGAAGTAGAGGACCCTTGGTTAGCCCTGTCTGATTTTGTGTGAGTCAAGGGCTGACCTGCAGACTGGCTGTAACTTTTCCAGATAGGGAGCAGTGACTAAAGAAGGGCTCAAGAGGACAATAATGAGGGAAGGCTGAGAGGCCTCTTGTCGGACCCTCAAGTACTCACCTCCCAGCAGCATCTCCTGCAGCAGGTTGTCAATCTTAGCCATGCCAAAGAGCTTGACGAACTGGATCTGCTCTATCATCTGCCAGGTGATGCTCTGCAGCACGGGCAGCAGCAGCAGCAGCTCCCCGAAGCGGCCCCGCGAGTCGTACTGCCGGTCGTTGATGTAATCCTCCAGGCTCACCTGCACCTGGTACCGCATCCGCTTGATCTTGGACGGGTCGCTCAGTCCCTTGGCATCTGCAACAACCCACACAGCAAACTCTCCAGGCTGCTGCCCTGGGAGCACTGACAGCAGCAACTCTGGAAACTCTCCAGGCTGCTGCCCTGGGAGCACTGACAGCAGCAACTCTGGCCTGAGGTGAGCTGCCTCTGACCGCCCATCACCTCCTGTCAGGGACAATTTTTCTCTTCTTGGACTGACTTCTCCCCACCCTCTCTACGAACAGTTTGGCCCAGACAGGAGACCAGGCAGCATTTCCACCACTCAGGACTGCTGTTAGTCAGCATAATCCAGAAGTTGGCCCCTCTGATGGTAACCCTCACCGAGCTGGGGTGTACCTGGGTCAAAGAAGATGATGGCTTTCAAGCAGGCATATTCATTGTCATCTATCTGCAGCTCCTGGAAGGGCAGGACCAGCTCGTCCAGGATGCGGATGGCCACACGGTTCACCTCCACCAGCTCAGGGCAGTTCCGTGGGATGATGTGATCATTTCCTTCAGACACAGAGACCATCACCCTGTCATTGCTCAAGACTTATCTGGGGTGACAAGGAGTTCAAAATGCAGGTAACTAATGCTGAGATAATTTTGGGGGTGGAGGAATTAAGAAGTTCCTCATTCAGCCCCTACGCTGTATCAGAACACCAGAAATTTTGATCTGTTTTGCCAGAGCAGCTTCTCATTACACAGGAGCCACTCAAGTGAGATAAAACTGACCAAGGAGCGAGAGCTTTTTTCTCAATCCCACCACAGCCTGCTTACACACACCTGGGGGTGCACCATGAATGTTCACACAGTCCCCAGCTTTGCCACACATCGTGGCCTTGATGTCAAAGTCAGCCAGGCCTAGCTGCACCCAAAGGTTGTGCTGGGCTTGCTAAAATACAGAACAGCTCAAGCCACCACCCTTGCAAAAAGGATGTCCACAAACACTGAACCACCCTCTCCTTCACCCCAGCAGGGGAGCGTCACAGAAGCAGATGGGCTGGGAGCAGAAGTGCAATTTTTACCTAGCAGCAAGACATCCTTGAACACCATGGACCTCTTGGCAGCTCCCAGTAACAGATGCTCCCCTGCGTGTGCACGTAGCAGTGCTACCTGCAAGGGCAGGGAAAAGTTATTTGGGTGATGCAGAGACTGAGACAAAGCTGTGATTTTGTGTAAGCAAGAGGGAAAGCTCAGCATTCCTACTCTGCACTCAAGGGTGGAGAGAAAGGGCTTCTCTTCAGTTACAGGCAGAGAAAGAGACCAAAAAATGGTCTGTGCTAAACCAGTTATAAATCCAGCAGAACCAGCAGATAGTAGACAGCACCTGAAATATCCCATATTCAGGACACGTCATGAGCAAGATCATGTTAGACTGTCCCAGGACCTCCCTGTGGGGTATTTGCAGACAGCTGCTGCCAAGTGCAGAGCCAGGGACCACACTCATCCCAGGAGAAGTGCAATCCCTGCTGCTGGACAGTTGCTGTCCAGCTGGCCAGTGGGGTCACCCCCTGGCCATTCATCCCCTCCACAGCCACAGGAACTGGGGACAGGGAAGCCAAAGGGATGTTTTTCTCCCCTGATGTTAATGATTGAAGTGTTTCACTTTACACCCTCCAGTGGCTCCTGAGAATGTTCTGAATCTTTTGCCCTCCTTCAGTTAAAAATTTCAGAGATTTAGGCAGAAAGAGAAGTTAACAATTGGACATTCTGACACAGAGGCTTCTTAATGTCCAGCCAGGAGCTTCTGCTGGAGAAAACAATCATTAAACATTAATAGACAAATGCTGAAAAGTATGTCCTGATGGGAATGGTCCCCTTTTCCAGTGTGTTATCCTCAGCATCTGTCAAAGCCAAGAGAAGTCTCACCCTACCAGAAATGCCAGGAGAATGTATTACCCATAGAAGAGAGCTCTGATTAGGAAAGATGCTGATGTCTAGGAGAGGGTTGTTTTTTGGTTTTTTGTTTTTTCCCAGATGGTAAAAAAGGTTATGCAGAATAAACAGAGTAGAGATCCTTGCAAAAATCTGCACACGCATGATACTGGGGAATCTTATCTAGATGCCAAAATCTAGCCTCTCTCTGTTGCTGTCCAAACATGGACGGATATGTTAGCTGAGCTGCTTGGAATTACCAGAGCTGCACAAACCTGAGCTTTCTGACCTGACAAAACTTTGACAAGGAAAAAACTGCCAGTCCCAGGGGGGAGTGAAGCTCTCACCTAGAAATTTCCTGCTTATTGCAAATTCAAGAAGGTTCAGTTTGTAAGCACCCTTTTTGTGTGCATAAAATTTCCTTGTTTGAGCAGGGTTAAAGAGAACGACTTCGAGAAGGCCAAACCATCTCATTTGATATTTGTTCTTGCAGTGATGAACCTGAGATACATTGTTCCATTGTGAACTAAGATAAATATACAGTTGTAACACAACAAAGGAGAACTTGAACTTTGAGATGAAATGGCTTTGCCCCACCAAACATGGTAGTTTTGACATTTTGGTGCAGAAGGAGAATGAGGGGTTGGGTATGATCTTTTCTACAAAAGGAGATCTATTTCATGCTTGTGGAGCAGCCTCTCCCTAGTGGGAAGGCAGGGCTCAAACTGTGCCATCTTTAGGTTTTGTTTTCTCCTTTGGGGAATTTTGCAGCCCCAGAACTGTAAAATGAGCTCATGTGGAAGTTGCTGTAGCTTGCAGAGCTACTGGCCAGGTTTAGGGCCTCTGTTCCAAATGGCACAAGGACGTGATGGGTTGTGCAGAGCTGCCCCAGTCTGTGCTGGGCTGCAGCCTGTTTGCCTTGTAAATGGCATTTGCCATTGGAGTCCAGTTTGGTTTCCATAAAATATGAATTCCTTGGCCATTTAACAGATTTCATACCATTTTAAACAATTCAGCACTTGCACACAATAGAAAAGAAGGAAACATGCTCCCATTTTCAGAGCTCTGAATTCCCCGGAGCTCTGGGTGCTGCTGGGTGGTTACTAAAGAGCCCAGATTTAGGATTTAGGGGGTTTTGATCAGCTGGATACTCTCAACTGGATACCCCTTTTCTTCATTATATAAGAATTACCTCTAGGTCAATAGAGCTGGAGACTGGTCCTAGCTGAAGAGAACACATGCTGGTTTTGTGACTGCACACTGGACAGACTGGACATCCCTTCCTACCTGTGACAGGACCTGTGCTGGCCCTGCCAGAAGTGCTATCCCAGCCACATGTGCTGTTCCAGGCTGGGCACACATCATGTCCTTCAACACCTGTTGCAGACCTCTGAAATTTAGACAGGAGGCCTCTGCTTGTACCTCTCTTAGGCTTCCTGAGATCCTGCAGTGCAGCTCTACAGAGGACACCAAACCCACTGTGCTTATCCTCATCAGGGAACCCACAAATGTCACTTTAGTAGTTTCTGTTCAATGCAAAATACATTCTTGCTTTTTAACCCTGGAAAAAGATTTTCTACTGCCTTGAGAGCAAGCGTGTTCAGCTTCAAAATTCCATGCTGGGAGCGTGGACACAAACATACCCCTAGGCAGGAAGCAGCAAGAGACAGGCAGATTTTAAGTTTTGGGCAGACCTTAGGCCAGAAATCTCTCCTGCTAATTCTGATTACCCCAAGTACTTGTACAGCACTTTAGGGTTTCAAAGTGCTGCACAAACCATAATTAATAAATGACTGGCTGACCTCAAAATGCTCATCTGGTAACGACCTCATTCAAGCTCAGTGTTATCTGGCTCTGCTCGTTGGCTGATTAGCAGCACATGCAAGTGGCCCGTGCTGGCATTGTATGGATGCCTGGCCTGTGCTGGCATTGTATGGATGCTGTTCCCAATCAGCTGCAGCAGTCAGGATAACAGAATGCACAATGAGCATTTTCTTTGAAGGTCTCAGCTGGCTTTGGCTCCCCGCTGCCTTTACCAGGGCACAGCGAGGTGGGGTGGATGGGGGACTTGCCTGGTCATCCAGGGGCAGCTCACAGAAGGGGGGGATGTACTTGGCCCACTCCACCAGCACCAGCAGCTGCTGCTTCATGGACTCACACACGTCAGAAATATTGGCAATCTTCTTCCCTCGGATGTCTCCGTTGAGCACAGGAACCGGGGATGATATCTGGAAGGAGGGAAGAGATCCTTCAGCTTTCAGTGCCACAGAGGAACCACAGAGAGCAAAGTCCCCAGCCCATGGGTTGTGTAGATGCAGACTCCAGAAATTACAGTTACATTTTTCTGTTGCACACACCCAGCTCCCAGAACAGGTGACCCAACAAGTCTCATTTAAACCGAGATGAGCTTGGGGAATCTGTGAACATGAAACGCTGTAGAGCAGAGGCTGTGGATCATCTTGAGAGACTGTGAAGTCTTGAATAGACTGGAAAGCACAGAAGAAACATTCCTAAAGCCAGGCCCATCCTCCCACTGAACAAATGTGCTCAGTCAAGATGCAGGAGGGAACAGAGGGGCTTGTGTGGCAGTCAGCCTCACCGGTGGAAAGGACACATCCACCCAGAGCTGCTGCACAGGCTACTTGGTGCCACCCAAGTGTAGAGCACTGCTCCCCCTTCCAGCCTGCTCCAGAGGCAGTGCTTGGCCAGAGCTGCCATGTCTGCCTTCCACAGGAGGCTCTGCTCCTCTCCCGAGTCATCATGAGCACACCAGGCCACAGCCCTCTAGGTCTGACGTTGCTTTCTGTGAGCACCAGGTCATTAAAATTTGACATCACCCACTTTGAATGGCTTAAGACAGACTTTAAAGATAACAGTCTCCCACCTCCCGCTGGCTTTCAGGTCCTTTTGGCAAAACTGGGCAAGTGCAAACATGCCCACCACACAGGCCACATTTGTTACATGGCCAATTATTCGTGATTGCCATTTCATTTGCAAAGGACAAACCTAACAAGTCTGTAAGTACTGTCACACAGAGCTGGACAGAACATGTCCCCCAAACCAGGCACCCAACCCCCTGCCTGGTTCTCATGCATAGCTGCTCACCCAGGTCATCTAAAAAGTTGCCCTTAGTCACTACTTTATCCTCATGCTTCTGTAAGCAATTAACTCAACCCCATCACTGCCCTCTGCCTGCCCTCTGTGCTCTTGTACAACATCAGCTCTTCCTATTCCTGCCAGCATTTTCAGCTCAGACCCCTCCAGCCTCCCCAAGGAAATGCAATTCAAATACCACCTGCATTTTTTTTTTTTTCCAGGTTGCATTACCTGGAGGCTTTCCAGCTCACCAGCTATTATTGAAGAAATAAGATTGTAAAAATCTCACCATGTATTACCCTAATCAGAGGGCCCGGAAGGCTTAGCAAATAAATAAAGACCTCTGAGTGGGTGACCCTAGATCTTGGAGAAAGCAGCTCCTCAGCAGTATCTTGTTCTAATTAGCCAGGCACATAAAAGTTACCAATTACCGTGCTGGAGCCTGCTTTGTTTAATGAGTCTCTCTGTGCTCTGTGGGAGAGCGGGAGCTCCCCTGGATTTGTGGATGGTTGTAGTTTTTATCAGCAGACCCTGCTTACATGGGATGGCACTGCAGAACTCTGAGCCCCAGAAATGTCCTTCCCTTGTAGATTTGGTGACTTGAGACCCCATTATCCCACACCTCTGGGAGCAGCACCCATTTTTATAGGGTATATAAATATGTTAGGGCCTGCACAGGACAAGGTGAGATGTGGGATGAGATTGGATGTGCTTTTTGTGTGCAAGATTGGCCCTTCTGGCATATCCCCTCCTTGGGGAAGTGGACCTTACAGCCAGAGTCTAATGTGGAGCCCAGAGCACAGCATGTACTGTCCTGGAGCATCTCCCAGGGCAGCTTTCAGGGTCGTGTGACCCTTGCAGCAGCATGGACTGCCAACTCAACCCCCTGTTCATCTTCCCCAGGACACAGAGTGCTGCTCTCCCCAGCTCCCGTGGAGAGTGGCAGCTCCTGCCTCCAGCACAGCTCCATCCTCATCACTTGTTCTCACAGACAAACCCTCCCTGCAGGCTCTGTGTGCCCATCCTGTCCTGGGTCCTCCCAGAGAGTGCTGAGCTGTGCACACCATTTGCAGTTTCCAGTCTCTTAAATCAGAGTCATCTTTCCAATGTGAACACTCTAGGAAACGAATCTTGGCAGTATGAGAGTGGAAACAGGGAATTTCAAGCAAGCACTGGAAAAGGTATCTGCATAAAACAAGCAGGAAACTGATTCCTCGTGAAACTGTGCAGGAATCCAAAGCTCCTAACAGCCCATGGGGAAGGGAGGCTGCTCATGCAAGGCCAGCCCCTCGTGGGTTTAGGCAGCCACAGCTCTTCAGATTGCAATGATTCTACCCTATTTTCTTCCATCAGGCTCTCCAGCCTTCCTGTGTCCTCTTAAAGCAGAACAAATCACTGAATATTGTTACAACTGAGTTCTGGAATAAGGAGATTTAAAGGGATGGTTTCAGGTAACAAACGATTTTTGAAAAATAGTGTTGAGCTGGCAGCTAAGCTACTTAGAAAAGAGGTGATAATTTGAAGACTCAGCTATGAAATACTCAGCTGGCTCTACAAGCCAGGTAGTGCCTGCTGCTTTTGTATTTGCTAAGGAAGAAAGAAGAGGTACCTGCTGTGCCAGGGCTTCTGCGTGCAGGAGGGCATTGATGGAGGGCAAGCTGCTGTCCTCATAACTTGATCTGCGGGTGCTGATTCGGTCCCGTTCATTTTGTACAGCTGCAAGAGAGGATTTTGGCTGAGCTGCAGGTTGCTCATGGCAATGCACACTGAAAACTAGCACAGACTTTTGGCGCTCCCCTTCCTTAGCTGCAGTTTCCCAGGTTCCCTGCCAGGCAGGGCGGAGGTGCAGCTGGGTCTGGTTTGTGATGGGATGCCAGTGAGAGCTGACTACATCTGGTGGATCTGATTTCTTATTTGCTTTATTAGACTTTCCAGGGTTGATTCAGAACCCAAACACCTGTAGTGTTCAGCGAGGAAAATTTCCTGGCAAAGGATCTGAGCTTTTTGATTTCGTGATACGAGGTTTGAAACGGTGGCTATGCTAATGTGTGCAGCCCAAAGCTGATGTGTGAAATGGAGGATCTGCAAGGCTTCCTTGCCCACATGACTCCTGGGAGCTCCATTCAGAAAGCTGTTGCACTGGGTAGGTGTAGTTGGAAAACTTGTGTCTCAACTACAATAAGGAAGAAAGCGCAGAATTGCTCCTGCTTATCCATCCAGAGCAAAAGAGCTGTCTCGTACCTTATTGTAAAAGCATCTGTCACCCTGGTTTTGAGGATTTTTCTAAGCCTTCTGAATTGTCTTTCATATTGGAGTCAGAATTTCTACTTTCCCACACAAAGCTTGTTTATAGTACAAGTGTGGCAAAGTAGAAATTCTGACTCCAATATGAAAGACAATTCAGAAGGCTTAGAAAAATCCTCAAAACCAGGGTGACAAGCATCCCAGGACAGGTTTGACCCCAGTGTGTCTCCCTGTTTGGTCTAGTCTTGAGAGCCTTGAGGGCTTTGAAGGGGAGGATTTTCCTGCTGTGTCAGTCACGAGGCCTGGGCTGGCCGTAACTCGCCCTGGCCACGCCACTCAAAGCCATCTGCTCAAATAAGCTATTGATCTGTGGCAGGGGACACAGCACAGTCCCTGCCTTGTGGCTCTCTGGATTGATACGTTCTGGATGTATAAATCCTCCTGATAAAAAGCAATAAGGAGGCTGGGCCAGGAGCAAAGCCCTGCAGTCAGCGGCTGTAAATCGGAGCTCTCAAGGTTATGCTGCTTGTTATCAGTGGCAGGCCCCCGAGTTCAGTCACGCCATGATGTTTTCCAAATGTTTGCTCAGTATTAGCTGGTCATGCACCTAATGTAACTTCTATTGAATATTAACAGACAACAGCACAGCTCTGGGCAGGGGATGAGCTGCATGCAGGGGAGGATTCCTATATTCTTCAGGAAAAGTCAAGAAAAGTTGCTTGTGATACCTCATCCCCTTTTACGTGGAATAAATGTTCCTGCTCAGAGGTCTTCCTGCAGCCACCAGTGTACCACTGGTACTTCCCTGTTGTCTTCAAGGACCCTTTTACTCCAAAGTTTCTCCTTGAGGCAGTGTGAACTGGGAGGGGCATGGGGTTTAATTTCCCTGAATGGAATAATAGGGCCAAATGCCTCCCAGTTGTCCCTTTGCAGACATGAGTGGGATGAGCTCTGTGGGATGCCTCTGCTTTTGTCCTTTCACTAACAGGACCACCAGGTTTTCCTGCCACTTCTTGACATGGGGCTAAACAAGGGGAGAATCCTGCCATGGGGACCAGTAAGGGCTGCAGAGACAGGGAGGTAAGGAAGCTGAGGGGGTGAGCATGGGCCATGTAGGGATATCTCTACTCTTTTCATACAGTTAAATAGCAAAAATACTCCACTTTACTCTGGATCCTTTCTGCTGTGGCTGAAACTAAACTTAAACTCATTGCCTCTCTGTAGAGGGTCCACAAGAACCCATATATCTATCAGGGAAAAAAAAGCTGCAAAATGCCAATGTGACTTTTGCTGGACTCACCCATGCAGCTGTGGATTTTATGGACACTCTGGGACAAAAGCCCTTGGAGCAGGTTTAACCAAAGTCTCCAAATTTCCAGGCCTTCTTTGAAGTTTCTGCTCCTCAGTGATGTGGAGAAGCATTCCCAAACCCCTCCAAGGGACTGGCTGTGTGGGAGCCCAGGTGATGTGTGTGTCAGTGTGAGCAAGAGTGAGCTGAGGAGCCCTGGGTGTGATCTGTGTGCACAAGCACGGGCAGTTCTGAGACACAGGCACGGACTCTCCCTGAATCCCCCTGTGGTGGGGGTCAGGCTCTGTGCCCAGGGGAGCACTGTGGAGGGGAGACAGGGCTAAGGTGGCTCTGGGCACTGAGCACTGAGCACTGCATCTGGCAGGGGCCAGCCTGGGGCTGCCAGGGCCTCCTCAAACATCCACAACAGGAGGGACTGCTGCTGGGGGAAAGCCACAGTCACCCACCTTCCTTCTTCATTCCTGCTCGGAAGCACTTCTTAAGCCTGCAGTACCGGCACTGGTTTCTTTTGTCTTTGTCTACCACACACTGCCTGTTAAACCTGGGAAGAAAGAAAGAAAGAAAGCTGTGAGGAGCAGCAAGACTGAGGCTGAAGGCAGGACAAGACAGAGCCCCACACTCCAGGACATGCTCAGAGCAGGTTCCTAGAGGCTCACCCTGAGAAAGGAGCCCCAGTCTGTGATTTTTCCACTCTTGCTTTAGCCTGTGGTTTCTTTTCTTGCACCGAATATCTCAGCTCTCCCCTCTACCTCTGGATGTTCAATAAAGGCAGACTGGAACTGAGTCACATGCAGGAGCTCAGGCTGCTGGTCTTAACCATTAGGGGATAGGATGTCTATAGTGGACTAACAACCCCCAAGGAAGTTAAAAGTGTGATCTAGGAGGGTCAGAACCAACTTGGAAGCTGCTGTTCTGAGTTGGATTCCAGTAGAATGGAAGGAAGAATGACTTTATTCTGAATTTTAAAAAGAGGTGGAAGATTGTAGTAGCCCATTTGTGAGGTTAAGAAGTGCCTGCATCTCTCCAGGGCTGTGTCTGGGATTTCAGAGGTTGTTTCTGACCTCTGGACAGCATTGCTGGTGTGCAAACTGCTCTGCTGCCACTTGCACTTCAGAGAGGACTTGGGAAGGAACCAGGAACTCCTTCCCTCCAGGCTTGTGTCATCAAATCCTCTGCACATGGTGGGGAAAACGCTGATCTCCCATGTGTGTGACTCACGAGCCTGGTGGCCACTTGCAGCATGAATTTCACTTGCAAATTTGCTCTAATTTACAGCAGATTGATCCAGCTTGCAGAGTAAAGACTATGTCGTACAGAGCTGGAGAAGGGCTCCCAGCCAGGCTGAATTCTGTAGCTTTTGAAAAGGCTTCCTTCTACTGTGCTTTTTAAAGCCCTCAAGCCATGATTTGCCCAAATCATCCCCATGGATGCCTGAAAGCTTTTAAAATATTCTTGTAGTGCATATAAAAGCTTCCAGAGAACTGGGCACCTTGGCTTTTCTAATGGAGTTGTGGGGAAGGGGCTCCCTGGGCAGCCACCTTAAATAACCCTGGGGTGCAAATGAAGGTGTGCTTCACAGGCACTCATAAATCTGGGGTTTCCTTCTGTCACTCAGGTTTTAGAGTCATGTTGCTCTTCATGCTCTCCAAGTGTCTGTCAGGCCATCAGGAGTAACTGACTCAAAAAGCCCAAGGGGTTTAGACACTGTGAACTGAGGATTCTTCAGTTTCCTCTGTGACTCCCTAGATGTGAGTTGCTCAAAGCCAGCAGCAAGCAGGTCACAGCTGCTGATGGCACAGGAGAGCCATGGGCTACCACCAATGGCACGAGGTGCAGTGCATGAGTTTCAGGAGCTACATAAGTGCCTCATCCTCAGAAAAGTGCATGTTGTGCTGCCCCTCATGGTGCCCCTCAGGTATTCTTGTGTCATGGAACAGGCAGTGACAGCTCTGTAGCTGGATGGCAGGCACACATCCCTCCCCTGCTAGAGGAGGATTGCCTCCAGGGAGCGAGCAAGGTTTGTGCTGCACTCAGGGCAGAGAGTAGTGAGGTGCTAGGTCCCTGAAATGGGGCTTCTCCCCTGGCATCTTGCTGCTTGCTGGCCACATCCATGGTTGGCCATACTCATCTGCAAGAACACGTGCTTAGCCCCTAAAGTATGGGGCAAGACCTCCCAGGGTCTGTACCCAGTGATCAGTGGAGGGCAGTCCCAACGTCAGGGCAGCCACTGACCCCTCCCAGCTCAGCGCTCCGGTCAGGGACAGTGGAGCAGCACGCAGGGAGGATGAGGAGGATGAAGGGCCGTGCAGCTGCACTTGGGGGCATTGCCACTGAGCCCTGAGGATCTGTTCTGTGTGAGCCATGTGTGTCTGTGCCCTCTGTCCTTACCTGCAGGAGTACATGTGGTTCTTCCTGACGCTCCTCCTGAAGAAGCCCTTGCAGCCATCGCAGCTGGACGCGCCGTAGTGCTTCCCTGTGGCGCGGTCCCCGCAGATGGCACACAGCGTGCTCACCCCAATGCTGCTGGAAGTGTTGAGGTTGGCTGCTTCTGACGGGGACGTGTCTGCTCGGGGGAGGGCATGGCATGAAGAAGGCAGTGAGACAGCCACCCAACATTTGCTAGCTCAGCCAACAGTCAGAGACTCCTGAGAAACCAGGCAGCCGCAGCCTGGCTGCGTGTACACACCAGAGAGGTGTGTAAGGAGAGAGTGTGTGAGCTCTCAGTGCTTAAGTAATGGCATTTTGGGTGCACTAAAACGTCCTCTATTCCTGTATTCCATCCCCTCTTCCCAAAGGCCTGGCTGCAGCAATGCCTTCAGATAAAGTGGAAGCCCATTTGCAGGAGTCGCAGGGCAGAGCCAAAATTCCTCAGGGATTTGCAGACACTTTGGGCTGCAGTGGTGTGGCCAGAGAAAAAGCTGATGCAGAGTTAAAGCTGAGGTATTACAGCTGATTTATTAGAGGGGTGTTTGTGTTACAGCATTGAAAGTGCCCAAGAGAGCCCTGAGCAGATGAGGTGAACAGTTCCCTTCTCCAGGCATGGAGCTCCAGCCTGCACAGCCCTTCTTTGGGAAAACACGACTTTAGGTAAATAACAAACTCAAATTACTTCAGCTGGAAAACTCTTGTGGGCAAAGGCTACCCATGCAAGGGAGGACTGATTAAATAAGAAGGTGGCACTCTGGCATGGAGAAGGCTGTAGGCTGGGTATCTTCCAGAGTCTGGCAGGATCACAGTGGACACTGATTTGTCTTTCGGTCCTTGCAGACCAAGGGGGACTGGGACTTGCAGGACTTTTTTTTGGAGGATAGGGAATTGCAGCAGCCTCTGGAGGAAAGGACATCTGAAAGGCTAAAAACCATACAAGGGCTACACTAAATCCCTCCAGCAAGCCAAACAAACCTCAAGGCTGAAGGGATCAGCCCTTAATTCAGTTGATCTAATTGTCCCCTCCCATGTACATTTTTCTCTGTCAGCACAGGCACATCCCCCTCCCTCAGTGGAAATGCCAGTCACAAATCATACCCAGGATCTACAAAGCCATAGAAACCTGCTGGGACTTTTAATGCTTGAGTCTATTGGCCCTTGATTTCTGGGTTTTTGTAGGGATTCAGTTGAGGCTCTGGAAGGGCCTGGAAGGGCCACAGCTGCTCCCACCTGGCATCCAGCAGAAGGGCTGGTCCCAGCTGGGGTCCCCATGGTAGCCCAGCTGTGGGTGCTGGGGGGGCCAAGGCAGGTCTGGTTGGGGCAGGGCTGCATTTTTCTGTTTTGCAGGGAAAGGGGCATTTCAGCAGGTGCTGCACATCCTGCTCATGTCACCCCTCAGCAGGAGTAACTGACACAGAACTGACACAGGGGTTCTTGAGCCTTCCCTACCTCTGGCAGCATCTTTCATTTCCCTGCCTGCTTTCTGTCTTTCCAATTCCTCCTGTCCCTCCTGCATTTCTTTCTGAGTCAGTTTGCTGCCTTGCTGTGTCCCTGCCTGGCACACCCTGCCATGCAGCTACAGCAGTGGCAGTGCAAAGCTCCTGTCTCCACTCCCAAAGCTTTGAGCTTTCCCAGGGCTCTCCTGGCTGTCTCTTGTCCCTGTGAGCAGCTTGCTGCTGAAAACATCCTTCCTCCATACATATCCCGGGGGCTCAGCTGGATGCAGGTTACTGCAGAAGGAAAGTCAAATTCCCAGTTTGAGCTAAACATAGGACTTAGATGTGAGAGGAAGAGCTGATCTGCCTGTAATCCCATTACTTGTATATCTGTGACAGCCCAGATAAATCCCTTTTTAGCAATCTATCACGCTGTAATCAGATGAACATAGAACAGGAAAAACTGGCACTCTTATCAAAGAAATTGCATCATCTCAGTCTAATAGTCAACAACTATGAAATTATTGCCTAATGGATAATTTTCCAATTAAGTTTATTTTGCCAAACATGTGCCAAAAATGTGAGCTCTGGCTGCTGCAATCAAGTGGTTTGAGTTAAGGTAAATAGAGGAAAGACAAAAATCTGGCTTTGAGACCTCACAGCTGAGCTTTGTGTTAGGACAGGAGCTGCTCTAGGTTCCCTGAGCCTGCCTGAACATGAGATGCATTTTGCCTGTGAGAGGCAAACTTGGTCCCTGCTGAGAACTGCCCTGGGGCTGGAGCTGCAGAGCTGTGCAGGGCAATGGCTGGGCTCTGATGCAGTCCTTGGCCAGGAGAAGAGACACAGATTCTGCAGCTGGAGGTCCTGCAGGAGGTGTGTCCTCCAGGGCAGCTACTGCAGTGCCAAACAGCCCTGGAAGCAAGGGCTGTCCCTGGCCTGGAGCTGGGCCCAGCAGGAGAGGAGTTGGTGCTGCCTGTCCCAGCTGACTCATCCACCCCTGGAGTGTCACAGCACACTGGATCTTGTCACAGGAAATTATCCTGGCCCTCTGCTCCATGGAGCCCTGGGTCTGGGGTGGGCAAATCACAGCCCCTTGTGCAGATGCTTGCTGGATGGGAGAGGGGAGGGAGAGGGAGCAAGGCCTGAGCTTGTCCCAGAGTGTCCAGATGGTTATCAGCAGAGCCAAAGGGGGTGACTTTTGGCCCTGAGGCACCTGACTGGGTAGGAGCAGCCCCCAGGAGTGGAGAAGGGACTAGGACTCAGAATGGTGGGGGGTTATTGCACAGCAGAGCCACTTTGGCACCACAGTGTTACATCCCTGACAGAGCAGAGCCCTAACCCAGGGAAGACCCACACAGGCTGTGATGGAAGAGTCCACAGAGCCAGCACAGCCCTCATGGGACAGAGGTGCCCAGCAGCTCCAGTGACACAACACCTGGGGGGAAAGGGCTTGGAGGGCCGTTTTCTGTGGCTTTGTTTAGTCATTAACCTCATATTTAGAGAGACTTTAGGGGAGACTTGGAGAGGAATCACTTGTTATCTCTGAGCATTTAATCACCAAAACTCTTTGGTCCCCAAATGGGTGGGCCACCATTGTGAATGCTGGAGGGTTAGGTGTGATGCTACCCTCCTGAAGGGATGGGAACATTTGTCTCTCCTCTCAAGGTCCCCTTGTCCCTCTTACAGGAAAGGGGATGCCACCTCACACCCCAGGACTGCACTGGGGAAGGGCTGTGGCCTCACAGCAGCTGCAGCAGCAGTGCCTAAATCACTTCTGATGGTGATTTTCACCCTTACCAGGTGCTAAATGCCTTTCTGCTCCAGGGACCAGAGCTCTCAGCTCTGGAGACACGGGGTCAGTTGTCTGTCTGGTGACCCATCAACAGCACTTCAAGCAGAAACTTTTGGTTGGGGCTTGGGAGACCCCCACCATGTTCAGCCCCATTCCCTGGGCTGAACATCTGGAGGGCACCTCTCATTCCACCCAGCATCTGGTGTGTCCCTGTTCCCAAGGGCTCTGGGCTGCAGGACTCCATCCCACCTGTACCGAGCACACCTCTGCTCTCCCCACTCTATTTTCCCCTTGGGAAGCAGAAACCCCTCTGGGAGCTCCCCTCTGACACCCCTTCCCTGCCCAGGAACATTTCTGTGGCCACCCCAGGGACTTCTCCTCCTGCAGCCCCGGCTCATCCCAGCCAGCAGAGGGGAGAAGACAGAGGGGACTTACCATTGCCCATAGCCAGCACCTGCATGTTCTCAAACTCCAGGGTGGTGTAAGCCGGGTCTAGCGCTGCGCTATAATCTGCCATCTCCATGTCTATGAGGGCTTTGGAAAGGCGCATTATCCTCGGCAAACACGGGCCAGGTTGTACCGACTCCCTTGTCCCGGGCTGTTGGCCCTGCTGCCTCCCTCTGCCTTCACTGCGTCCCCTACCTGTTGTCTTTTAATTCAGATATTTCTCTGAAAGGATTTGCTGAGCCCCAAGGCCTATACTCCAAGAGGGGTGGAGGCAGGAGGCAGGGGGTTAATCTTTAATCATCTCACCCATTGCCGAATACTGCTAAGCTGGTTGTTTTTTTTTTTTTTGGTGGAGCAGCAGTGATTCTTGTTGACTGTTTATTATTGAATCTCAAGGTGTTTCTGATCCTGACTCCTGGGTGCAGGCAGCACCACGGGAGCAGGCACTCACCAAGGGCTATTGACCTTGATGCTGAGCTGCTGGTGTTGCTCTCAATTATAGCTGGGGTGGAAAACTTGGGAAAAACCCTACCAGGAGAACAAGGCTCTTCTTCACTTCTATCACTGCCTTCCTCTCCTCACCACTGGTTGCCTACATCCCCGCTTTTCCCTTCTCTTGCTCCCTCCATCCCTTCCAATCCTTCTCCTTTTCTCTCCCTCACGGTCACAGAAGGTCAGCTCCTGCCTAGAAATTCACACGTTGCTATGTAAAGTAAAACGTATGACTCCTTTTACTTCCCTATAAACCAGGTTTTACAGGGGGCTGGATGCCCTATAAATAGATCCCATTCTGCAGCCATGCCCAAACAGCAAGCAGGGCGGAGGGGTGGCACAGAGCCCCTGGGAATTGCCAGGGTGGCTCCTGTCCCATGGCTGAAATCCCTCTGTGCCAGACACCCCCCAGCCTTGGGTTTTGGCTGATATGTCATAGGAGTTTCATGAGATGTGTTACAACAGAGCAGCAGAAGCTTTCCTTCTGCAGGGGCACTGTCTGCTGTCAGCACCAACAGTGGTTCTGTGCCTCGCCCAGACCTTGGGTCTGGCCCAAGGAGAGCTGCCTGTGCTCTCCTCCCCAGCTGCCCCGTGGCACAGCCCTCCTCCACCTCAGCCAGAACTGAGACTTTTCAGTGCAATTGCGAGATCATTGAGTGGGAATTTAATCGATCTCTGAATGACACTGGCTGCATGGCGCAAGAGAACCAGCAATTAATGATTTGGTATCAGTTCTCTCCACATTGAAAACAGCCCCATGGTTTCGCAACCAGCAGCCACTGAGTCCACACGCTGCTGATCTGGGCTCCCAGTGCCTCGTGTTTGTTCTTCCCAGGGCTGCCTGTTCTTCCCAGGCACCCCAATGCAGCCCCAGCCCCACTGGCACCACAGGCTGCCCTGGCCACGGTGCCATCACTGCCACAAAATGAATCCAAGGTCTCTGGCTCCACACCAGTACATGCCTTTGGGCAGTAATGCCAGTGATGATTTTCTATTCACATTTTAAGAGCACACAGAATTGTTCAAGCAGCCCTTTGCTCCCCAAATCCATGACATACGTAGCACTTCTAATCAGCTCTTCTACCCTGAGGCTACAGGTCTGCAGGAGTGAATCTGAGCAGAGGGGAGAGCCCCTGCTTTCTCACTTGGGAATGGTGATAAATGAGCCTTTGCTGCAGGGGAAACAGTCATTTGGTCAGTGCTCCTGAGGGACAGGCCGGAGCTCATGTGCTGGTGGCTCTTCCTTTAGGCAGATACAGTCCTTGCCAAAAACTGGTTTTATGATGTGCACACTGGGATGGAGATGCAAGAATAGAGCATAGCCCCCTCCACAGCCTCATTCCAGGGACCTCCGTCCCAATCCCAGCCAGGCCATGGTGATTCCTTTGATTAGATAAATGCTACAGACACCAGGTCAAATATGTGCAGGATTTGCCACAGCGTCTAGTAAAATATCATAAAAACAGGGCCTGTTCTGCTCTGCTCAGCAAAACAAACCTTTTGCTTCAATAGCCTGCTGAGCAAGGAGGCTGCAAAGGCTATTTACTTCCCAGGCAGGAAGGATTAAAAGGGCCAGGAATAGAAATGAGAGAGGCAGCGTGTGCGGGAGAGCGGCAGATAAGGAGTGGGGAAGTTTGGAGAGCTTTAGGTGGCTCTCGAGGCTGGGGCTGTCAGTGGGACGTGGTGTTTTCCGCCCAGGGTTGTGTTGACTGTTGTTTTCTCACTGCCAGTGTCCTCTGTGGGTCACCAGTGCCCCCTCCCAAATCCCTCATGTTGGTGTGGAGGTCAAGGGCCAGACCAGCCAAGGACACCAGGCACTTCCTTTGCCCTGGAGATGGGCTCTGATGGAAATGCATTGGCTGCTCACTGGGCACCGTTGCTGGAGATGTCTCCCCTGGTGTCCTCTGCCTGGGGAGTCCTTGCCTCCCCCTGGCATCGTTGTGTGGGGAGTTTTGGGACACCTTGTATGCCAGTGCAGTCGTGGCTTGTACTGACCAACAGGATCCCACAGCTGTGTAACTGTTTGAGGTGGGAGATGTTTGAGTCAGCAGCTGCTTGTGGGGCTGTTTCAAACACTTCTGGCTACAGAAGGTGTTTTGCCATTTTTATTCCACAAAGCAACAACTCATAGCTGGAAGACCCCGCTGATAGCTGAAGGCTGTTTGCAGGCCAGGGGCTCTGGGGAAGTTCAGCTCCCACATCTGCTCCACTCTCCTGTCCCCATTTTCTGTACAATCCACCCACCTATGTCAGGATATGGTTGCAAGCGAGACCATGACAGCTCTGGGGCATGATCTGTTCTGTGCCAAGTGGTTATTTATTTTTTATCTGTTGAGCAGTAAATCCTTTCCCACACTGGAATATCATGGCACTAATTCTGTCTTATCTATATATCCCCATCTGGCAAATGCATGCAAACCTAAAGGGGATTCCCTGAACATAAGATCTGTGCTACTCAATAGGTGAGGATCAGGAACAGAGTATTTAATGGGACATTTTCAGTAAGGATGCCATCACCTACTGTGCTTGCTAACTCTGCATGTCAAGCAGGTGAGTGGGGTCCTCTCAAGGGGTTCCTCCCTGTTGCTTCTTGAACAGAGTGTTGTAGGATCAGAGGATAATTGATGTCAGAAGGGACCACAGAGTCTCTGCTCCAGGCTCCTGCTGGAAGCAGGGCTAGCTGTGAGAGCAGCATGGGTTCCTTGCACCTTTATCTAGTTGGGTCTTAAACACCTCCAAAGATGGAGAGCAGCCTCAGCAGCCAGCTGGTGCTTGACTGTCCTCATGGTTACACACTGGCTGAATGTCTCTCCAGTGTTTGTGCCCTTGATCTCCAGCCATGCACCCTGTGAGGAGCCTGGCCCCATCTTTTTGATGCCCCTGTGTGTGTTATGCTCCTGCAGTTCCTGCCTGCCAGTGGATTGACCAGGGACCCCAGTCTGAGCATGGACCATGGCCAGGGGCCCTCCTTCCCTTTGCTTTTCTCTCTCACAGCTCTGCACTCTTAAGAAATGCCCAGCAGAAAAGCCAGTGCCCAGAGCAGCAGGACCACCCTCAGCTGTCATTGGCAATGCCATCTCTGGCCCTGGCAGCCCTGGCTCCAGAGCTCTGCTCCCGTGTCACTCGCAGCTCCAAGGGGCCTCTGTAGAGCTGGAATATTTCACATGGCTTTTCTTTTTTTTCCCCCACATGCACACGAAGCAGAGATGGGCTCAGGTGTGAAACCTCTCCAGACCAGTAAAGCCCTGAACATGGTCGGGGCCCTGCTCAGCCCGTTGCCATTTCAGAGCGAGCTGTGGGGAAGCAGGAAGCCCAGTTACAAGACAAAGAACAAAAGTCCTGGGGGAACGTCACCAGCGTAGTCATCTCCACACATGCAAAGGTCCCTTCTGCCTTTTTTTTTTTTCCCCTTTGAAATTTCAAATTCCAGTTTGTGGACAAAGTCCTGCCTATCTGAGAATATAGATCTCCGACCACTGACCAAACTCCACTCCAAGCAGTCCCGAGGATTGCTCTTCCCCTTGCCCACGGACCTGTCTGCTCAGTCCTTGGATCTCCCAGGATCATGCTGGCAGTTTTGCACTGGAGCACAGCACTGGTACTTGCACAAAGTGGATTTTGCTCTTAATGTCAGCAGCTTCCTTGCTGGGAAGAACCTCGGGAATAACCAGGTAGGAGCCTTATCACCTGCAATTCATTTGGCCAGCCATCGCAGAGAGAAAATGAGAAGGAGAAACAAGGGCTTCCATTGTGCTTGTACCAGCAATTTTAGCTCATCATTTAAGTAAGGAAAGGGGCAGCGGGGGGAAGCAGCTTCAGAGGGGATGAAAAACAAGAGGGAACACGAGCTTGTGGAGGCAGAGCCACTCTGTATGGTTAACTGATAACTCCAATTTGCCTCTTCCCTCTCATCTTTTCTGATTCTCCCAATTAAGCTCAACTTATTCTCATGCTAATCATTTCTTGACCTGTTTATTCTGCATTAAAAAATTAACAGAGAGCAGTTTACTGCATGACTTGCTCACACAGAACTGCTACAGATTAGCTGGCATGCTTTAAGCCCCTACACAGGACTTTTGGGTCTCGCAGCCAGTCTGCACAGCTCGAGGATGAGCTTTTTTTCCTGTTTTTAAAGAACAGCTTTTTCTAAAGTCAATATAAACCCCCCTCCTTTCATGCCTTGAGTATATTTGCTCGGTGACTATTTCCAAATGGGAAAGATAAAGCCAAGGGCTTGTGTTTTGTCAGACTTTTTGTAAACAGGGGTATTTAGGCCATACTGTCAAAGCCTCCTGCCTTCTACCTCAGCGTGCCATGACTGCAGAGCAGAGTTGTCAGTGTGTTAATGAGCAGCTCCAAGGAATTTGTCGGGGCTGGGGGGCTGCAGGTCAGTGCAGCTGCACAAGCCCCCAGCTCAGGGGCCAGATCTTTGCCTCTGCTCTGGATAATCATATGACAGACACACAGATGAGGGTCTGCTCCCATGTCCCTCCCCGGGAGCTGTGAGAAGGCTCCAGGAGAAGATGATTCAGCAGAGGTTGTTTAGAGTCTGTTTGCCCCTTGCCAGCTGCACACTGCACATCCCTGCCCCAGCAAAACACTTTGTGGAGGTGAAAATGAGCCACCAACCCCATCCAGGGAGGTGGATTGGAAAGATCCAGCAATGAGAGGCAGGAGAAGACCACAGCCATGTGTCAGACCTTGCCTGGGGAAGATGCAATCAATTTTATCATCCTGTTCAGCAGCAATCACTCTTGGTGATTTACTTTCCCCAGGGTGAAGCACCCCAGCAGGGGTTGGGGCAGATTTGCTGTTTGGAGCTGGGGGAATGCCCAGGACAGACAATCCCTGAGCAGACCCCAGACATGTTGTCACTGATGAGCATGTGACATGTGGTGGCACCCCAGGCTCCCCAGCACAGCTCAGGGTGACAGAGGCAGCTTCATTGCAACCTTAGGCTGTTTCTGACCAAAGTTATCAAAAAGTCGCCAAACCAACCAATATTGTCCTGGTCCCCAGACCACCAAATCCCCATATGGAGACTCGAGGCAGCTTTTGGGCATGGGGAAGAGTTACTTTAAAGAAGGTATAAGACTCTGCCTGAAGTCCTCTCCAAAAGCAACATGTGCGTTTCAGCCAATGCTGGGATGATGTTGGGCCTGGAGGCAATTATTGGAGCTAAAATAAATAGCTGCTCTGCAGAAGTGGTAGGGAAAGAACTGCAAACATGGGGACAGACAGACCATTTCAGCATATACTGCTCTGGTGATAACACTGTGCTTGCCTTTCACCCTGAGACTGGAGAGGGGTTTATTATCCTGCCTAACAAAGGCTCTGAACTCTTGAGGAAGTGATTATTATTTCTCCTGGGAGCTGTTATTATGCAAGGACAGTAAATGTGAGCTGTTCCCAGAAGGGTGGCTGTACTTGAAAATGCCAGGGCATTTGCTGATGTGTATTTGCCTTCACTCTGCCTGCACTGCAGCCCCTGAAAGCAGCAGCTGCCTCTGGGACCTGCAGTTTTGCAGTTGTGACTCTGGAAATCTGTCTGCTCTGTTTTCATATAAAATCATTCAATGAGCCTGGGGCCAAGAGAGGAAGGGGAGTAGGTTCATCTTCTTCATTACACCACAGACTGAAGCTTGGCCCAAGCTACATCTCCCACCATTGATCCCACTTGACCCCTTAAATCCCTACACCACAAGCACTGCACTCCACCCAAACCCCAACCCAGCAGAGACCAGGACACTCTCCTGCCAAACACTCTCCTGCCTATTTGTAAGGAAGTCCAGAAAAGCTCTGACTTTGCCATGTGCTGTTCCAGGTTCACTGACTACACTGGCAAAAGCTTGGCTGAAATCCAGTAGCTTAAGCCCCATTTAAATGGGGGAGCAGGAGCCTCAGGGAAGCAGCAGCAGTGGAGAGAGGGTTTGCTGCCAGCAACAGACAACTGTTCTCTCCCTGCCTCACCAGCTCACACACTTAGTGTGGCAGGGATCTCAGCAGCCCGCTCTGGACCTGGGGAAAATTTGTTTAGCAGGTGGATGTGATTCCTTTGGGCCTGAAGTAATCCTGAAGCTTCCCAGGAAAAGGATCTCTACTGAGCTCACAGTCTGGCAGGCGAGTCTCTCCCTTCAGCCCTGCCAGCTGTTTGCAGGGCTTTTAGGTTTCATTGAATTTCTACATTCATTATACACACATAAAACAGCCTCTGAATCATTTCAGCTGTGGAGCAATAGGTGAAGGAGGAGAACAGCCAAAATCAACATTGGTTACACATCAAGTTTTACCTTTTTTTTTTTAAAAAAAAAATCTTTTGGAAAGCTGGGTGCATCAGCAAGCCACGCCTGGAAGTGACCACCAGTGGCTGCTGGGGTTCTTGGGATCAGCCCTCCCTCAAAATTAAGGCAAGAGACTGCAATGCTGCTGAGGGGTAGAGGGAAAGCTGCACCAGGGCAAGGGTGTCAGGGGACAGTCTGAGCCCACAACCCTGGAGGAGGGAAAGTCAAGGGCACCTCAAGGGCAAAAAGCATCTTCCTGGACCCAACAGCTCCAGCTGCCCCCCTGCCCTGGGCTGGCTGGCAACGTCAGCCCCAGCTGGGGAGCTGAACTTGGGGAGCATCTCAGACAGGGCCACGATGGGAGGAAGCACGAGGAAGGAGGGAGGCTGCCTCAGGTGGGAGCACTGGCAGGTCTGAATCGGGAAAGGTAGGCTGGGCATGGAACAAAAAAACCCACAAAGGGGTGGTGAGTTAAAATTTGGGAGATTCTAGTTTCTGGAGGCAGAAGGAAACAAGTTAGTGCAAAATGTTTTTTCTCTGCAGGAGCATGTGGAGTGCCTGAATAATCTGTCGTGTCCCCAATGTCCTCAATCACTAGAGCAGAGCAAGGGGTGAGTGAGAACCAGACAACGCTCAGGAACTCCATGTCCACAGCAGCTGCACGCCCACCACACACCCTCCTGTGTGACACAACCCTCCTGTCCACTGCCAGAGAAAGAAAAACACAGCAGAGAGCACAGTATGGGAACATGGGAACCTTCTACATGCAAGGTTTGTTGCATGGGGGACAGCAAGGGCAGGACATCACACGTCCCTACAGTTCCAGAAAGCCATGGCTGGGACACTGCAGGACCAAGTGCCTGGCTCCCAGCTAACCAACATGGGAAACTGCTAATCAGCCTGTAAGTATTCAACACTGGATAACACTATTGTTTGTCCCTTTACATTCCTGCAAGTCCCAGTGCCATTGGCCTCTTGAATCATAAAGAAATTAAAATATATTATGACCATAAACTACATCATTTGAGGAAATGAACCACTTCTAGTAAACGTATCATGGGACGCTGAAGCCATGAACTTTCCTAAATCAATTGCCAGCTGATAAAGAGTGCAGGTACTGCTGGGAGCAGCCCCCAGCATGTGACTCCCCACTGGCATGGGGAGCTTGTTCCCTGGGATGGTGACTGGGAGTGCTGGCTACCCCAGAAGGCACAAACCCCACTACCAGCACACGCCCTGCTCGGGAGGAATTGCTCAAGCAAGAGGAGCAGCTCGATTTTTGCTGAATCCCAGAGTGGAATGGAGGCTGCTGGGGTGTTTTGGGGATGAGGTTCTGTGAGGCACAGGGCTCCAGAGCTCAGGAAGCACCAAGCATGTCCAAGTTCCTCACGGTGCTGGCAGTGGTCTGCAGGAACTTGGACGTGTTTGGTGCATCCCAAGCCCACCCAACCTCCACACCGAGGTCCCCATGGGTGCTGAGGCCAAGGGGCTGAGCACAGAGCTGGCTGGAGGGGAACCCTAAAAGCCTTTCTGGTAAGGACTCTGTGCAACCAGTAAAGTTTGCACTGGAAGTGTTTTTCTCTCAGTTGTTTCAAAGCTTTCATTACGAGGGTTGGGAAGTCCCACCGCAGATCTGGCTCAGAAGCAGAGGCTGTGCTGAGAGTGGCAGGATCTGTCCCCAGGCCAGCTGAGGCTGCAGCCTGGGGCAGTAATTCCAGGCACTGGGAACTGGCCTGAGAATGACTCAGAATCATTTCCAGCACAGGCAATCACTGGGGTATCCATGGGACGCCAGCCTGACTCTACCACCTCCTCCCCCAGGAGTCACAGCACCCACCATGCTGCCCATGTTGGGCTTTCTCTCTCTTGAGCCCCAGAACCAACCTGGGGACATGAGCCATGCCCACCCACAAACCTGGTATGTTCACCCTGCATGAAGCAAAACAGAAACCAGAGGCAGGGGGGTCCCATCGGATGGGCACCGGCAATGCCAGTGGGAATGAGCGTCTTTTGGCAGCTCCAAATCCGCACTGGAGCCCCTCTCAACGCCCTTCACTCACTTAACTCTGCAGCCCGGGTTATGCAGCTGCTTCTCTCCCTGCTGCAGGAGCTGGGGGAGCAGGGGGGTACCTGGTGTTTCCTGGAACAGGTCGTATCTGCTGCCATTCATCTTCCAGGGGCGCTCAGCTCCGTGGGCAGAGCCAGGGAAGCCTCGCCCCTGGATGGGGCTGTGCAGGGGCACGAGCCATGCCCAGGAGCTGGCTGTGGCAGAGGCAGGGACAGGCTAATCCCTTAATGCTGGTCACAATGAGATTTGATGGGGAGCAGGAGTTTGTGCCGCAGAGCCACAGGTTTTAAAGGGTTCTGGCCACCACCAGGAGGAGAATTATAAGGTGGCTCTGGGTCTGTGCCCCGCTGCCAGTGCCCACAGCAACGCCTGCTGCTTTCTGGGCCTCCTTTCTGAGGTCCCTCACCCTGGTCTCTGGCCTGCCACGGGGTTTCTTTAGGGCAGGGGGTACCTGACCATATGTGCAGCCCTGGAGGTTGATCCAGAAAATGTGCCTGGGTGGGTCTGACTCCTCAGGGAGAGGCTGACTGCTTTTGCTTTAAAGTGTTTCTATATAAATAGCCAGAACACCATATCCTTGAGCAACAACCTTGGTCTCCCCTCCCAGCTAACATCACAACACAGGATGGCTCAGTCCAGAGGGGAGCAGGGAGGGTGCTGAGCACCCAGAGGTTTCTCCTCTGCAGGAAGTGTGTTCTGGCAAGTGTGGCCTTGTTTATAATGAAGGAGGAAAATCATCTGAGGGAATAGAGTGGCACTTCACTAGGGTTTCACAGGCACTGAGTGACTGAATTGCTGAAAGGGAGACCTGGGCACCTCTGAACTCAGCCTTGGGCTGCATGGCTGTGACCCGACTAGGGCCAGGTCTCACTGTGTCCAGAAGAACCAACTCAGAGACAAACCCATCTGAAACACCCATTTTCCTGCATTTTCCTGCATTTTCGACACTCCTGGGATGACTCTCTTCCTGCCAAGCCCACCTCTGCTTTTGCTGTGCCAAGGAGAAGAGAGCTCATTCCTGCCCTCCAGACATGGGACCCCAAGCACCACCTCCAGGGCACCAGTCTAATGCAGCAAAAGCATTTCTAAACCATTCCTGTCCTGTCTCCACAAGCTTCTGTCTCCACTCAGGCCTGCCTGAGGTGCATTTCAGTTAATTTGGAGTGCCCACAGTCAGCAACTTCCAGAATGCTCCCGGTGGGTCAGGAATGGGGAGTGCCCAGCAGCTCTGTCCCTCAGCTCTGTGCCCAGTGAGGGGTGTACTGGCAACAGGGGCTGATGCCCAACATTCCCATGTGGAGCAGGGAGCAGCACCAAGGGCAGGGCTGGGACTGAACTGTGTGTAACCCCATGACACCTCCCTGCACCCCTGTGTTGCCACACAGGTTTCAGCGGCTGTAACAGGGAACCACACCCAAGTCAACAGACATTTCCCCCAGACAGTGGCAGTCTCCAGGCACACACCCACGGATGAGCCACGGGCAGTGCTCAGCTCTGCCTCCACCACCTTGGCCCCACCACCTCGGTGGCAGCAGACTCTAGGCAGGGGTGTAGCCAGGGCTGTGGATGTGAAGCCTGGCTGTTTGTCCCCTTGTCCCTGTTGCCTCCTTATTCCACTCTTTGTTTCCTGCTGCTGCCTCTGGCCTGCCAACACTGAACTCTGCATGAGCTGCTTCCCTCAGCACCCATCAGTGCTTTGTCCATTCTTCCCTGCTGGGCCACCTCCACCTGAGGGTGCCTGTCCCTGGCACAGGACCTGCCCCAGCTGCAGGTGAGGGGCTGCTGAGCTGCACGGGGACCTGCAGCAGTTGTTACTTCACACCTTCTGCCGAGCCCCCCGGTGCTGCCCTGTCCATTAACCCGACACCATGCCCAGCCTCACAGCCCATGGCAAGGTTCCTTGGGTTGGTGCCAGTGAATCCTCTTCCCACACTGAGCTGCTGCTTTTCACCAGGGTGGTGGGGTGGATGCTGCCATCTCACCTGCTGGATGGGATGCAGGCATTGTCCAGCTGGATGGAAGCCAGGGCAGGCTGGAATGCTGCAGAGGAGCAGCAGCAGCCTCTTATCATGGGGTATCGAGGCTTTGGGCACCGTGTGGCAAAATGATCAGCATCCCTTGGGAGCAGAGGGGGAGAGAAGTGGCTGACTGGGGCAGGAGGAGCTGGGCTCTGCCTCCATGGAGGGCACTGGGCCATAAACCCAGCACAGTGGCTGTCGTTTGTGTGTTGGCAAACATGTTGAGTGGGCTGGACTATTGATTCTGACCGTATAAACCGGTGTTGTGGCACTTGTTCAGGTTTGTGCAGGTTTTACAGCTCTTGTTCTGAGAAGTGCCCATGTATTTGGCTTTGCTCCTTCCTTCAGGTCTATCTGTTGACATTGGCTCTCCTAACCAGAGCGTTGGGCCACGCCAGGAAGCTGAGGGTGCCTCTCTCCTTGTGTTTCCCACTTTCCCAGGGGTTATCACCTATAAAATCTTGCACACACCCATGGCTGGGACAGGTTTCTGGTGCAGAGGCAGGTGAAAGTTGTCTGCTGGTCCCCACCACTGTTGGTGGGTTCCCTGTGCTCAGTGACAGGACATGAGCCACCCACCCTGACAGATGGATGAGCAAAGCTGCAGGGAAGGTGCTGCCCTGGGAAGTCTGGAGTGGAGTGAGCAAGGTCTGAGGTCTGTAGGGCTGTGATGAAAATCAGGCTGTCAAACCAACTTGGATGCACAGAGAAGGAGCAGATGCTCCCAGAGCATTGCCACAGAGGATATGGGCTATGGTCACCTCCAATGGAGCCACACACTATCACCCATTCCCTGCCTCTTCCCAGCAGGAGCTGCCAGCAGCAGTTGTGCCCTCAGGGACACCTTGGTGCTGGAGGCTCAGAAGGCTTGAGCTCACAGGGTTGGTTCCCATCTGTCTCTCAGCACCAGAGCTCCATTACTGTGGGATGCAGCTGGAATCCCTCTGGTGACTGCAGGATTTTGGGACAGAAGGTCTGGTCCAGCCTTGCAGAGCCAGGGTCTGTTTGCTCCTTGACTGCTGGTGCATTTTCACAGCCGCTTGCTCTGCATGAGCTGCTCCTCCCACCCCTTTGGTGCAGCATCCTGAGCCTTCCTTTATTTTTTGAGACATGTATTTCCTGAAAGGATTTGCTGAGTAATCTCTGTTGATGCTCAGGCTGAAGCCTGGACAGGAGCTGCTCCTGGGAGTAATTTCTTCTGGGACCCAGCTTTGCTTAGAGGTCCCGGTGCCTCTGCCCAGGGCAGAGCCCTCAGCCCTAGGTTCACCATACAACTGCTACCTTGAAATTCACCTTCCATGAAAATTCTGCAACATTTGCCATTTCCACATACATTTCTGCCAGGAACCTTGTTTACTTGAATGTTTGAGGAAAGCAAACAGAGAAGGAGCCTGAACACAAACAGTCATGGATGTTTCTTTGCTGTCTTTGCCCTCTTCTAACCCCAAGCCTGCCAGCAGAGATACTTGCAGGCATCCCCTGATGTACCCCTTGGCTCTGCCCTGTGTGCTGCCCTGTCCCCAACTGCTGGCCCTGGTCCTGCTGCAAATACTGCTGCATGTAAGAGAAACTCACCCAGCCCTTGCTGTCTGTGGGACCACCATCACTCACCACCCCTTTGCACTCATGCTAAGTAAACATTCTTTAATGCCATGTAAGAAATGTCAGCAGATGACTAACAGAGTATGACTGGCAGACCTACACCTGCCCTGCTGAGCTCACAACATCCCCCAGACACTCCTCAAGCCTTCCTGAGCCTCTTGCTGCTCACCTTCCAGAGCTGGAGGTCATTTCCTGCTGACAGCAGCCCTCTGGGCTCACTCCCCCTATAAAAATATCATTGTGTTTCAAGCAAAGCCAAAGTTGAGGGTGTGCTGCTGGCCCCATAAATGGCTGGAATGAGGTGGGAGAAGTCACAGCCCCGTGGGTAAGTGCAGACACCCTGCAGCATCCCAGATCTTCCCCAAGGAAACTTACACCAAGCAAACAGCTCTTGGGAGCAGGCCAAGGCTCTAACACAGTGATTGTCCCTTTTGCATCCCAACAAATACCTGTGCTTACTCCTGGCTGTACCAATACCCTGCTCAGGCACTGGAAAGTGCTGACCTTGCCAGCACCAGTGTTACAGCCACCCCAAGATGCAGCAGGGATGGCCAGAGTGGGGACAAGGAAGGGGACTGTGCCAGGTGTCCTAAGACCCATCAGTCCCTGATGGCTGCCAGGCCATGGACACAGAGAACAAGGAGTAAACAGAGGGATTAAAGAGCAGCTGACATGAGCAGTTGAGGAGAAAAAGCTCAGTTCAGGTCACATCTAGAGGAAACCTGTAAAAAGTTTGATGTATTTGGCAATGAAAATTAAAAATACTCCGAAAATCAGCCCCTTCTTATGTTTCTCAGTTGAAACCATTCCCCACATCTGACCAGAGCTCCTGAGCAGCAATGACGTCTTGCATTTCTCAGCTGTTTTCCAAAGCTGCTTTACTGATCAGGGCCAGCCCTGATCATGTGCTGGTCCCTGCTGTAACCACCAGCCCTGGGGATCCCCAGCTCTGAGAAGATCCAAAATATGAAGGATTGGTGCTGCCTGCACTGGGATTGAGACCAATTGCCCAAATTGTGCCCAAGTCTCAGTGGGAGGATAAAGGTGGATCAGGGGGCTCATCCCTTCCTCCCTGCCCAGGAGATGTTCCCCTTGCCCCCTCTCCATCCTCCACCTTCTCACACACCTATTTGCAGCTTCCTGCAGGGATTTAGCACCAGTGGAGCCCTTTCTAGCTCACAGTGTGTCCCCAGCAGGTGCTGGTGAGGATTTTGAATGTGCCTCCAGCTCCACATCTCTCCAGAGCTGCAGCATCACTCCCTTCTCCCCCCAGGGACCCACGCAGGGTGCTGGGGACAGGCCAGCTTTGTCACTGCCTGGCAGGGCATTCTCCAAGTCCTTTACACAAGGCACAGGTCTGATGGGAGGGAAATCAGTGCCCCCAAGGTGTAGTTTAGGAGAAATGCTGGTGACAGATTGGGGCAGGGATGGATGGGGAGGGTTGCAGTAACTGCAGTGGGGGGATGCTCTTACTGATGCCACCACTGCCAAGAGAGGGCCAGACCTGCTCGCTGTCCTGAGGCTGAATGCCAGTGCCAAGCTTCCCCATTAGAATACATCCCTGGCTTCAGATGGATGCTGACATCCTGAAGCTCCTGAGATGGATGGGGAGAAGGAAAAATCAGAAAAATCCTTCTATCTATCAAAAGAAACTGACAATAACTCTGTGACCCTCTCCAAGGCTCCTCTGGAGGAGGATGCCTCCATCAGGCATGCCAGCTCCATGGCCTGCCCCGCTGAGGGCAGGGAGCTGCTGGCAGCAAGGGCATCGCTGTGGGCATGGCTGGGGCTCAGCATCACCACGGCTGTGTGAGCTCCCACACTGCTTTGCAAGGGAATAAACTTCCCAGTGACCCTGGGAAGGGTTTGGCCACCACTTTGCCATCTGCAGGATGGTGCATCCCAGCTGCTGTGCCCACTCTGCTGCCCAGCCCCAGCCCCAGCCCCAGCCCAACCCTAGAGAGCTGCAAGGGAAGCCAAGCACTGCCCAGTCCCCCACCCCACCACCCCTTCCTCAGCTCTATTTGGATAACTTTTTCACCCGTTTCCTTTATGAGGACTCCCCTCCTTCTGCCAACACTCTGAGTTTCCTCTCACTTAGTCTGGGAGGCCCATCTCGCTTTTTTATTCCTATTATTTCTCTCTCCCCCTTGCCTGGCCCCAGGCTTGCTGGCCAGAGCCTGCTGTGGGAGCAGATGGGGAGAGTGGCCGCAGGTGGGATGGGCAGTGATTCCTCCCCATCCACCCACAGCACCCAGCTCAGCCTGCACTGGCCCAACCTCACCACATGGCTCAGTTACTGACTCTCAGACTGGGAAAAAAAAAACAACAACAAAACCACACCACTTTGAAAATCATAATTAATAAAAAATAATTTTTAACAAATTCAAGAGAAAATTACTGTCAGAAATGTTTACCTGCCTGTGTTTAAGGTCACTGATGTGCCAGGGCTGGCAAGTGGCTGCTCACATTAGAGCCAGCTGCAAGTGGACAGAATAACTTCATCCTAAGTGATTAAAGAGCTTGTTCAGCTCCTCGTGTTGCATGTGTCAGGTTGCTCACTGCAGAAATGAGGTTGGCTTTGCACCCTGGGGCAAAGCTGGATGCAGGCACCCTGGATGTGGGGACAGCCAGACCTGGCCACCCTGCACCACCAGGTCTCCCAGGCTGATGGGGCATCCCTTGAACATCCCCTTCTCCTGCAAATGAGGTGCAAGTCAGTCCCTGTGAGCTGGGTGGGTCAGGAGCCATCTCCCACCAGCAGCAGGAGCTTCAGCCTGGAGGATGCTCCTCCTGGGCCAGTTCTCACTCCAGGATCTGACCCTCTGACATCTCAGAGGTACCAATCCTTCATTTCACCAGCTCACACGTGTCCTTCACCATGTGGCTCCTTGCACTTTGTCCAAGCAGCACCAGCTGGACACAAAGACATAACCTGCACTAACCAGACCAAAACCTGGACAGTTTTCTGGGCATTTTCCTGCTGCTGGCTCCTGCAGCTCAGAGGCAGGAGTGAACAGAGCTCCTCCAGACAGCTGGCTCCTGCGGGCTGGGGATGCACAAATGAGCAACCTGATAAAAGCAGGCTAAAACTCAGAATTCAACACATAAGTGTTTAATCACACCTGCCTGCTCCAGCCCAGCCCAGTGACACTACAGCAGATCCTACACAATTCCTACACATTTCCACTGCCATGGGCCATGGACCCACCAAAATGCTGATGTGCCCTGTGTCTGGCCATGGCGCACCATGAGGTGATGTGACCTGAAAGAGTGATCTGCAAGGTACTAAAGTGCTGGGGGCTGGGGCAGGGAGGCACAAGGCAGCCACAACAGAGGTGGGTTAGGGCTGGAGGTGACACCTGTGGGAAGCTGCAGGGATCAAGGGAAGCAACCACCCAAAGAGAGGCCATGAGCTAGGTGCAAGAAGGTGGCCTGGGACTCCCACAAATTCTCCTGGGACCTGGGTTTGCACACATAGGACCTGGAAGGTGGGCTGGGCAGGGGCTGTATGCTTGTAAAAGAGGAGGAGCAAGACAAGAAAAATAGAGTGAGGAAAGGAAAAGTTATGATGGAGAGCCCCATGGGGTGTGATGGAATGCCAGGGAAAGCAATGGAGAACCCTTGAGAGTGATGGAGAGCCATGAGGATCTGATGGAAAGCCACAAGGAAGTGCTGGAGAGCCATGAGGATGTGATGGAAAACCTCATAACTGTGAGACCTCAGCTGCTGGGACCTCACTCCACACCCTGGCCATGCCCAGGGAACAAGGGTTCCCAGAACACATGGGGCCAAACCACCTGTGTGGGGATGCTGCAACACAGGCACATCCTGAGGATAGCCTGATGTCAGCCGGGGCAGGGGCACCTGTCCCCTGGGGCCCACATGCATTTGTTGGCATCTGGCACAGCCAAGGAGCAGAACAAGAGAGGATTCCCAGACACTGCCCACTGTGCTGGGAGCACAGACACAGGCCTGGCAGGCACCTCGCTGTGGCCAGGTGCCCAAGCATCACTGTGCCACCTGATGCTGTGCCCCGCAGAGGCTGGAGGCCGCTGCTTGTCCAGACACTCCACTCCCTGCTGGGAAACCTGCCCAGCTGTAACGCCGGCCCTTGGCAGGAGCCCTCTGTGCCCACTCGCAGCCCGGGCATGCCACAGGCCACCTGCAGCCTGTGCATCAGGGCTGGCCGTGTGTCCTAGGGCAGCACTTCACCTCCTCTGTGCTGCTGCCACTTCTGCTGCGAGCCCTGCAGCAGCAGCAGCCCCTCTGCCAGCACGTGGGGCCACTCCGCTCCCTGGGGCACGTGCCTTCCTCTTTGGGTCAAGCAGAGCGAAAGAGAGAAAACACACACACACACAGAGAGGATTTACATCGTACCAGAAATCAACCAGAACCCTTCTGCTGCCTCCGTCTGCAGCTTTTGCAGGTGCCGTGGGGCTGGGGGCCGCTCCCAGCCCCGCTTCCCGCGAGCGACGGCGGTGGGGACGCTGTACTCACCATATGGAGCCTCCATCTTAGCGCTTAGCTGGGCGCTGACATTGACCATGTCTCGCCGGCTACCGCTATGGGGACTTGGGGCGAAAACCAGAGGAAGTGGAGGAATAAAAAAGAAATCTAAATAAATAAATAAAAAAATGTCTCTCAGTAAGGAACTAGGTGAAGGCAGGAGGGAGCGCGGAGAGGCAGGGCGAGGAAACCTGCCTCTCCTGTTATCTTATTGATTCGCTTAATCAGGGCTAATGTGGGTGGAGATGTTAAATAGTAACCAAGCTCTTATGGAAACCAATCTGCAAGGTGCTGTTGCTGTAGCTATAGTAACTGCTGCCAAGCTAGAAACTCAAACACGGCTTTTACTGGACTCTTTTGGGGCTCCCGCTTCCAGATGGTGTCAAGGCCGGGGCAGCCACCGGGCTGGGGTTCACCCCTGGCCACGGGGAGTCAGGAGGGCCGGACCCAACTCTGCAGCGCCCCAGGTGCTGCCGTGTTTTGTGCCATTACCCACCCGAGATGGGAAATCCAGGTCTGAGCCTGTATGCAGCAAAGGGCTAACACAGCATGGGGGGCCAGGGGCCGTGGGACAAGAGTAGGGACTGGCAAGGGCAGAGCAGAGCCTGGCTGAGGCACAAGGGGCAAAATGCCCGGGCCATGAGTCGGGGCTTGCCCACTTGGTGCCAAACCAGAGAGCTTACTTGGGAATGGGGAGCTGCAGGGATGCTGTGGTGGGATGCAGGGTGATGCCCTGAGCACAGGACTGGCCACAGGGTGCTTGCAGCTCCTCTCTGTCTCTTGCTCCCCAAATCGGGGGTACTCACGAGGTGCCACAGCCACTTATGGTCATCTGTGCTCCCTCCAGGACTGCTGCCAGACCTCATGGTGGCAGATGTGCAGATGGGCTCCCCAAAATCCCCATGAGGCTGTGGCAGTGGGGGCTCACTGGGGGCTCCATGACAGGAGCAGTCTGGGCTGCCAGGGGCTGTGCTAAGGTCAGCAGGGCCATGTGCAAGATGTGTTGCTGAGAGGACACCAAGTACGTGGGGAATCCAGACCCGAAGCTGAAAAAATGATTATCCATCAGCACAGAGCCTTCCATATCATGTACACCTCTGGAAGAGGCCAGGCTGGAGGAGGCACAGAGATGTCCTTGCCAGTCTCAGGATCCCTCAACACCTCAGCTACTGAAACCCTGCAGCCCTGAGGGGATAAAACTAAGGATATCTGCTCCTCTGAATGGAAAAGCCATCCCAAGGGAGCATGCAGTGGGAAGAGTGCTGCTGGATGCAGAGGGATGCAGCACAGGAATCCACAGCTGGATGCCCAAATCCAAGGACTTGTAATTCAAACCTTGTAATGAGTTTGCTGAGTGCTGAGAGGTTCTAGAGAGGGAGGGGATGTGGAAAATGGGGTGTTCAGTGGAGCTGTGGCGAGGTGGAGTAGTGGGATGGTGTGGGTCAGCCTGGGCGGGACAGGGAGCTGTGGCCCTTCAGCGTCATCATCACCCCGCGTCCCAGCAGTGCTGGCTTCTCCCACACGATGGAGCAAAGCGCCCAGGCATCTCCCGTGCCCACAGCCCGTGGTCCCACCAAGGGCTTCTGCCCCCCTTTGCTGCTTATCCCCAAAACCAGAGCAAAGGCACTGGCTCAGTGTTACCCCGAGGCTTCAGGCTGCGAGTGAGGGAGAACCAACAGCATGGGGGTCTCCAGGCTGCTTTATTGGGGGGCTCAGAGCTGGGGGCCCCACAGTCAGAGGGGCTGCTGTGAAGCAGGAGCATTCTCAGGGCTCCCCACTTATCCAGCTGCTCACCACGAGGGGAACATTTCGGTATTCACTTACACCAGCCTTGCCTTAGCACCGGGGGGGCAGTGGGGAAAGCCCCCAAGTCTGCAGAGCAGGGACCATGCCAGCCAGCCCCACTCCCTCCATGCAGCTCTAAACCATCCCTATTTCAGAAAATAGAAAATGTCCCCAGTTCCCCCAAAGTGGGAAGCAGCCAGACAACACTGCTGGAGAGGTGTGTTAGAAAAGCATTTTCCTACGTGGCATTAGGGACGAAGCAGGTTGGACAGCCAGGCTGCCAGGGGGGTCAGTGTTATAAATAATTCTTGTTTGCCCCATCTCCATTCCCAGGGCTCCTCCTGGGGCCGCAGCCCTAGAACCAGCTGACTTGGTTGGATTTGACTCCGGTGAAGCACATGTTGTTGGAGCAGCCCCCGCCGTAGGTGGGAGGGCAGGCTGAGCACGGCCGCCCCACCTTGTAGGGCGCTTCTCCCAGCCAGTTGCCCCTAAAAAGAGAGGAGGGCGTCATCTCTGAGCATCATCTGCCCACTGCTGACACTGGCGTGGGGAGGGAGGATGGCACGGGGGGCTGTCCCTCGGTCACTTACTTGATGGCGTAGTTGCAGACGAGGAGGATGGCGTGACGCCACGTGCTGCCCCACACCCGCACGTTGGCACAGGTGCCCAGGGCACAGCCCAGGCGGCTGGAGGTTGCCCACACCATCTGTGCCAGGACAGACAGACACTGTTGGTGTGCATCCACCCAAACACCCGGCAGCTGATAGCTCTGTCCCACCACGGAATCGCATCCCAACTGCCCCAGTCTCTTTGGCTGGATGCTGTCTCATCACAGGCACAGGGTGACTGTTTTGCTCTCCATCTCCTACTTGCAAACTGCACTGCCCTGCATGGGATTGCCTTGCCAAGCTCACATCCACGAGCAGCAGAGTCTGGGTCACTGCTCCAATTTACCCAAATTAGCTCCTAAACCTCACACTGAATCATGGCCAGCAGCTTACCCTGCACACAGGGAGGTTGAGCAAAGACAAAAGCTCCTCCTAAAGCCTCTCCAGGTCAAATCTCTTTCATAAAAATGTATATTGCCCTTTTGCAACTGAGAGCATCCCTAAGTGGTTCCATGGATGAGCCACATGGGGATGCAGATGCTGAGGTAAAGGTTGGAGCCATGAAGAAGAGGTAATTAGGAGTTGGCACAGCTCTGCTGCCAGGCAGAGAAACAGAGCAGTTTTCCACCTGGCCAGGCTGTGTGGGGATGTGCCAGGGGATGAAGGGGCTGCATTCCCAGGGAGCCAGAAACAGCTGGGTGCTATGAAGCTGTTCCATCACAGAGAAGAGGATTCATGCTTGGCAAAAGTGCAAAGCTGCGTATTTTATCTCCTCACCACCTTTAAGTTGCCAGAGTTGCAGTGAGGAGAGAAAAGCCAAAGGAGGGGGAAAAAGCTTTTAAAAAAATGGAAACCTCCATGTCAGCTGGCCAGAAGCTCACAGCTGCTTCTCCAGTGGGTTGTAAGCCCCACAGTGGGACCTTCCTGCAACAGCCCAAAGGCTGGAAGAGCCCAGGGTCGCATCGCCAGCATCCCTCCAGCAGACACACTGCCAGCTGCCAGGACCTGATCTGAAGCTGGCAGCTGCCAGGGTTTGATCCTGGATCCCCCCTGCTGCTGGGAGAAGAGCTGTGAGCTGCACGGGGCCCCCCTTTGCACCTGGATGCTCACCTGCGTGTAGTGGCTGCAGACGGAGCCGCTGCATGTGGAGGGGCAGCGGGGGTTGCACTCGCGGGGGTGGGGGAAGGAGTAGTGCTGCTTCTCCTGGTGCCAGGATTTCACCATGTCCATGACGGAGCGGTACCTGCAACGGGGATAAGGTAAGGCAAGGTGGGTCTCCTCCACATCAGAGGTCACGGGCAAAGGAAAGGAAGGGAAAGCTCCACACTGAGGAAGTGGAGGAGAGAAATGGTTTGGAGCCAGGACCCATTGGGAACAAGCATTCCTGGGGAAAAGGGGGTAGTGACATCCTTGTGCCAAGCCCACTTGTGCTCGAGGCCATAAGACCCAAGATACCTGAGGGCTCAGCCACGTGGTGGAGATCCAGGACCCATATCCCCCTGGTCCAGGTGCCTGGCAGAGAGGGGAGTAATGGCATACTTCCCAAAGGAGCAGCAGGCACCTCTGCTTTCCTGTATTTACCCAGCTGCAAGAGCTGGGCCCTCCTCCTGCACCCCAGGGCCCTTGATGTGCCTCTCAGCTCCATCTCACTCCCGTGCAATGCCAGCCCAGAGCCCCTCTGCTCCTTGGCTGAGGGGCTGCTCCTGCTCCTCCTGCAGCACTGTGGGGTGTGAGGGTTTCCCAGGAGCTCACTCTGCCTGCAGGGAGCTCACCTGCCCGACTGGATGGAGAGGTTCTGTCCCACATACTTCATCAGCTCGGGGGGGCCGTGGTCCCACAGGCAGCGTGCAGCCCACGCCTCCGCTGCCCTGGCCAGCCGCTCATCCCACACCTGGCCACGGGAAAGGAAAAGGGAGGCAGGAGTTTAGGCTTCACAGAGGAGAAACCTGCTCCCTTGTGCTTTCTGAGCACCCATGAGTGTCCAAAGAATATGGCTCATGCATTAGGCTGGAAAACACCCAGGGAAGGAAGCACAGCAGCATGTCCAGCAGCCATGGATGTCCCCAGCTGCCACCACAGCTCCTGCACGCAACGCAGCAGAGCAGGGATGCCCTGCAGCACTGCAAGCCCTGTGTGTGTGATTCCCTCCAGGAATGAGCTCCTGCACAAGGTGGAGCTGAGCACAGGGGTGAAACCCTGCAGCCGTGTGCTGCCACTGCAGCTCACAGCTGTCCCAGCCCTCAGTGCAGCCCTGGCCACAGCCTGACCGGTGAGCACAGCTGGTTCCTTCATGCATTATTTAAAGCTTCCTCACCCCTCCTGAACGCCTTTGGGGAGATGCCTGTGTGAGTTATTTTGGAAGGCAGGAATTTAGACCAAGCAAGAAGCAAGTGCAGGATGCTCCCAGGCATGTCTGACCTGCCCTGGTACCCAGCAATCTGGGCTGCTGTGTGCTTCTTCCAAACCACATCCAGGGACCACCCAGCTGCTCCCTCAGAGCTCTGGTCCCCTTCCTGGGAGCACAGCAGCATGTGGCACCTCCTGCCCTGAGGATCCTGGCCTGTGTAGGCTGGAAATAGCTCCTCTTGGAGGACCTTTAGGGCTGGGTTAGGAGCTCCAAGCAGGGTGGACAGAACCTGGGGAAAGCTCTCCTCATCTGGAGTTGCCCAACCTGTCAAGGCTGAGCATCCCCTCCTTGACTGCACGTTTCTTCTCCTGGGAGCTGGCACCACTTGGAACACTCAAAAGGGACCCTGGAGATTGTGATGGGAACGTCCCTCACAGTTGCAATCAGGGGAGAGGCTCCTACCTGGGCTTTGGGTTGGGACTTGGGTTTTTAATGCTTGTAGCCACCTCCCAAATGTCCCAGACACAGGCCCCCAGTTCCTAAATCTGCCCTCATGGGGAAACGTCTCTGTGCTGGAACTCCATCCCTCCTGCACAGAGGCTGCATGGGTCTACCCAGCCCCTGGGACACAAAAAATCCCCCAGGGCACGTGTTCAGCCAGGAATCCAGCCAGCACCCTGACATCCCACATCAGAGGTGAGCCCCTTGAACCCACCAAAGCTGTGAGACTCAAACCCACCCTGCCACAGCCCAACTCACCATATATTCCATATTGGCAGCGGGGGGGGACACCTGTGCCCGCACTTGGTTGTGGTAATCCAGAATGACGCTCATGTCGTGGGCAGAGAGGTGTCGCCTCCGCCGGCCCCGCGGGACGCCCTCGGCCCACCCCCGGCCCGCCGCCCTGCCCTCGGGCGGGGACAGCAGCTCGGTGGCGTTGGGCAGCAGGAGGGAGCTGGACAGCTGTGTCACCCAGCAGCCCAGCGCCGTGAGGTACAGGTGCAAGTGCAGCACGGCCATGCCAGCCCGCCCGGCGCGATCAGCCGGCAGATTTCTGCTCCTGCACGGAGTTAAGCAAGGACAAGGGGGATTGCTGGTCCCTGCTGCTGGTGTGCAGGTCTAGGGGAGAAAACAACACAGGCACCGCTCAGGATTGCAAACACCGTGCAAGCGCCACTTCCCAAAATAAGGTGGAAAGAAATTTTTGTGTTTCCCTCCCCCCATTAATAACAGTAGTTTTTCCCTATTAAAAATAATATTTAAAATTAATCTCTTTAATAACCTTATTTATCTTAGCAAATTCACCAGGACTGGCAGGGAGATGGCTGGGGAATTGGTTTTCTTCGGTTTTTGTTTGTTTTTGGTTTTGTTTTTTTTAAAGATAAAATCAGTAGAAAGTCTCCCCCATTTCTTCGTTCATGGCACGTACCTGTGGCACAGGGGATAGTTAGGAGTGTGCTGAGAGTCACGGCAGCTGCCTGCCCTGTAACTTCCCAGGAGTTTGGTTTGTTGAATAAATTCCCAGCACAATCAGAAATCTCGCACAGATAAAGAAATGCACAGCAAGGCTTAAAAGCATTGTCGAGAAATCCTAACGACTCTTTTATCTCGGAAAAGAAAAATAGCTGCTGCAAAAGCAGAGTATTTTATTTAAATTAATAATTTAAAAAAATAAAAAAGGAAGAAGAAGAAAAATAAAAGAAAAAAAGAAGGAAGACGCTGGAATATCCCCTCATCCCCCAGCCGATGCACCTCCTAGCATCCCTGCCAGCCCTTCCCGGAGCAGCGGGAGGATGTTCCAGGGTACGTACCGTGAGCGCTGAGCACGGAGCGGCGGCGGCGGCGGGATTGACCTCCGGGAACAACCTGCCGGGGCAGATGCGGCGGCTCGGCTTAGCCCCGGCGGGCAGCCCGCTGCGGCCGCTGACGCACAAGCTGCATCTTAACTCTTCCCCCGGGGAACGTCCTGAAGTTTGGAAAGAGCCCTGCCAGGAGATTTATAGGCTGGTGAATGCCTCCGCGCACACAGGCTCACGCAGGCACACGGAGCCCCGCACGGGGCCGGGGGGAGCGCAGAGCGCACGGCTCGATGCCTCGGCGGGCAGAGGGGCTGCTCCTCGCTGCTGCCTGGGGATTTGGGCAGGCTACCTGCAGGGAGACATTCCCTAAGTCATCCCTTTCCTGTTCACTCCCTAGATGGGATCTTGCAGTGGGCAGAGAAGCCAATCCAGGTCGGTGAGGGATGCAGAGGGGGTTCTGCCCCGTTAAGGAAGCAGCAGGGCTGGGACTCGCCAGGAGACCCTGGGTCACCCCACTGTGGTGTAGGCTCAGCAGATGGCAGAGATGTCCCTTTATGGGGGTGGCTGCGAGGGGACCTGGTGGCCGCACACGTCCCTGGGTCAGCAGCTCTCCCCGTTCCAGAGGAAGCCACTTGCTGCGCTGGGCGCTGCCACCTGTGTGTAACCCAAGCACTGGGGCTTGTCACAGCCCACAGGGACTCTGCCCGTGGCCCCAGCACTGACCTGAGCTGGCAGTGCCCAGCCAGGGTTATCTCAGGGGAAAGCAGTGGGCTGTGCTCCCTCCACCGTGTCCATGTGTCTGTCCCCAGGGAGGGGAAATGGCTGTAGCATCTGAAAGCCATATCCTGCAGCATCCAGTGTGTTTCCCTACAACATCCCACACAGTCACGGTGCCAGGGGACAACTGAGTTATTGCAGGTCACAGAGACACCTGGCCAGCTGGAGGGGCTGCTTGCAATGCCTGTCACATCTTCCTGCCACTGTGCTCAGTGCCGGCACGGGTGGCCATGTGTGACCTGCAGCAGGGCTTGCTGCTGCCATCTCCCCATGCTACGGTGCCCCAGGTAAGCAAAGTGCTGGTCCCCCTGTGCCTCACCAGGTCTGGGTGCACCACAGGCAGGTTTGGGGCCAGGATCTGGCTCCTCAGTTGCATGAAGAGGAGCACCAAGGCCAAACTCCCACTCCTGAGCTGGCAAGGGGCACAGAGATGGAGTGCAGAGAGGAGAAGGCAGTCCCACAGCAGCAGCAGGCCACTGCTTCTCATCCCCACAGCCCTGACTGGGACAAGAACTGAGGATCCCAGACCCATAACTCCTGCCTGTGCAGGGACTGACAGCATGTCCCAGAGCCTGACTGGCTGCACCCAGCTGCCCCAGAGACCTGCTGTGCAGCAGAAGCTGACCAGGAGCTCAGGGAGGTGCAGACCTGAGCCTGGAGCAGGAATAACGCCCAGGTGCTGAGCTGATGTGCTGTATCACTACAGCCTCACCCTGCTGGGAGCCTCCAACAAAGGTATGTTTTCCCTGGCATCATCTCTCTCATAAAGCAACTCAGGATGCTGTGGGCCCTGGGGACCAGCTGAGATGTGTGCCAGAGGGGTATTTCCATCCACTCCCCACCCAGCAGGTGGGATGATGGTTGTGCCAGCGAGGGGACAGGGAAAAAGCAGCTGAGGCATCTCTGGCCCCACTGCAGCACTGCAGGAGGGGATCCCTCAGTGCAGAGAGCAGCAACACCCCATGAACCAGCAGGGCTGGGTATCCTGTGGAGGGCTGTGCTGTGCTGTGGATGGCACTGTGAATGCCAGGCTGTCAGGGTGGCTCCCATAGCCCTCCGACTTTCCAGGCTGCCTGTTGTAGGGGTCTGACCAGCTCAGCTTCACCTTCCAGCACCAGATCACCCCAAAACACCAGCCAGCTCTCCACAGGTGCTGGGCAAAGTGCCATGCCCAGTTTGCCAGTCCTGCAGACACCCCTGTTTCATGTTCATCTATGGAGACAGGCGTGTCAGCTCCAAGGGCCAGTGTCAGCTCCAGGGGGGCAGGCACTGATGCTGCCTCCCTCCACTCAACCCCAGATATCAAACCTCTCATTAGTGAGGCTGGTAAAAGCAGTTTCATTCCCAGCAGATTAAAAAGGCAGATGGGGACATGCAGCAGTGATCTTAACTGGGCAGACTGGGAGGTGCAGCTGCTGCCAAGGGCACACTGAGGTGAGGACACTGGGGCTGTGTTGTGGAGAGGGTGGTTTTTAATGATCTATTTAATGATCTGTTATTTCAAAAAGACAGAGCCCTGAGCAGCAAATGCTCATCCAACACTGTGAACTTCAAAGCTTTCAATTTGTGTTATATTTTTTTTGAGTTTTTGTCTCTCTGGGGGCTCGGGGAGAGTGAACCCACCGCAGCTCCCTCTGCCACGCAGCAGCTGAGCCTCTGCACAGAGGCAAGGCGAGGGTTTTGTCTTGGGTGCAGATTGAAAGCACTGCTTAATCAGCACTCCGCGAGACAATCCAAATTCCAGGAACTGGAAGGGGTTTGTGTCCCTGCCAGGCGTAATATCCTGCAGCCCAGACTGGCCCGGCTGCCAAAGCACACGGTATCTGCAGCGAGGACCTTGCTGGGAGCCAAGAAGCACATGCATTCAGCTGGATACAGCAGCAGCCGGCAAATTCCCATTTTAATGAGCATCAGGGGGAACAAAAAAGATAAATCACTGGGTTCAAGTACTCTCTTGGCAGAGACACCCTCTGATGCTTTTATGACCAACAGACAGCAGCTCGCTCCAGAATAAGACATAATGGGACTTGCAGGATTTCTCTGTCATGTTTATTTCTCCCATCTGTGGGCTTTGGGCATCACCCATCACCCACATTCCAAGGTGGCAGACGGTGACATGAGCCCATACAGGACTGAGCAGGGCTTTGCCCTTTGCTGATGTCAGGACCTGCTGTGGTCCCTGAGCGTCCTGATGCCTGGAGAGGTTGATGTGGATTTCCATAGCAGGAGCCTTCTCTTCACTGGGCTAAAATAAAATGAAACCTCGGTCCTGTCTGAACAAAACTTTCCCCAGACAATGCACTAACTCTGTCGCTCAAGTAAAATATTCCCCTCCTATCAACAGACAAAAAGGGTCATTTTCCATCTTTGCTGAAAGATGTTCCTTTCCCCCAGTCCCACCCCAAAACATCAACAAGAGCTCCACCTGCCTTGGTGCCCACCCTGGCAGGGGAGGAAAGTGAGGCTTTTGGTGGATTTTTGCATTTCTGGAGACCTGTAGAGGTCCAGCATATCCAGAGCTCGGTTCCTCCTAACACATCATGAAGGGAGATCTTCCATCTGACTTGGAGGCTGGAAGATTTGATCTCCATGTCTTGTGACTTGAGTAAACCCAGGCTGAGCTCCTGTACATTCTTTTGTGATCACCCAGAAGTGAAACACCCATTGAGGTGTAACACAACTGAGATCAGTCCTGAAGTCTGAGGACTCCAAAGTCATCCTTCTTCCTACTTAGGAGCAGTTCCTTGTAAATGCTGAATCCCTTACTGAGCTAAGCTGAACCTTGGAGGAAGATACTGTCAAATCTCACACTGAAGAGGTGACCATCAACAGGGGTAGGAGCTCTTGGAGCCTCTCATACATCCCAGCAGATCCCTCTGCTTCAGGTGCAGTGTCCTCTTATAACCCACAGTTTCTGCTTGTGTATTTGCTAAGGCGAAAAAACCTTTCCCAATTTATATATAGTGACGGTGTAGGGAGCCAGCAGTGGAGAGTGTGGGCAGGAGCCTGCACGTGTGGGTCTGACCACCCAGGCTGGGCTCAGCAGGGCAGCACAGAGCAGCCTTGCCCTCACTCTGTCTCCTGACCCCTCTCCAAAAGTGACCTGGGCACTGCAATTAGCTCCTTTTAGTGGTGCAACTGGCCAGGACTAATACTTTTGAGTCCTGAAGTAAAAACCACTTGTTTTGGGGTATTAACTATGGTGTCCCTCAAGGCTGACACAATCCTCCATGAACTCCTTGGTGAAGAGGTGGGTGTCAGCCCCCCCACCTCTCCCCACAACACCTGTGGCACTGTCAGAGCTGTGCCCCACCATCAGCCTGAGACTGCCTGCAAGGAAACTCTGATGACCAATGGCCCCAGCCAGCATCAAGATATATTTGGAACCTTTGAAAGGTGAGAAATTTTTCCACTAGCTCTAGAAATAAACATCTCTGAAGTCAAGCTCTGTGGACAGTAGTTGCTCGCAAAGGTATTTTTTTACAGTAACTGGGCTAAGTTTAGAAATTCACTTAAATAACACGGAAGCTCCTCTCAGCACAATTTGGAAGATAGTTAATTTGCTGCTTGCTAACAAATGGTTGTTTAGCCCGGTGCTGTGGGTGTGTGATGGTCTCACTGCACACTGCCAAGGTGAGAAGAGACTCTCAGCTCAGTGGGAAGAGGGACCCAATCACACCCTGAATCAGCTGAGACCAAGACACACACAAACCTTGGAGCTGAACATCATCTGTGACCTCCTCACCAGCTGCAACCAGGCTGGGTCCTGAGACCCTCTGCCCCACAGCAGTGCTGTGCCCACCACCCCATCCCCACTGCACACCCACAGCTCCCCCACGCAGGTGCAGCCCACATCCAGCTCACAGACTCTGCCAGAACCAACAGCCCTGGAAACACGGTGCTGGTGGGGCTTTCACTGCTCTGCTGCCAGCTTTCTGCATGATTGTTTTCCAGGCTCAGTGGTGGGAAACCCATCGCTCACACCCAGGAGTCCTGCTGGGAATTTCCCATCTCACCAGCCTGCACAAAATTCATCATCTGGGGTAAGCTGAGATCATGTCTTTCCTCATCATCTGACACAGTAAGTGCTACATGTGTAATGGTTGGGAGTGCTGTGGCTCCAGCAAAGGGCTGGATCTGCTGCTGGATGGGGGCTAGTTGGTCCCAGCCTTGAAAGCCAGACCCAGGGAAGTGAAGTCAGGACACCCTGGCAGCCTCACCGTGTAATTTTCTTGCTTGGACGGGGGTGTGCCACAGCCTGACTGCAGCCCCTGTGTATTCACTCCATTCCCTTTTTTTCCAAGACCAAAATTAAGATAGAAACTGAGCACCTGGCACTGGTTCACAGGTGGCTGCACAGGAAGGTCTTGTTCCCATTGCTCCTCTTCTTGGGGTGGCCCCACTGCTGACATGCCCAGAACTCCACTGGGGCACCAGCAAACACCCTCTGACCATCCCACCAGTGCAAGGTTCCTTGTCTCCAGCCGAAAAGTGTTTTTGCTGTAGAAAAACGCTGCCAGTGTTTGTTTGTTTGGCTCAGATTAAATGACGGGGGCTAAGAGAGATGCTGCTTTTCCTCCCTGCCTCTGAAGGAAGAGGGCGATGTTTGCAGTGTTTTTTCGTGCCGTGGGATGTTGGGATGTAACTTCTCCCTGGGGTCTGCCTGGGGCAGGAAGGAGGAGATGCAGCTTAGGTGGGTGATGATCATTCAGAGCCTGGGGGGATTTAAAAGCAGGCTCTGGTGTGCGCAGGGAGGTGGTGCAGAAGGAAGAAGGGAGCACAGGAGCTCTCAGGGACATCCAGGGGTGATTCAGGGGCTTTGGGCAGGAAGGACGTGCCTACAGAGGCTCGCGGTGTATTAACATTTCTTCACAAGGCTGGGAAGCAGCAGCAGTTCAGCTCTCCCCAGCAGTGCTGAAGCAGAGCAAGCACCTGACAGGTGACACTGGGATAAAATCCAGAAGATTTCGATCTGAGTGATGCTGAGCAAACCACTTTCCATACTTTTTTCTCTGCCCATACTCTCCCATCTCAATTGATCACATCTACCAGAGAGCTCTGAGGGTTGCCTGTGACCTGTCCTGCCCTTCCAGGTGAGCAGGGCAGGACTATGCAGGATTCATCTGCCAGTTCCTTGCACTGAAGCTGAAAGGAGCTTATGATATTTTTCCTGACTTTTAAAATCTCTTGCTGTACCTGCACATCTTGGGGCTTCTTGACTTCTGCCTACAGAAAGTGAGAAGTTTGATGGACATTTTGTATTTCCCCTCCGCTCTCCCATAAGGATGTATTGTGAATCTTTGCCAAGAAATCTCCCTTTTCTCATGGGACTTCCAAGCTTTCCCACATCCAGATGGCTGGATCCAAGCCACCAAATTTCTCTCTGCCTAGACATGAAATTTCTCAGGTTCAACCATGGAGGCTGAGAAGTTTTCAAGAACCACTTTGCTCAAAGCTGGAAAAAAACTGGAAAAGCAGAAAATGAGACTCTTGGGATGCTCTGCAAAATGGGAGTGATTATCTGTACATCTCTCTCAGAAGGGAGACACACTTCCCAGAGTCTTTCCTCCCTGGCCAGGGGAAATACTGATATGTGGGACACTCGTCTGAAGATAACTGAGGTTGGTGTGAGTGCTGGCAGCTCCACTGTCCCTGTGCCCAGCCTTTGAAGGACAGAAGGAGCAGAATGAGGGATTCCTGCAGCTCGCTGGCATCTCAGTCCACTCAGTGACACAGAGTGACAGTGGCTTGTGCTGACACACCCACGTTGGTCTGACCTTGCCTGCAACCCACAATGGGGAGGAAAGAGCAGCAGAGCTGGGCACACCCCAGTGCCAGGAGCACACATCCCAGGGACCTGGGCCTGTGGAGGCCCGTGAGGACCAGGGCTGATAAGGTTCATGCTGTCTCATCCTCCCCGCTGCTGCAAGACTGGACCATCCTGCACAGGCGAGCACAGCCCAGCCTTGCCGGTGCCAGCAGATGTGCTGGTGCCGGCCCCGCAGAGGCACCCGGCAGGTCGGGAGGAGGTGAAGGAAGGACAGAGCCCGTCTTCCCCGGGGCCAGCATCTCGGGCAGCAAACACTGCGCTCACCGAGNGCTGAGGTTCTGCTGAGGTTCTGTCCTCGCTGCTGCGGTTCTGCTGCGGCTCTGCCGCGGTTCTGTCCCGGCTGCTGCCGAGCTGCTCCTGCCGGGGCGGTCGGGCCCCTCCGGTGCTTGCCCTGCCCTGAAAGCGGGGAGGTGAGAGCCGTGTGCGAGTGCCCCGGGCACGGGGCACCCCCAGAGCCTGCCCTCGCTGCCCGTGTCGGGCAAAGACACCCTCGGGGGCTTTGCATATTCCCAGCTGGACCCCGTCACAGCCCCTGCACTTCCTTTTGTGTTTTTAACATCCAGCTGAGGGGTTCTGCCGAGAGAAAGGGAGGGTGGCGTTGTCCCAAGGGCCGCGTCGGAGCGGTGAAGGTGCAGGGCCAGGTTTGGGAGTGGGGTGAGGAATTAGCCTAGCCCCATCCATCTGCACTCGTCTCATCCGATACTCAGCTGTTTCTACTTTTTCCCTTCCCTTTTTCTTATTTAAGCTGCATTTCCGTGCTGTGCTGATAAGCAAGAGGAAGCCTGGGAGCGTTGGTGGGTGGTTTGGTGTCTGCATTTCCCCCTCCACCGGCTGCTGCAGTACAGACACCATGCACAGAGTGGTCCAGGAAAGCCTTCTTTCCAAAACAAACACCCTGAGTCCCCCTGCAATGCCTTGGTGGGACGTCAGGAGCCAGGACTTGATAAATTCATGGAAATGTTATATGATGGTGCATCTGCTGGAATAAGGTGAACCTGCAGCAGCAGGTGGGACATAGGATGTGCTCTGTGAGCAGCTGATGCCCATCTGGAGTAACTGGCGTGAATGAAGTTGTTATAAAGCTATAAAGCAGTGCTGGGAGTAGGATGGGTCTTCTCCCCAGACAAGAAAGGGATTTTCCCCTCTGCCTGCTCCAGTGATGGAAAGGATGAGGTGACTGCAGGAGTTCATGGACTGTGCTGAGGGGAGGCCTCTCGCTGCAGTGTTTTGTGTCTGCCCACCTCCTGAAGTGGTTCAGTAAATCAACAAGGCTCCCCTCTGTGCCTGCTGAAACCCCTCCAGCCGTCTCACACAGATCACCCTTGAGGTGATGAGGGGGGTTAATTGACTCTGACAAATATTTACCTGTTTCTCTGGGTTTACAGAAACCTCTCTCCAGCCCCAGCTTTGAAGTGCAGTTCAAAGCCCCAGCAATGCTGACGTCTTGGGAGGATCAAGCTCTCCCCGGCGTGCAAAAATTCCCCTCCAAAAGGAGGGAAACTGCATCTCCCCATCCTCCTCCTTGGGCACCAGGTACAGTCCTGGCATTTTCCATCATCTCACAGGGTTCTGCTCATCTTCCCACGCCAGAGCAAGATCTGCTTTGCCAGTTGTTTGGGGTCTACATGAAATAATCAGCCCAAAGAAAGACCTTGTTCCAGCAAAGAGTGTTACACATGTATTTTTGTTCCTAACCTCCAAGTGGTGTCAACAGAGATTGGGCTGAGTCGCACATCTGTGGTGGGCTTATATTTAAAAAAAAAAAAAATTGTTTGAATTATACAAATAAACGCTTGTGAAAAGAATCCTGTTTATTTAAGTGAAG